>CM040630.1:12407628-12892900 GCA_022818045.1 Neotoxoptera formosana | reverse complement strand
AAATCTTAATTAGAAAACAGAATCTACCAAGTCTAAATCAACAAGTTGCATGGGGAATGGCTTCTATTGCGCATGCGCATTAGTACTCATCGCTTATTTATCATATTATATATTATAATACTAACTAAAAATACAACTTATTTTATGTTAATACAATAAAGACAGTTATAATAAAAAATGTTAATGCACGAACATTTTTTTCAATATGAACAAAACGAACAAGATCTATGATAATTTTCTAAACATTCAACTTCTTTGATCTGGTGACACAGGTATAAATTGCACATTTGTCCCAATTCCTCTTAGTATGTTAGCTTCAATTATTTAGGCTCTATTCGTTAAATTTGATCTAAGCTCTCTTCTATCAAAACCAGGATTTTATTAAAATTTTATTAAGTGATGGACGAAGCAGTGTAATAACAATATAATAGTAACTCCATTTTTGTAAACATCAATACTGCTAAATAAAATATAGATTATTATTATTATTATAATAAAACTGTTTGATCAGAATTTTAATGAAACAAAATCGTAAATGCATTGTTTTTTTTTACAGAGTTCCGGTAAAAGCTCAGTAATAGAAAGTATTGTTGGTAGATCTTTTTTACCCAGAGGTATTGGAATTGTTACTAGATGTCCTTTAATTCTTCAGCTCGTCAATTGCCCTTTGACTGATAAAGAACATAGAAGTTCTGAAAATGGTAATAATATTAATTTGTTTACATCACTGTTCATTATATTATTATAAGTGTAATAAATTAATCTTAATGTTCTCATTACATAATAATATAGGTACTGTAAATTTGGAGGAATGGGGTGAATTCCTGCATTGTAAAAATAAAATTTTCAAAGATTTTAATGAAATACGAAATGAAATTCAATGTGAGACCAACAAAGTTGCCGGCAGCAATAAAGGAATATGCCCCGAACCTATTAGCCTGAAAATATATTCCATACATGTGTTGAATTTATCACTTGTGGACCTACCTGGAATAACAAAAGTAAATACTAACTATTTAGTGTTTAATACTTAAAATTGAATGTTTTCGTAGCATTATTAAATTAAACATTTTAGGTTCCTGTGGGCGACCAACCAGATGATATTGAATCTCAAGTGAAAAATTTAGTTGTCAAGTATATTCAAAATCCAAACTCAATTATTTTGGCAGTAAGTACCGCTAACACAGATATGTCAACTAGTGAAAGTTTGAAGTTGGCCAAAGAAGTAGATTCTGAAGGAAAGAGGACTCTAGCTGTTATCACTAAACTTGATCTAATGGATGCAGGTAATACTTATTTTTTTTAATCAAATTGGCTATAATTTTTTGTAACTGACTTTTTTTTTGCAGGTACTGATGCAGTAGATATATTATGTGGTCGAGTGATTCCTGTTAAACTAGGAATAATTGGTGTTGTTAATCGATCACAACAAGATATAAATGACAATAAGGTATGTATGAAAGAGGAATTTATAATAGTATAACCAAAGTATTAGCATGTTTTTTACTTAAAATTTTTTTTTTCAGTCCATTGCTAATGCTCTAAAAGATGAATCTACCTACTTGCAAAGGAAATACCCTTCATTGGCAAACCGTAATGGAACTCCATACTTAACAAAGACACTTAACAGACTTTTAATGCATCACATTCGAGATTGTTTACCAAACTTAAAAGTAATTATCAAGAAAAGTCTACAACTACTTTTAAACCATTCTTTACATGTTAACTACTGGTTATAAATTGTATATGCTTGATATTTATTCAATATTTACTATTACAAATGTATGAAAGTTTAATTATTTAGGTATTTTTATACTTTAAATGGAAATGATCATACAATTTATATTAATTTAAATACTAAGACTATATGGCAAACAGAAAGATCAAGTCATCAGTTGATAACATAATAAATTATAAACTATGGCATTTTGAAATTTAAAAATAAAGAATTTTATTTCTGCTATGTACAAAAATAAAACCATATAATATTAAATTCCCTAAAAATTGAATTAAGTATAAGATAGTTATATTTAAAAATAGTTATTACTACAAGATTTTTGTATTTAAATTCTTATATTTTACAATTTAGTTTTTAAGCTTAAAATACTAATCATAAAAATATTTTAATAAAAAAAAATTATAGAATCATATCCTCATAAATTTAAAAATAAAAACAATGTTAAAATATTTGGTACTTTTCCGTTATTGTACTCCCCATACTCCTCATGTATCTGTGGCCTGTTTTTGGATAATACCATAACTATAATATAATTATCATGATATTTATTTTATTATTAGATATCAGTTAAAATATATGTACAAAAATTAATTATGAATATAAAAATATGATTCTTATTTATAGTGATTGGCTAAAAAACAAAATAAAAGACATTCATGGGAACCTATCTGTCTTGATTAAGCCGTGTCTAGACCTAGGATAAATTTGTTGAAACATGGGTTTCCGACTAATTCTGCGACAAAAATATATGTTACCAATTATGACTAGAAATCAGAAACACATGTTACCTAAAAATGTATCTTTGGTCTAGATGTGGCTTTAAATTCTTTTATTTAAGATTTTATTTGGTGACAAAAACAAAAAAAAACTGTTTATTTACTCAAATTATAATCATTGTTTAATACAAGCTTCCTTAAATATTTTTTTAAATCTTAATATTCATATTTTATTATTATTTTCATATTCATACTTTGTATTTTTCTTTTATTTTAGTTGGTATATATAATAGTAAAGTAAAGATCATTATAATTATATTTTAGTTATACATGTGGAGGGAGGATATTTATGGATAGGAAAAAAACATCTATCCTTAATTTAGCTTCATTCATAGTAAAACTTTGCCCCTTGTACTGAATATATTAAACATTAAATGTGTACTGAAGAATAAATAAATTGTTGAGTTTTATGATGTTAATTTGATTTTATACAGTAATGCTATATGTATATTTGAAAAAATTAATGACATATGAATGGTATGGTTTTAGACAAGAGTGAACGTTATGGTTTCACAATTCCAATCACTTTTGTATTCATTCGGTGATGATGTATCAGATAAGAGCCAAACACTGTTGCAAATCATCACAAAATTTGCTGCTGCATATTGTTCAACAATTGATGGTACTTCAAAGAATATCGAAACAACTGAACTGTAACTAAAAGTGTTGATATATTTTGTTTTTACATAAATAACTTATCTATTTAATTATAGATGTGGTGGTGCTCGAATATGTTACATATTTCACGAGACGTTTGGCAAGGTTTTAGATTCTATTCATCCTCTAACAGGTTTATCCAAAATGGATGTGTTAACTGCAATCCGGAACGCTACAGGGCCAAGACCAGCTTTGTTTGTTCCAGAAGTGTCTTTTGAGCTGTTAGTAAAAAGGCAAATACGCCGACTAGAAGAACCGTCTTTGCGGTGTGTAGAACTTGTACATGAAGAAATGCAGCGTATGATCCAACACTGTGGCATTGAATCACAGCAGGAAATGATCAGATTCCCTAAACTTCATGAAAGCATTGTAGATGTTGTGACACAATTATTGCGTAGACGTTTACCTACAACAAATGCAATGGTAAATTTTGAGTCACTTTGACAAATAAATATATAGTGGAGTAATGAAAACGGAATTTATATTTGTTATGTTAATACCAAAAGGTTGAAAACTTGGTGGCCATTGAATTGGCGTACATAAACACCAAACACCCAGATTTTCATAGAGACGCAGAACTCGTATCACTGATGATGAAGAGTGCTGAAGAAGACGAATTTTCAAGGCAACGCATGTTGAGAAAATACAATGTTAACAACTCTATGCCTGGATGTGATAGAGACGTAAGTGTGCGATGGTAGTACTCAACTTTATTTTTAATGTTAATAAATTATTTTTGATGTACATAACAGTCAGCAGAAATATGTACCATATTGTAAAGTTATTATGATTATGAATTTTGAAATAAAATTATTAATGAACAAAAAAAAGACAAATCAACAATCATAATTTGACTTCTAAACTATACACAAATGTTTTTTCCATTTATTTTATTTAATTTTTGGTTTTACCATATTCCCAAAAGTATACATCAAAGCTAAGCCAAAATATTTTTAATAAGTATGATTAACCTACTAGTTTAGAATAATTCTAAGACAAACAACAAATTATAAATGAGTAATACAGTTAAAAGAAATAATCAACAAGACATCTTTGTTGATGTTTGTTATAATTAGCGTATGGATTTTAAAGCAATATAAAACTAAAAAAAAGCAGTAAAGCTGTATAAATCTTCCAAAAAAGCATTAAAAAAAGGTTTTTAAAAAAATTTTGTGAGTGACAATCAGTAAGATTAACGAACTATACGGTGTTACAACGAAAACTAAACTGTAATTCTGAGTAGATAATTTCCAGAGCAAGAGCATATTTTTGTGTTTATTGTCGTTTCAAGATAAAATAATCTACTATATACGTATCTAAATGACATCGATAAACGTATCCATAAATCAAACATAACGAGATAAAATCGGTTGAGACAGCTATATACAATATACGATATTGGAAAACACATTATTTAATATAAAAATAAAAATTAACATTTTAAATACGTTTATTTAGAACACAATTTGAAAAAATGTACCAAAATTGCCCAAAATGCCCATAAAAGCCCCAAATAAAGCCAAAAAATGCAAATGCCTTCAATATCCGTACTCTAGTTATAAGATATTCTTGTTTTGAATATCAAAAGACTGAAAATGTTTTTAAGAAAACTGCAGTTTGCTGTATTGTAAGGAGACAAATAAATGGATATTAGTATGTGTCTAATCGCCTAATTTGAAAATGTTTTAACTTTTTCATAAATCAAAGTCAATTTTCAAAATTAAAATATGTACAACTAATTTTGTCATGCGATTGATTAAATACTGTTTTTCTTTTTTAATTACAGTCAATGAAAAATTTGTTTTGTGTGATTCTGACCCTCTATTGATGTAATGTAATTTTACCTGTAATAGATAATTTTACACGATTAACTTTCTTTGAAAAACTATTTTTCTTTTATTAAAGAAAAATGAACAAATTATTTAAACAAAAATATTTTACCATACCTCTTATCATTTTCTGAAGACTAACAAGTTTAAAATAAAAACAAAAGATAATACATTATTTCACTAATATTTGTTTTTTTATTATGAAAGTTTGGAGAGGAGGGTATGGCCGACTCCTACAGTAGGATTTAGTTGATCTATATGTAATAATATTTATGCATTTTATAATTTTAAGAGTGTTGCCAGCACGGGGTCATTGAAAAAAACGCCAAAGCAGCATCAAGGGGAAATGAATAGTGAAATGAATTCCATAGAATCGTCTCCAGCGACGACACCTGTGCATCAAATGCAAAATGATTGCATGTCTTCGGCTATACTCAGCAGTTTTAACAGTATAGATTTGCAGAGTCCATCCAACAGGAACCTATCCGAGAAAGAACTGCGTGATTGTGACGTAATTGGTACATATTAATCTTCACTTAAAGATTGGTAACTTGTCAAATGCTTATTAACTTTGATCTGTCTTCATGGTTTATAGAAAGATTGATCAAATCGTATTTCTACATTGTGAGGAAATCTATTCAAGATAGTGTTCCAAAGGCTATAATGCACTTTTTAGTCAATTTTGTGAAGAACTACTTGCAATCAGAACTAGTCACACATTTATATAAATCCGAACAAGTAGAAGAGTTACTTAATGAATCTGAACATATATCTAATCGCAGAAAAGAAGCCATTGATATGCTTAAGGTATTGTATATATATTTTCTGCGTGTGAAAAATGGTTCTGAACATTTTTCTTTTTCTCAACAGGCCTTACAGAATGCTAACAACATCATCAGTGAGATCCGCGAAGTGCATGTCTGGTAAATGTGTGGAGAAGATATGACGTGTAGTATATAGTTTTTAAATAAATCCTCAATCAGTACTTTGTTACAAATCCGCCATTATTATTACTACTACTATTATTAAACGTAATGTACGGACCAAAATAACCTAGTACATACTATGGGGTACCATTAGTGTTTATTTCAATCACTCCCATGATGTTTTAACGTACATAAGTTATTACTTTGTACAATGGATAAAAACTGTCCTTGTCCTTTTCATGCATACAATAACAAAATGAATAATAAAAACTCATTAGACAGGAAATAATTTCTATTCTATAAATCTAGAAACTAGGTTTTTTTTGTCCATCGAAATTCTGTCAGCTTATTTTATTTGTTGGTGATTTCAACATGAACTGCATTTATAATATTATACATGATCCAACGAACAGTATAAAAAATGTTTTAACACTGTTTAATTTGATATTTATATTTCATCTATAATACTGTATTAATAATTATGATACAAATAGCCTACATTTAAAATATTAATTATTTGTTCAAATAAGGTATAAATATAATATTTGATATTTCACACATTAGTGTGGTCTGTTAGTTAATCCATTGTATAATTTTTTTTTTTTTAGATCGTTCATGTTTAATTGTTCAATGTTAGTGATTAAGAGAACTTAACGCACTTTTTTATAATAGTTATATGATTTTCCTGTTATTTAAAAATGATGATTGATGTTTGCGATTATTATAATAAATGTGACAAACTGTCTGTAGGAAGTCTGTTTGTTACTTTGATCTAAATTATGAAGTTGGTTCTATTTTTTTATTGAATCATTAACCTCTATTTTTTATCTGATAATGACACATTTATGTGTTGTATAATTCAAATTATTGAGGGGATTCCAAACTGATCTTTAATCTTTACATAAATTATACAAAGAAAATTCATTGTCATGGTGAAAAAAAATCAGTTGCTTATAATATTAAACAAATTGGGGGTGGTATATCCATATTCAATATTATATATAATTTTTAGGCTAGTAGTAAGTACAACAATGTTAGTCTATAACATACTTCATATGATAAATATTTAAAACATTTTACATTGCCCACATTTAAAAATATACATCATGCCACTGAATTTGTTTTGTAAACTAGCAGGCCTAAGAAAAGATAGACAAGTTTGATTATTTATTTATAGCTTTAAAAAATGACACAAATCATGATTGATATAGGTTGACCAAAATCAAAAGTACAAAAATAAACTTCTCAAACATCCCCTTCAATTCAAAATAGTTCAAAAATTACTAACTGCACCTATTAATAATAATGTTACAGGAGAAATTTTAAAATACATCAATAATGGGTAAAAAAATGGAATTTTCAAAATATGTAGAACAACCAAAAATAATGATAGGATAAGACGCACATATTATGATTGACTGATCAAGGGTAATTTGTAGTTATATTATACAAAATGTATAATTTCTTCAACATATGAACAATGTAGTAATTTTATTTTGAATATTTTTAAACTGCTGCATAAACAATGTATGTGGTAAATAGTATTATAACGTATGCTTTTTGACTAAGCCTAAAAAAAATTTAACATATTTTGTTTAATTGCCTATAAATAGCTTAAAATTAGTATAAGTATTTTTTAAATTTTATTGTCTGAAAATGATAATTTAAGTAGTAGTAATGTTTCAAGTTTCTACAAATAACTTTTTTAGAGTAATAAAAACAACAAAAATTGTTAGAGGATCATTATACCTAATACGTTTGACATTTTGAATATGTCTTCACATTTATAAGTTTTTACCAGAGGTAGGATTTGTATGATTTTACATATTTATTTCTAGTGTGTGCAGTCAAATAAAAATAAAATATCCTTACAATTCTTAGAAAAAATGTTGTTTATATAAAAAGCTTATTTAGTGGTTAGTATATGGAAATATATGTTTGTATTCACTCGGTACATTAGAGAATACTTGAAAATAAAAAACAAAATTTTTTTAAATATTTCTATTTTTGTAATTATTTTTTGAAGAAAATATTTATAACTATTCAAATTAACGTCCTAAAATAACAATGTAACAATTTACAGTAATTAATTGTTATTATAAATAAAATAAAATAAATTTAATATGTTATTCTAAACCTAATTAATTAAATACATTTAAAAAGAATAATTTGAATATATATATATTTTTAACAGTATGTAAAAAGAATATTTTGCATTTTTAAGAAAATAAATTTATAAAACATATAATATCTGGTATTTTGAAAGAATATTAAGAGAATATAAAGCCAACCTTTAAACTTATAAGTTATAACGTATCAGTTGTATTTTATTTTTTGGCGATTTTAGGTACTGTATTCACAATATACATGGTTTTTACACAATATAAAACGTTTCAAAGGTATTTAATATTCATTTATAACACTATATTAGTAATTATGAATCAAACAATCTACTTTTAAAGGGTATTTGTTAATTTATGGTATAAATATAATAATTGACATTGGTCATTGGTGTGGTCTGATAGTTAATCAATATTGTACAATTTTTTTAGTTACACACTCATAATATTATTTTACCTGCTCTATAGAAGTGTGCCCAGGATCTAAATTCAGGATATGCGTGGATAGAAAAATAATTTGTATAATATACAAATATATTTTTGGTATATTTAAGAGTTCAATATCAGGGTAGGCCTGAGCCTGTCCACTGAACATGCCTTTGCTGCTCCATAGCGAAAGATACTGGCAAAAGTTATACTATACGTGATAATCATTTTCTGAGCAACATATAATGTTGTTTTTCCTTAATTTAGATTTTATGTACAGTTTTTAGAAGTAACTTTTAGCTGCAAACAAATTGTTCTGGTGAAAACTATTAAAGGATTAAGAACTATTTAAGAATTTAAGATCTATAGCAAAAGATTGATTGTCCCAGCTATGTTATACATAGAAAATAATGTGTTCAAGATCTAAATGTACACTTATCTGAGTTTGAATTAATTAATATGTTCTGATAACAAAAATTAAGCAAGAAAAGTTTATTAAGATTTATTTTTGGAATAATTAAGAATAAATAAATATTTTTATGTTTTTTTATAATTAGTTCAATAAATTATTAAACTTTTGAAAATAGGTTACTAAAACTGATTTAATTCTGTATCATATTTTGTTAAAAACACAACCTTTTACTCAAAAAATTATCATCAACTTAATATAGATAATATTGTTAAAAATTTAAATGTATATTTCATAATTTTTTTTCTAGAAAAATAATTAATTTTATTTTTGCATCCAGACTAATTTTTTAAAGATTAACTACTAGGTTGTGACGTTGTGTAATCTAGTAACTTAGTAACTGGTATGTCATTTGCAACACTGTGGACAACGACATTCCTTGTTATGTAAATGTTTATATGTTAAAGAATAAAAGAATTGTTAGTAGAGACTTAGAGAGTACAACCTTGGGAGGAGGCACCAATGTTTTTGTATGAAAAAAATTTCAATAAATTTGAATTACTCCTAAAATTAGCATGGCATGCACCTTACAGAATCTGGACTTCTGGGGAATTTCTTCCTTTTATTGTCTGGCCTAGGTGAGTGGACAAAGCTTCTAAGAAAAACTATGGTACTGGGGTGCAGGCAATATCATTGCATTTAGGCGCAGTTCTTCTTTATCTGACTTAGACAAGCCAGATTTTCTATTGTCATTGTCAGTTGTATAATAGTTTTCAGAGTAGAATGCTGAGTAATTGGGCAATTGTATACTATACTCCACACAAGTTTTCTCAGTGAGGCCCAGTAATCTTTTTGATTTCAAATAAAAATAAAAAAATAAAAATACTGCTTTTCAAAAGAGAACATACCGGGCAGCAGACCAGTTTACATTTATTTATTTATTTTATTTATTTTAGCAAAAATCAATATCGTTATTTCAATACAATAATCAAATTACAAAAGTTAGACACGTTCTCAAACAATTTCAATGTAGGTGCTTTTTTTTCTTTATTATCTATGACTAAGATAATAGATTTTCATTAACAGGCATCTTTGTGAGACAGAAGATATCTACTCTTTAGGAACGAGGCACCTAATGTTATAAGCATAGGCGTGGCCTATCCATTCTTTATTATCTATGCGTATACCAACTGAGCAAGCTCGTTTCTGGTATACGGAGTTCCTATACATATTACTTATAATATAATGAAATAAAATGTCATGTGTCTTATACAATTGAGAATGATGTATTTTGCTTCTCTAAATAACATTATCTTATAATTATACGATAGTAATAGATAATTATTTATATTTACACATGGATGCTTTTTAATAATCATATAATGTTTGGCGGCGCGCATCCCCCACCAAGAACCACCGGTTCATGACGAGAGCGCTACTACAGATTATATGAAAACAGATTGTGCACTTCGGATGTAAACAAAAACGGTCCTTTATCATCTCCACCGAAATCAACATGACCATATCAGCAAAACTAAACTATTTGACGCGTATCACATACTGGTGGCTAACCTGATAGTGATATCCTTATATTTCATGGGCGGCTGGACCTTTTGAAAAAATGCGCGTTTATTTAGCAGCACAGGTCTTTAGTACGAGTCTCACGTCCGCAATGCTAGTTTACTTAGAATCAAACCGTTTACCTAATACCTCACTACCTACAATCAACTTTATTCAAAATATGGACAAACTTTTTGATATATTTAATTTATCTAGACGACCTGGTTTAAAAAGTTTTAATAGACCTTTTAAAAATAAAGATGCCCAAATAACTCATTTAAAATTTATGGAAAACTTTTTTAAATAGTTACAAGTGTTTAACAAAAAAACACACGTTGAAGTGACAATGCGAATGAAATTTATTAGAGGCTGGTTAATTTCAATTTCTGGGCTATTCCAATTGTGGGAGTCGATAAAAATTACAAATACTGATGAGACTTATGTTCTATTTACAAATCGAATCAACCAAGATTGTTTGGAATAATTATTTGGCACATTTCGCACCCAACACAATGGTAATAATATTAATCCGACCCCAATACAATTTATTTGGTCATTTAAACAAAAATTTCGTACTAATTATTTTAGTCACTCAAATAATGCAAATTGTTTAGCAGACTTGGATGAAATCCTATCTAAAATTAATACAGATCCTATACCCGAAAAAAATGCTTTTACCTATGTTTGTGATTTTCTTATGAAAAAATGTATAGAAAAGCATACTTGCAATGTTTGTATTGATTATGCGAAAACACAAACAAAAATTGACGAATCTTTTTTACTTTGCTATTTTAAAGCATACGAAAATGCAGAAAAAACAACTTTTGGAAATTTAATGATGCCACAACATGCTTTTTATGAGTATATTAATGAGTTATAATTGTATAAAACATTTTTATAAGTAGGTTTCCATAAGTATCGAAAGAGAAAGAAGTTGGTATTAAATTAAAGTTAAGTATGACTAATATTGTATTTAATCATCCATGTCCTCAATGGGTGATGTTCAATAAAGATTATTTAATTAATTATTTTATAAGATTTAGAATTCATGCTGCTATTCAATTTTTAAAATAATTCTCTATATTAAATCATTTGTAAATTAAATAGTACTTACCATACAAGATTCAAATTTATACTTAAGATCTATATAATTTTAAGTTTTATTCTATTATTATTGTTGTGTATTATTAAATACAATTATTATAATCAAATATGCTCAACATTTTGATGGGATCAGTAATTGACCTATCGTGTAATTACATAAAGAAGTTTTTGGTGAAATCACTGAAATTAGAACAAACTTATATTTTTTATTTTGGAAGAAGTTATGACAAAAATCCGAATACGTATATAATATTTTTAATTGAGTTAATCAAATTTCAAAAATATGGTATGAATGTATATCAAATAATTTAGCTTTGGTATTGTGGTTACACTGATTTGGGTGGAGACCAATCAGAGCACCGTATTCATATTTTACATTGCAGCATAGGAAGGTGCACAATCTGTTTTCATATAATCTGTGACGCTACCGCCGTCAGCTGGTTGTGAACCACAATATACAGCCGGTTCCAAATACTACAACACGACTTGAACACGTTTTGACTCTCGCGCTAACCGTCTACCACATTGCACGTACAGCGTAATACATTTGTGTTTTATTCAATAATTCAAATTTTTGAACAATTATTATTATGGATCAACTTGGACAACATCCATCACCCAAAAAAAGGAATCCAAGAGGAAAGGTAAATAATGAAATACCCGTTTAAACTTTACATTTTCTTTTTTCTTTTATTTTATAAGAAACCGTAAACGTTTTATTTAAATCACAGTAGAACCTTGATAACTCAAACATCTACTTAATGACAATTTGAGCGATATGAAATCATATAATTTCATATTCGTAAATGATTTTGAAAACCACAACTATTCATCTGATTTTTATTTTTATTTGATAGTTTTGGACATTGTTTGTTCAGTGCTATGCTTTCATGTATGCAGCTGCTATCTACTGCGCTCGCCTATTGAAAGAACCGTTAAAATACAATGACGATGTTATACGTGTTTTGCTATACACATTCGTTGACTGTACGATAGGTGGTCAGGATCTTTCATCTTTCATCTTTCATGACAGTCCATTGCTTTGTATCCAAAAAACATGTTTTCAAGACATTTTGAATTGCCTAACTTAACATGTGCTCTTTATAAACATTTAAAACAGGGCTTGAAACCGATATAGGATGCTGTAATTATTTGACGATATTATTGTGATAAAATAATTAATTTTACTATGAGCCATTTAGCCATTAATACTACGGTAGGTAGTTTAAATTCATTATTGCCAAAAAAAATACATTTAAAAATCTGTGTTGACCAGTTGCCCCCAACGCTTGTTATCGAGGATTTTAAAATGTACCAGTTCCCCTCAATTAAATGTACCAGTTCTCCTCACATGTTAATATATAGGTACACACGATTATAATATATAGCCCGTAAAATAGAGGAGGTAAATATACAAATAATAAATAACAAATTTTGATATTTCAATTATGAATCTAGGATAAAAAAAGCCACGGACAAAAAATCCACGGATAAAAAAAGACAAGGATTTATTTTTGTGCTAAAAAAATTTAGGTACTACAATGTATTTTATTATTTATTTTAAAATTGAATACAATTAATATAATTTAAAAAGGTTATAGCTAAAAATAAGCGAAATATTTTGAAAATTAAACTATGTGAAGAAAATACCAAAATACGTGTCTTTTTACTTTTTAATACAAAAATATTAAACATTTTAAATCCCCCTGATATCATTAGTAGACTATACTAATGGCCAGTTTCACCACTAAGAGCTCAATTGAGTATAATATAATGTTCATATTACTAGAAATTAATTTTAAAAAATAAGGTTAGAATTATCTTCTGACGATACAAAGGTATGTATTGCCCAATTTGCAATAAGCAATTTAAGTAAAAAAAAAAACTTATGAAAACATGCAAGAAAAGTTATTTAAAATATGTAGTGATGGCTTAACAGAATGGGAAATGGACGAATATTTGACAGCTATTGCTTACACAATAAGATTATTTTATTTTATTTTTTTTTTCAATTGTAAATTTTAACTATTTTAAATTGTATTAATTGTATTCAATTTTAAAATAAATCCGTGGCATTTTTGTCTGTGGCTTTTTTATCCGGATACCTTCAATTATATATTATATTGTGTTTTGTAATAAATATAATATATTATTATTTATTATTACAAAACATAATACATAATATATCTAATTTTTTAACTATTTTTTTTTTTGACAAATTATTACACTACATGTTACTTATCATTAAAATTATAATAATATTTATTATTTTATTGTATTCATATTATTTTGTAGTAATTATTACAAAATACAATAGCTTTCTATCATTTTATAGGTAATATATTACTTTTTTTTTATAAATAATTTTTTTTGTCTATTTTTTAGTACAAATGATTTTATATTTTAAATACTATTTGTATATTTACGGGCTATATTTTGTAAACGTGTATATACTAACATGTGAGAGGAACTGGTACATTCAGTTGAAGGCAACTGGTACATTTTGCTCTGGGTAGTTTGGGGGGGGGGGGAATTGGTCTAAAAAAAAGGTTTTTTTGGGGGTAACTGGTACATGCCCTTAAAAATGTCATTACGTGTATAAAATATAATAATATTATACTCTAAAAATTCGTATACCCACGAATAATATTTTTAATTTGTACAAAATTACATATTAACACCAAGAATAACAATTTGAGTTATTTTGTTATATATTAAAAATATTTTTCGTGGGTATGTGAAAATTTTAGAGTGTATTATACAGATAACCAAAACCGAAATCGAAATAAAACCATGACTTAAAACTGTTGACTTTTCTTGTTTGTGTGTATTCTGAAATGTCAATAAAATAATTAAAAATGATATAGTTTTTATATAATGACCTTTTTGTTTTACAAATTGTTTTGTATTATTTCAGTTTGTGTCAAACAGACGAAACAGTGCGTTGATTGAAAATGAGGAAATTCGTATATGGTGTAGAAGGTACTCAAGGGATATAAAAAAATATCGAGAAGAAGGACGACCGATTTATTTTCTAGATGAAACCTGGGTGAACGCCAAAGACGTTGCGATACGAGTATGGCGTGACGCGGCAGACAGTAGAGTCGAATCAAGCAACATTCTCCAAGGGTCTTTCTACCGGACCAGTAGCCCCTACTGGAAAGCGAAAACGCCTCATAGTATGTCATATTGGCTCCGAAGACTGATTTGTTCCTGGTAGATTATTATGCTTTGAGTCGAAGAAAAACACCCAAGACTATCACGATGAAATGAATGGTGATAGTTTCCGTGATTGGTTAAAAGGTGTTTTACGGAGGCTCAAAGAAAATGCGGCTATAGTTATGGATAACACACCATACCACTCAGTGAAACAAGAAAAATGTCCAACGACGAATTCTAGGAAGCTTGAAATAATTCAATAGCTACAAAACAAGGGGGAAGTTGTTGACCCGACAATGATTATACCTGAACTTCTGAAAGTAGTCAAACGAATAAAACCAATGTATAATAAATACGTTATTGATGAAATGGTTGTACAACACAGCAAGACCGAGTTACAGGTTAAGGTTAAGGTTACAGCCTTATCATTGTGAACTCAACCCGATAGAATTAGCTTGGTCAGTAGTAAAGCAATATGTAAGGTCAAACAACAAAACGTTTAAATTGCCTGATGTCAAGAAACTTTTGGTTGAAGGAGTGGACAAAGTAGACAGTCAAATGTGGAAGGACTTTATAAGCCACATAATTAAAGAAGAAAATAAGTTTTGGACTATGTATGACACAGTGGACGAGTTGACGGCTGAGCAACGTCCAGTTGTTATGACTATTGGACAAAGCGACAGCAAAGATGATGACGATTTCGATATTTTATGAAATTAAAAATGCATATAAATCTATTGTAAATAATATCGTGTTTTAAATTATGAATATTTTGATTTAAATGTATATAATATATCGTGTTTTAAATTATGACTATTTTGATAAAAATGTATAAATATCGTATTTTTAATTATGAAATTATGTGATTAAAATATTAATAACAAAAAAAAGTAGTTATTACTTATTATTATTTATCATTTCAAAAATACATATGAAAATATAATACAGTATACAAATATTACTCGCTGGTACCTATAATATAGGCAACCGTTCCGCTGGTCAAATAATTGTAAACAATTTATTTGAAGCCGGTGTATACTTATCAGACAGCTTTAATCGGCGAGAGTCGTGCACGGAGTGGGAGAAACTTGGCTCGGAACGGCTGCCAGCCGTGAGTCGCGATGCGCGAAAGTGGTATATTCTCTTTTGAAAAGCAGTATAAAATACAATTTTTTATTGTTATTTTGATTTACATTGTTAGGGCATTTTTAGACATTGTATAGTTTTATTTGTGAATTTTTAAAACATTTTTAGTCTATCAAGTTCTGGCCCAAGACATATATAACGTTTGAATACTGATGAAACACCTAAGAAGGCAAAAACAATGTATAGTGTACGAGTGTAAGACTTACCTGTTATTACCCATATTTAGGAACTTACCAGATTTTTATCCAAGACCTTCGTACTCTAGTCAAATCAACTATTTAGTACAAAAATTAAAAACGGTTTTCATAGTCTGTTTTCTTGTTAAAATACTGTATGAATTTTGAAGTTATTTTTTCTCTATAGATAGGAATCATGGAATACCAAAAAATGCAAAAAAAAGTACAAAGTATTGTTTAAAATATATTTCCATTTATTTAATTTAATATAATTCAAGCTTTTCTAAAAAAAATTCTATCAGTCTACTTCACATTAGAATTATACAAAACTAAGTACCAAAAAAAAAAAATATATATCGGCCGTTGAGCTTTGCTTGTACAATATTATCAAACATAAGAAACGACATTAAAAATTGTACTAACAAATTTATTGACTAGAAACTTAAAGTAGTTTAAAAAAGTTATTATTTGATACGGAGTTTCAGTTACAAAAAAAAAAAAAAAAATATATAGTAATAAGTTGATAACATTATTTATAAAATAATGAAGATAAAAAAGGAGGACTAGAAAGATTTGTTCGTATTACAAAATAGTTAAAATAAATAAGGACTTATTGTGATGTATCTTTAATTATTAAGTTTTTTTAATTTGTAGGTACTTTAAAAATAAATACAATGAGTATTGTATTTTGTAATAAGCTTCAGTTATACAGTAAAAAAAAAATGTTGATACAGACAAGTAATTTGTTAGTACACAAGTGCAAATTTATCATTATCGTATACAAATAGTAGGCAGATATTTAGCTTTAAAATGTAAAATAAAACTTATAAGGAGTCATAAAATAAATAAAATACTAACTCGTATATCTACATACTAGTTTATATAATAGGGCTTTGAATATAGTCATATTAATATGGTAAAAGATTATAATTATTAAGCCTCAACAACTTTATTGCAAATGGAATAAAAAAAAACAAAAAACGGGTTGTTGAATTTGATAGAAAGACAATTTTTCAACATAACGAATAAAAGAAGTTCAGTTAACAAGTTTTATATACACGCAAAACTTGTACAAACCAAACATACAAACAATACCTTAATAGATCTACAAAAAAAAAAAAACTATCGACAACTAATAAAATGAAAATCTGTTTGTCGGACAATCCAAAAGTATTAAGGAACACACACTACGCCGAACACAGTGGTATTAGTAGTAATGGTGGTATATAATAATTCTTTCTAAGATTAAGGTTGTAAAAAAATAGGAATTTCTTAATAAGTCCAGAGATTTTATAATCATAAATACAATTTAAAATATTTGATTTATCACAAAAATGCCGTCATGCGACATAGAAATTTGTAAAGTGGTGTCATGTTATGCATTTTGAACTACTGTCATGAACATTCTTGAGGTAGTTTCGTTTACTGACGTTAAATACGAATGTTGTGATAGGTATTTTGTGTTAATATGATAACACATGAGAAAGAGAAGATGCCAAATTATATATTTTCTATTAATAACCATGTGTATTAATAATATGCGCCTCTCAGAAAAAATTACTATGAACAATTTAAGAATCAAAAAAGTTGTAAATTATAGTTCAGTCAATTAAAGAATGATATACTATTGTCAATACACAGATTTATAAATCAATACATAACATCATACAATAAGTGATATTTTAGTTAAAATTATTATAAGACATTTTTTTATTTTAATAAGTTTTGACAAATATTTATTTAATAAATTAAAAGAAATTTTCTAAATAAATTGAATAGTTATTTACTTGATAAAAATGCTGTTTGTGATTGATGTACATCACATGTACACATTCGGAATTGGTTCATTTTAAATGCAAACTTTAGAATTGATTTTTAAGTAATAACAAAATAATTTGAATCAATAAGATCTAAAGTATATTCTTTAAAATTAATTCATCAGTAATATATAAATGCTCACTTCTACAGTTCTATCACAATCACTATCGTTTTTAACTATGAGTAAACGGTACAAGTACCGTTATAAATTATTGCTTAAGTATATAGGATGATTAGCGATGTTTAAACTTACTTCAGTTTTTAACACTGAGAAACATCATCTAATACTAAAATTAGATTGCACTATGAATTAAACTATTCGTAAACCATACTTACAACTAAGTATATACAAATTAATCCGTGTTTTCTTTCTAATGTCAAGTTACAAAATTACTCTGTACAACCAAAATAATAATTGTCTTACATATGGATGAATTTGATAAATACTTAGTTCTTATAACTCATCATATTTAAAAGATAATAATAATATATCATTGGCCAGAAATACTTAGAGCACAAAGGAAAGATATAAAAAATATATTTCATAAAAATTAGATCAACTTGATACAAAATGTACATAATTTCTATAAATCTAAAGTATAAATTATTACTTAGTACATTTATTATATTCATTTAGGCCTAGAGGATGATTGGTAATTTATAACTTTATTAATGGGTTAGGCTTCAATCCATAAATAGAAGTTAAAACAAAATGGCAACCTTTATAATCAAAACTTTTTACAAAAAAAAAAAATAAATAATAAATACTCTTAAATAAAAACTTACTTGGGATTATAAAATAAATATTTACAGTGGCGTTTCTTTTCGCCATTTAAAACTATCAGTGGGCAAATGAGGTGTTTTATTCTTACGTCCAGCAGCCATTTCTAAACCATTACGAATAGCTGGCATTATTCTTAATGCTGGATTGGTAACAATACCATTACGTTTTTGCTTAACGTTTCCCAAATTTTTGTTGTAACTGTAAAACAAAATATTATAAAGATTAACATATTATACATTAAATACAATCATAATTATATAGTACTTTGAATCAGAAGTTGATTTTTTTAACACAGCCTTGTTACCAAGAATAATTCTCATATGAGTGTCACGCGAAAAATGACCATCGGTCAATACTGAAATAATAATAAAAAGTAAGTGCATGCAAATACAAAATACAAGTCATATGTAAAGTCTGGATATCCTCAAAACAATGAAATATGTTGCAGTTTTAAACCATGAAATATTCCATCCAATATTAAAATGTTTAAATTATGAAAAAAATTATAGTTAGCAATAGTACTTAATAAATTGAATGTTAAATAATATTAGGAATATTAATTTTAAATAAATACAATAAACTTTTAATCTAATATTGTATTATAATAAATAAATCCAAACTATTGTTTTTAAATTGAAAAAAAAAATAATAATAGAGAAGCAAATATAATATTATATATTTTTACTAAAAAGAGAATTTCTTCATAAAGAAAATACTCTTGGATGCATATTCAAGGAAAAATGTTAAAACATTATTTAAGTTCATATTTTTGAATCAGAAAGACAATTTATTATGGATAAACTTTTATTTGCTAATTTTATTGATATTTTTCAAACATTTGATACTATTTGAAAAATGAAAAATAGAAACATATTTATTCAATTTAGAATAGCTTCTAAGAAACAAAACAATGTTAGTTTAATCGCTTCAATTAAAACATTTTTGTAAATATGATAGCTTAAACTAGCGGTTCCCAAACTTTTTCAGCCTCGGAGCCTTTTTTTAAGGAGAAGTTTCTTGTGGAGCCCCAAGAAATATTTAATGATCATTTGCATTTGCAGTATGCATTTGTGTAATAATGAACGGAGCCCTTGGGAAACCATTGCGGAGCCCCAAGGGCTCCGCGGAGCACAATTTGGGAACCGCTGGCTTAAACAAATTGTTCAATATTTTCAATTAATTTTTTCAGGTTACGAAAATATTGAAAAAATATTTTGATAACAAATGTTATTTGTACACTTAAAAATCTATTGATTGCTTTACCTTGAATACTTGGAGCTGATGGTTCTTCTGAATTGGGGCTGTGAGGTGGTGTTGCATATATAGGACTCTGCAAAGGACTTAGAACTTTAGAAGTGGGTCTCGACTTGATACGTCGACTACATTGTTGTAATTTTTGTGTAAAAGTTAATGGTGTCAACTGCAAAAAATAGTATTATTTATCATTAAAAATATATTCTTAACTGTTAGTTCCCAAAATGTTTTTACTTGTGTTGGTAAATCTTGGTGAGAGCTTTTTGTACTATCAGTCAAGTTAGAACTGGATTTGCTATAGTTTGAAACAAATGATGTTCGTTTAGCTGTTGAATCTGGTGATTCAATGGGCGATGAATCATGAATCGGAGCATGATTGGTACAAGATAATAATGGATTAACTAATATAGCTGAGGATGGTTTAGTTTCAGTTGTTGAACCAGAACCACAAGAAGTATTAGCTGTATTGAATCCGCTACCTAAAAAAAAGATTTATTTAATATAAACCTTATTAAATGTTAAATATAATTTTTTTTTTAATATTACTTTCGTTTTTTATAGGACAAAATTGTTCTAGCAGTTTAACAATATTGTCATGACCACTTTTTGCAGCAATTTTTATAGCATTTCGACCACAATGGTCAGATACTAATGGATTTGCACCTTGCATTAACAATAATCGAACACAAGTCTCATTACCTTCTTGAGAAGCAATGCCTGCACAATTTTAAAAACAAAATGTTTAAATTAATGATAAATTATTTAAATCTAAAATAGCATTAAAAAAAAAAAATCTTGATACTTAAGAATAGCTTTATTGATTTAGTAAAAAAAAATGTTAAAGAAATGTATTAATAATGATTCTATAAAAAATATCAATCTTAATTGAATATATGTGAGCCACTCACATATTCACCCCCCCCCACCCCTACAAAAAAAGGATGATTTATTACAATGTTCTGCACTGAAATAGTCAATCCAAACAAACATTTTGTAGCAATATAAAATGCAATAACTAGAATACATAGTAGTATTATTATAAACAATAAATTCATAAATTACCAAAGTCAGAAGTACATGATTAAAAAAATGAATAGTTATAAATTAAATGGATAAATAAATATAAATTTTAGTATAAGTTATTATTTAACCCAACACTTACGTTTTTTTAATACACATTCAAAATAATAAAGCAATAAAAAAGTATATTAAATAACATAATATTATAATCAAGGTTCATACTTTTTAGTCTTAAGTATAAAAATAACTTACCCAATGCTGTCGCTCCTTGATTACATGCATGATTAACACTGGCACCATGTTCAATTAATAATCGGACAATGATAGAATGTCCTTGCCATGCAGCCAAGTGAAGAGGTGTTCTATTTTCATTATCAGTTGCATTTAAATTAGCTTTTCCGAGTTTTAACAATAAGGATACCATTTCACAGTGACCTTGCCAACAACTAACATGTAAAGCAGTACGACCCTAAAATGTAGAAACACAAGGGTTTAAGTCTTAAGGTTTTTCTAAAATTTCAAAATAAATAATGCATTTAAATGACAATTCAACATTTTAACAGTATTAATTATGGTAATTACAGCATTAATTAATTTAATTGATAACCTCTTATTTGGAATATCAGTTTTAATCAAGGTCACACAATTCTTTAAAAATAAACATTTATAAATTCTAGTAATAGTAATTTTTTAAATATATACAAATTTGTAATTAAATGTTGATGGGTTCATACTAATTGTATCATATTTTTATAACAGATAATTTTAAAAATGCTGTTTTGATTAAGTAATTTTTTTTATTTTGTACTTAAAAGTTTAAGGGCATAAACATCTGTATTTTAATATTTTTTCAGTACCTCTATAAACTCTAAGTTTAAATTGATTATTTAAAATAAAAATGTTGTTTCATTTTTCTTTTTAAGGAAGTAACCAAAATTGAGTTTATTCAATACAAATATATTTATTAGTAAAAAATGGTATTTATTAAAAACAATTCTATAAATGTATAACCTTTTATCAGTAAATAAATATTATATTTAAAAACTAGTTAATTATTAAAAGAAATAATAAAAATAATAAATTATTGATTATTATGATTTGAATTCATATTAAATAATTGTTTTTAACTATTTGTATATATATATTTTTTAATAAGATATTATAAAACAATTTTATTTGTTTAATTTATGTTTAAAAAAAGATTTTTTAGTTAAAAACACACGGTACTGACTTCTGAATCTGTGCTTTCAACGTCTGCTCCACCTGGATCAACAAAAAATTTGGCCATTGCTAAATGATTTTCAAGAGCAAGGACATAAAGAGTACTTCGACCATCAGCGTCTTTTTTATTTACGTCAACTCCATATTCTACAAGACTCCTAACCACTTCAATATGGCCTTCTAATGCAGCTAATCTGTAAATGTACATGATATATTAAGAATAGTTTGCAACTTTTTAATTATTTAAATGATAATAATAATACCTTAAAGCAGTTCTTCCATCATGGGCTTTTTGATCCGGAGGGGCTCCATAGTTTTTTAAAAATTCACTTACTAAGTCTGAATGCCCTTCTTCAGCTGCTAACATTAATGGTGGTTTACCATCATTATCAGTTTGATCAATTTTTGCTCCACTCTCTAACAATGTTCTGCAAACAACCTGATGACCTTCAAATGCAGCATAATGCAATGGTGTCCAACCAGAATTATCTCTATGTTGTTCATCAAGACCTAAAATATAAATAGATGTTTATAAGTTATAACTACAACAATTTAACAATTAAAACTAACTAAATGAGTCAATAAATAGTCAAATTTCACAACAATGTTCAGTAATATTGAAATATAAATATTTTTAGAATTTATCAAGATAAATATCTTTATTTTAATAGGATTGATATCATTTAACACATTAGTCAAACATACAAAATCAAAAATACATACCTCTGTCTAGTAGTTGAGACACTACAACATTATTCCCTTGAGCTGCAGACACACTGAGCACAGTACGTCCTTCATTATCTATGCTGTCTACATAACAACCCCAAAAAAGTAAAAGTGAAACACATGCAGGATGTCCCATTGATGCAGCAGCCCATAAAGGTGTTCTACCTAACTTATCACAATGGTCTACATCAGCCTCTGCTTCTAATAATATTTCGCAAACGTCTCTGAAAAAATAGTTATGAATAAAGTTAAAATGGACAATAATGTTGTTTAATAACTAAGTAATACCTATGGCCTTCGAATGCGGCAACAAGTAAAGGTGTCATTCCATCTTTATCTTCATGATCAACAAAAGCTCCGGATTCCAACAATAAAGTGACAACTTTGGCATATCCTCCATTAGTAGGTGCACATAATGCAGCAACACTCAAAGCAGTACGTCCATCACTATCTTGATGATTGATATTCGCTCCATTATCCAATAATCTTCCTACAATATGCGCATGGCCCATATATGCTGCAGCAATCAATGGAGTTCTACCATCACCATCAGTAGTATTAGGGTTTGCGCCGGCTTCTAGTAATTTTATCACAACATCATTATGACCTCCCCAAGCTGCAGCACGTAGTGCTCCACGCCCTTCACAATCAGAGCATTCTACATCGGCTCCATGTTTAAGCAATAACTCCACTACCTAATATTATGATGCATAATTAAACAATTTAATATGTAGTTCGTCAAAATATATGTTATTACTTGTGAGTGACCACCCCATGCAGCAGCTCTTAAAGCAGTCCACCCTTCAACATCTGCATGATCTATTTTACAGTTATATTTTAATAGAAGCTGAAACAAAAATAATCAATTGTAACAACTGTTATGAAAATATCAATGATAAGTAATAATGAATAATTAAGTTCCAAACGCATATTTCTAAAAAAAATTGGAAAATTGTACATAAAATTAAAAATTTTTAAAAATATAATACCATTCATAGTACAATTTTGTTTAACATTCACAAACAAATATCAATAACATAAACATATACAGTGAGTTTTGCTCAATGTGATCACAATGGTACAAGTCATTTTGATTCTATTAACCAGTTGGTTCAATATAACATTTTTTTTTTTAGTTTACTTCAAATAAAATTTAAATAACATATAAAAATAAATTTAAAATAAGCAAAAGAAATATTCAATTTTATTTTAGATTGGACTCGAGTCTTGTAACTTGACTTCATATTAGCCTGAAATTAAAACCCATATACCTATGTAATTTTTTGTTTCTGTTTTCAAGATAGACGCAAATTGTTTTTTCCATTTTAATCAATTTGCTTATGATTATTTTAAATTTTGTTTAACATAGGCTGAAGAATTTTCAAAGTTAATGTGGTTTCTCTTTGCAAATATTTTTTTATTGATACATTTTTCCGTGTATACATTTTACTCATCATAATGTAAGAAACATTTTTGAACAGGAACTAAAACAACTAAATTGAAAACGAGGTACACCGATAAGTTTGAAAATACAATTGTATAGTGTATACTTATAGGGCTATAGATACCAGCTGTTGGTCTTTTAACTTTTAACATCATCAGTTTGAAAAGTTATATAGCTTGAATAACAATAAAATGGATAAAAATGTTTATAAAAGTGACTCAATTATCCAGTACAGTGATTCTACAAGGTCAATTTTAGTAACATAAGATTTTAGAGTTTGAGTTTTTCTTTTAAGACTTTAGCAAACAGAACAGGGGCTGACCCGCGGTCTCTGTAAAATATTACGCCATTCTGCCACGCTGTGTCGGCTTTCTGTTTGACCGTGCCTTTAGGATTCCAATAAACCAGAAATCACACTAAGCGGAATTTACTGCAGTTATAAATATTAATTATAGACAAGAAAAAAAAATATGGCAGCAGAAAAAAAAAATTTATTGTCTCCATTAATTGTAATGAAATCATCAAATGATTGATATTACACAAAATGTCATTAATTTATATATGCTGGAACGTTAAATAATGGAATACTCAAAAATACATGTTTTATTTAAATACCTCTACAACTTCAAGATAACCATGGCGTGCAGCTATATTAAGCGGTGTTTGTCCGTTATTGTCATTCACTTCTAAATTTATATCTGAATGAGTTTTTAATAAATCCTGAAGAATACTTAAACTTCCGTCCATTGCAAGCAAATGTAAGGTATTCCTGCCATTGATATCTACTTCATATAAATTTGAAGGTAATAAAGTATTTGAATAAAGTACTGAATTTATTTCAAATTTTGGAGATGATACTAATCCAAAATTTGTTTCAAGCTAAAAAAAAAAATCATAAACAAGATTAAAAAACTTGATTCAATTTCAATATTAGTAATAATATATTAAATTATATATTACATATTTTTTTTAATTATAGTTTTTTTTACCTTATTAGATTTTAGATCAACATCTGATTTGAAACAATCACTAGCTGCTTCTAAAAAATTAACAGCTTTTCTATCATAACAAGGAATTGACATACTATCGGAAATTTGTGCTCCACTATCAATCAACCATAGTAATGGCAATAAATTTGTGTCGGAAAAATTTGTCCAGATGGGTAATGGATTTACTCTTGATAAATGGTAAGCTAATTTATGAGTTTCCTCATATGTAGGTGGTTTTGAACATCTAAATAAAATTAATAAAATTAATTATGATGTAAAAAGTGTAAAATATGTTTTTTTTAAAATAAATACCTAAGTGTATAATGAAAAGCAATCATAGCATGTCCTTCATTTGCAGAACACAAAAACCTTCTAGTGCAATGTTTGACATCTAGGAACCATTCTCCAAAACTGTGGTGAAATTGTATTATCTTTGAATCTCTTGGTAATGAAAATATTCTTCTTAATAAACTAAATCGTTTGTGAAATTCGTCAACAGACATGTATTGGTATACAGAATGTATAATACTACTTAATTGTTCTTCTGATAAAGGTTCAGGAGATGCTAAGATGACATTTAATAAAGGCCGCACCTGAAACACAAATAAAGAATTATATTATTTTTAAAGATTGAATTTGTATATTTTTGAAAGTACTTACTTTTGAAAAATGTTTTGAATTTAAAAGCCTTTGACAAAACCATAAATACAGTCCATTAAGTGTTCCAGGAATATCTTTTATTTCCCTCAAGACTACACATCCGTCAGATATACCATCTAATACCCTTTCCAAATAAAGAAAACAACCATTACTTTTTATGTGTAATTGATTTAACATTTCAGCTGTATCTCTACTCATGTGTTGGCGTAAAGATTCCTCAGATTCCAAACGGCTTAATATGTATTGTTGTATATCTCTAACGACCTATAAATAAATATTAAATTAAATAACATCAAAAATATTTAACAAATTAATGAAAATACTATAACAAAGCTTTTGATAAAAATAAACAAGGAAGTTCTATAAATAACAAAAAAAAAGTCAAACATACTTGTGATTTACGGAGATCGTCTATACAAATTTTACGAAAACCAGAGAACATACGAGCAACATTTTTATTTTGTCTACGAGTTGTACAAATAAGCATCAACCATTGAGGAAATAAATGATGATGAGTAGCTAATAGTTCTGTAATTGTTTTACTTGAATTATTCTTAAACTTTGGATCAGATCTATCGTTTGTACATAATCCTTCGTCTACTGAATCAACCAAAAGAAACATTGTATGTTTTGGTAATTCAAGATCAATTAGTGGAAATAGAATAGCCTTTTTAAATGTATCATCAGCATCTTTTACTATATTGATTGGAGATAAAGATTCTTGTATTGTTGGATCAGATTTTAATCTTTCTTTGTATGATTTGGGCAATGAATCAGATAACTGTGAAACCAAACTTTGAATAAAATGTGTAACTGATAATGTGTTGATATTTTGAGCTTGACAAAAATGATAAGCTAATAGTCTTCTGTTTAATGCACGTTGTTGTCTGCCGGACGGATGGACAATTTCGCAACACAATGAAGTTTTTCCACATCCAGCACCTCCAACTAAAAGTGCTCCACATGTTTTCCAATTGCTTCTTTGGTCAAAGCAATGTAATAATTTTTGGAATACCCACTCGCGGCAATAAAATGGTTTTTGAGCTAAATCACTTGAAGTCATTTTGTTGTGTTTGTTTTCATATTAATTAAATAATTCTTATTTGTTGATATCTCGGGCCAATTTAATTTGTATTCATATGTTATGAAATAAAGGTAATCTGAAACATACAAAATTGAATTATAATTTAATCGTAAGGACCTAATACAGTTGAGTATATTTTTGTATTAGATGTTTAAAAGAATATTAAATTAATAAAAAAATTTTAATTTAAATTTAAAAAAATCATGAGCAATTTAAATTTAATACTTAGACTTAATGTTTTGATTTATCACTATAAAACTATACCTTTATATTATATATTAGATAGTAAGTAAAGCAACAAATTTAAACTCAACTTAATCATTTAAATGTAAGAAATGTATAGCTACACAAAATAAAATAGATAAAATAGTTTTATATTTTAAAAGTTTAAAATACATTATAAACAATTGTAAAATTGTTTTCATAACATACCAGTGAGGTTATCATTAGTGGACCTTAGTGGAAAATTATTTTATGATCCTTGAACTTTTAGTAAAAACATGATTTGCAATATAGAAAAATGTACTTATAGGATGTATTAATATTACATGTATTTTGTAGTAAATATGTTTGATTTTATATTAAAAACAATTTTATAATAAGTAAATAAATTTAAACAAAGAAAATATCTTATAACATTTATTATTAAAATATAATTTTAAAATGTTTTTTTATTTTAATAAGAAACAAAATTACTTTACCAGGTCTACTTTACTATGCAACAACAATTAAGGTTAACAAACAGTGAACATCTTATATATTATAAATTAATTCCAAAAGTTTTCTAGAAAGTATAGTAAGAAGATTTTCTAATATTTTGAGTTTAAATACAACTGAAGTTGATAAATATTGCTATTGCTACTTTTTCTCATCCCAGGTTCAAAAAAAAAAAATGGATAAATTTTATTAATACCTCTTTTTATGATAAACTTTTATTAATATTTAAAAAAGCAATAACAGCTGAATCCAAAATTTCAACTAGTAGAGTTGATTTTTAAATTGAAGAGGATCATCCTAGTTTTTTTGACTTTCGTCAAAATGACAGAAGAGATACATCTACGTCTGCTGAGATTGAAGTATGTACCTATATGTAATCATATGTTTTAGTGTTTTTATTGAAAAATCTATAATTTTAAATTTATGTTTTTAGATATTTAAATATTTTGAAGACCCTTGTCAATGTATTGAATGTTTAAATTCATATCTCACAATAAAAAAAGTCTTTTTTCAATAGAATACTCTTGAAGCATCTTCAGCTCCAGAAGAGCAACTATTCTCTTTTGCAGCTATGACAAATTTACCAAAGTCAAACAGATGGTCAGACAGTTTATTTTAGCATAAGGTGATATTATAAGAGACAAATTTAAATTATCAATTGCAATATGGTAAATAAAAATAAAAACAAATTATTATTCACTTGTATTATTATTATTACTGTCATGATTATTTCTATTATTATTATTGTTATTATCACTTTGTTATATGAAAATTCAATATGGTAGGTACTTATCGGTTATCTCGACTACCTGATTATGTGGTACCTACATTCTACGCATTTCAGTTTGAAAACTGTAACCTTTTGACTCTGGTCGCCAAACTCGAGTTGCCACTTGCAAAAAAAAATTTAAAATATCCTTAGACTTCTAAAACCACTATGGGTACAGGGTAGGCCTCAGAATTAAACAATGTGGTTGGAGATTTCAACAGACTCGATGGCAACTTGAGAATGTAGAATGTACCACATAGTCAAGTGGTTGCGATAACCGAAAAGTTCCTTCAATATTATTCACAAATTATTCAGAATAATTAGTTTATTCAAAAATTAAACTATTTAGAATAAAATATTATTCTTTATTTACAAAATAAACAGTTATTCATAATTTTATTTTTTATTCATTATTTTTAATTGTTTTTGACAAACTCTGCTTTTTTTAAAAAAACAAATTTGGGGGGGGGAATCTACATATATTAATGTAAAAACATAGTGCAAAAAAAATCCACAGAAATTCTTAGTTTATTAAATTATAGCCTTCTGAAGTTCACGATTTTACATTTTTTTTGCCTGTTCATAGTATTGTAACCTTGCCAGTTGAAGTATGACAAGTAGCAACTCCTTATCTGCCGGCTACAGTTGCCAATGCATATTTAATTTAAAATTACCTAATAATATTAACTACCTAATTCAATTTATTAATTTCATTAACCATAATTTAAGATTTTTTTGACTTAATAATGTTTTTATAGCTTGTATGATTCTTTTATAATTAATGTAACTATAATAATAATATAAAGATCTAGATTCTACAGCATTAAGACAAGCTTTTAAATAGTGATTTGTTTTTTTTCACAGTTTGCATCAAATATTATAACAGCCTATTTTCTAGTAAATAATTAATAAAAGTAATAATCACAATTAATAAGAGTTGTTCTAGAGTCTAGACAATATGAAGATAACGAGATAACAGGTTTGTTGACCAACCAAAAGCTGAGTGCACTTCCTGATCAAACATAATATCCAACTGTCACATTGGTCATTGGCCCAAAGAATATTGTATGTAGACAAGACTACTTGTAGTATGTATTTCAGTATGCAGACTACTTGACTACTATAGATAAGTGCAACTTAATTATGGGTATCTGATGGGTAACACCTGACAGACCTCAACAATAGTGTGGAACACGTTTATTTGTTTTTGAGTGGTGCCCTAAGAGCAATCATTGAATGGAAAAGGAGTTGAGTGTAGTTAAAATAAATTAAACTCAGAAATAATTAAATAACTATTTATTGAAATGCTCAAATTTGTACACCTAAGTGTTTTTAAATAACTTGTACTGGGCGATGTGAAGGTGCTCGCTCCAGATCTGAGAATTCATGTCCGACTATGGCTCTACTATGGAATATGATCCACAGGTCCCTTATATACCTACTGCCTACTGGTACCTATCTTTCACTCTGTCGCATATACTTTTAATTCTTAGAATATGATCCAACAGATGATTGCACCTTCCAACGCACAAATAATTACTGAAACCACAATTATTATTTCCCATGGTGTTAATATAATCATCACGGATATATTATAATACAATATTGTGAATAGTTGACATAGTACCAGATGGAATTCATGATGAATACCTATGACTCATATTACTATTGAGATAGTACCTAGAATCTACATTCCTTTGAAAAATACGAGATTATTGAGTAAATACGTAGTCTACGAATATGAACGGGTTTAGTAAGTTCCCACACATGAAACATAGCAGGTAAGTGGGTACATATTATGTAAGTTTCCTAGTGAAAAAAATTACACTCGAACGTTAGTTCCAACACAATATCAGATTATAACTTAAAAATAATTACACAATATGAAAAGTGAAGTGTTTGAGCTTTCGCAATAAGCCAAATAATATGATTGATTTTTTCTATTATTATTATTATTAATTTATATCTATACACATTATATTATTAGGACTAGATTCAATCAAAAATTGGATTGGACTTTTTTTCATGCGATCCGAAAACAAACAAATTTTAACGGCACCGACTGAGTGTAAGTTGTCAGTCCTAAGTCTGAATAAAGTGGGAAGGAAGTTTGTATTCGATATAAATTTTTTTTTTCGTGTGGGAACTTACATTCGCCCAATATGACGAGTACCTATACTATATTATAAGATATAAAATCAAAAAAAAACGTAATATGCATTCAGTATCATAGGTAATGAGTCTTGAACGAGTTTGACATTATTGAGACAAATATTGAGCAAATAGTGCTAATCGTACCTAGAGGTGTGTGTCGCAGGTGACTCAACCGAGTCCGACGAGCGTCGGTTAGAACGAACCTAAGCCTTAAGTGAACCGAGCCCGGCGCCTATGAACGTGCCCCGTGCCACCCACCCGTCCAACCGGAACATTCGACTTTCGGCTTACCTCTCGGAGATGACGGTCGACGGTGACGACGGATGAACGACGGACGAGCGCGGCACAGAAAGTAGCATGACGATCACGAAACACTGGCTGGCTGGCTGGCTGACGGACGGACCACGGACGTCGTGTCTCTCGGCGAAACGGTCGAACGGGAAAACCCGGCGGATCGACGACTTGCTCCGGTCAACGTCTGAGAACAAAAAAACGGCGGAAGACACGACACACGCGCGCGCGAGCGACGTTATCGGTTCGGCAAGAGCGGTTGTTTGATTTCAGTCGTCGCCGGCCGAGTAAACAAAAACAAAACGGAATGGGAAATAAAAAAAAAAAAAAAAACAACAAAACTAAATTAATAATCGCTGGTTAATAATATCACCGCTGCCTCCTTCCCCGCACCGTCCGAACGATGTCGGTGTACTACTCGCTGTACTGCGTGTGCGTGTCGGTGCGTGTGTACGACGTACTGTGTGTCTGTGTGTGACCGAACGCGCACTACGGTGGTTTCTATCGGCGGCGGCGGCGGCGGCGGCTGTTGTATACAACTATAGTCGCGATAATCGGCCGAGCGGCGGTGGGTCGTCGTCGTCGTCGTCGTCGTCGGCTGTGGCAGCGGTTGGTGGGGGCGTCGGTAATGAAGGGACGGGGGGAAAAAAAAATTTCGAACGTGTGATATCTGCCGCTGCGTGAAATCCGGCGGCGGATCATGCGTGTGCGGGTGAGCGTGCGTGCGTGCGCGAGCGTTGGGTTCTGCGACTTGCTGCGGCGGCGGCGGTGAAGTGGGTGTTGTTGTTTGGAACGTCGTCCCGCCGCCGCCGCCGCCTCCACCGCCTCCACCACTGTCGTTGTCTTATCATCGTTACGCCGCGGTGGTTGTGACCGCAAGGCGCAAATAATAATATAATATTATTATATACCGTGTACGTTTCAATAAAATATAATGGTAAAAAATAACAGTCGGCTATCTATAGTCATGATGTATAATACGTCGTCGTGTCTGCGGTTGTGACTTTTGTAGTTTGTACTTTATTCGCCGTATTGCGACGGAGCGCCGTACGCTGTAGCCCACATAACAAAACGTATTATTATGAAAATATAAATAATATATTATAATAAAAATATTATTTTGTCACGATTGCTCTCGCAATATAGTCTTTAGACGTGATTTCGAAGGATTTAATGAGACTTGGGAAAATTGTTAACAGCGAGGAAACGGTAACACCGGAGCGCCGCGGTTGTACGACTATTAGACCGTCACCATATTCCGTGTAGTTGTGTGGTCTGTTTACAAAACGTTCTCGTTACCTTTCTATTGACTATTCACCAAATTAAAAAAAATCGAGTCATTAATAACTCTACCTAACCACATGGCGAAGTAGTCGAGTAGACGAATATTTTTAACTGTTTAGTATATTATGGTAACCAAGGCATTCACGAGTTAAAAAGTTTCGTTACTTTTAACTAAGTTACCTACATAACGAGTGAGGTACCTACTTCTTATTTTAGAAATAACTTCTAACTTAATGAGTTAAATTATTTTCTATGTTATGCAATAACTTATGAACTAATTAAATGTATTGTCACGTAAAGTTAGTTTGTGTTCCCAAAACCACGGATTTAAAATATATTCTACTGTGTAGTGTGTAAAAGTTAATTTTATAAAAAAAATAATAATAATCGAAAATATCAAATATTATTTAAAAATGTAATAAGTAATAAAATGGTAGCTTATAATAATGATTATAACTTACAATATTGCATATTCACAGAATATAATCTTATAGGGGTAACCGCGTCATCGAGAAAAGAAAAATATATCTATTTACTCAGTAGTCAGTATGACAGTATCCTTTACACATTAGTACACAATATAGTTACTCAAGAGCTATTAAGTAATTGTTACTTCATATTATATTTTTATTCATTCTTAGAATTGAACCTTACAGTTGAATATAATCATATATAATATTTCACGTGTAGGTAACAATTAAATAATTAGGTATATTCTAATAATGAATAAAATTATTACTAAAATTTAGTACATAGTTGTGGATCATTAAGCAAACAAACATGAAACAAATATACAAATAATTTAATTATTTTATTGATTCAATTATTAAAGTTTATAATACTTACAGAAATTCATTTTTAATACAAACATTTATTTATTTATAACTATAAGAGTGTCGTAAGACCTTTTTAAATAACTATTTTATATTTTTATATGTTAGCTTTTTAAAAGAAGGTATGATTATTAATTTTCTATGAAAAAAGGTCGGCAAGTGATTACTGCTCTGTCTCTGTGTCTAGACGTCTAATGGGGTCACTGAATTGGATTTTTAAATTTGAATTTAATGACATAAAATCATTGTTTACGAAAAACGATTCTAGACAGTCTGACAGGCCTACGTAACTAATTGTATTTTATGATATTATTGCTGATTGCTATTAAAATAATTCATTTTACTATTAATAATACAGTAGGTTCAATTAATTTTTGCAGAAAACATTGCATTTGAAAATTTCATCAAGTGTATAATATAGGTACTTTAAAAGTTTCAGGCACCCACGAAAAATATTTTTATATTACAGCAAAATAACTAACATCGTTATAGGTACTTCATTTAAATATTTAATTTCGTCCAAATTTTAACTTAAAATGTCTATAAAAATAACCATATTAATATATTTTTTGATTTTTTGGTTACACTATAAAAACCTTGTTTTAAATTTTCAATCCTTAGCTATAAAAACTGAACATTTTTACTCATTTTTAACTACAAAACAATATGCAAATGTTCGATGATGAAATTTAGTTAAAATTTTAAGTTAAAATGCTTTTTAAAAAAAAAACTATGCATTTGAATTTTTGGTATTTTTAATCTTTCATTAAAACAACTTATGATTTATGAGGAACATTGTACTAAACTTTCAAAAATTTTGACCCAACAACAATTTAATAATCTATATTTCATATTTATAGAAAAACATTTTAAAAAAACCGAACATTTTTTCGGCCTACAATTGGTTAACAAATTGTCAAAATATTTTTTTAATTTGTTGGTGTATACAAAATTAATGAACTCAACGTTTCGTGGAAAATTCAAATGTCTACGATTCCGTTTTGAATTACAACAAAATAAGAAAATCGTTCCCTGAGAAATCGGTTCATAGTTTTTTTTTTGATTAACGCTAAAAAAATAAAATCGATTTTGTCAAAAACCAGTTTTGCGTAAAAAATTCTCGTTTTTCCTTTTTAATTCTTTATTTTGTTTTTCTCGGCTCTTTTAAAAACCATTGGGAATTTTCAAAAATTTTGAACGTCGTGTTCCGTATACACGGGTAATCAAATGTTGGTAACAAGCGCGTTACCTACAAGTTAAATATATTAAACGCTACGCGGCGCCGTGTATACCAACAGGCAACAGCTCTGCTTTATAGTATAAAGTATGTAAAATAGGTACATCTTAATATATTATTTTAAACTGTTGTCCCTCGGTATACTGACCATCCCTGATCGTAGGTAGACCCTACCACGGTACCAACTACTACCAAGGTTTAGAATTATATTATATTAATATTAACGATTGGGCACTGGCTATGTATATTATGTACCGACCAACCATTGTTACCTACTTATTTCGGGTTTAATTGGTAATTACTAATTATTAAGGTTCACGACGGCGGATGATGCGGCATGCGCAGCAGCGGTCTCGCCGAGCCGCGGACCTCCTCGACGAGGACACGTCTTGATGACGTGCGGCGTGCGTCGGTCGGCTGTCGTAATGTATTATAAATATAACAATAATATTATTATGCCCACCGCGTAGGCTCTACTTCGCGGTCTTTATTAAATTATTTAACTACTCATCACTACTTCATCGCCGACCGAAAATTTATTTAACAATATTTCGTGATATGTCCCAAGCGGGTAAAATTAGTCATCCGGATATCCTGTGTTTTTTAAGTGATAAATTCCGCAACTTTATAAGAAGCAATTATTGTGCTTAATAACTATTAAAGTCTGAGTTTGAGAGTCTTGTAAATTATTTGAATAAATGTATTCAAACACAATTTTAGATACTTTTTGAAAAAAATATAAGAGTATACGTATATTGTGAATAATGTATTTAATATTTATTCATTATACAAACTACTTTACTCGAAAAATAGTTTTAAATTTGTGACAAAACAATTTATATGTTTCTATTCTTTAAGTCGGGCACATTATAAATCCATGAGTGATGGAAATGTTTAGAAAGTAATGCTATTCAAATGTAATAAAAATGTATTTGATCATTAAATATCAAATACTCATTATAAATACAATTATCATTTGTAAATTTATTATATTGATGTATTATTAATTATTATGTACTTATGATTAAACGTTAATTTTCAAACATTCCAAGACTAACGAAAATTGGCACAGAAAAAATAATGTTTTAAAAGAATTTTGAGTATATATTTTTAAATAAAAGTATTTTTTACAACACTAGAGTTGAGCAGTACATGTATTAAAGTTACAAAATTTAAATGTAACAGCCAATAGTTTTAAATTTTTAATCCTTAGCTATAAAAATTGAACATTTTGAAAATGATCTATATTTTGATGTCCAAATTTGAACTATAAAATGAATGCTTATAAAAAAAATTGTGCCTTTGCATTTTTAATATTTTACATTTATAACCATTTATTTGGAACTTTATATTAAATTTTAAATTTTGATATTTATAGAAAAACATTTTTGAAAAACTGACAAATTCTAAATTCTCATGCCTACAATTAGCTCAAAATATCTTTAAAATGTTATGATGTATAGAAATTGATAATCTCAACATTTGGTGAAAATTTCAAGTGTCTTTAAAGTTAATCATTTTTGAAATGCAATAAAATAATAAAATCATTCCCTGAGTAATTTGTAGTTTATGGGTGAATAGGTATCGAAATCCAATGTTTAATTTCAAACGCTCATAATAAATTAATTTGACTTTCCAGTAATTTTTTTTTTTTGGGAAAGTTAGAAAAATGTATGGAGAATTCTTGTGTTAAAAATTTAAACCTTATATTCAAACAGAAAAGTTTTAATGAAGTTTAAAATAAAAAAAATGCAAATTTTAGTATTTTGTCAAAATTTCAACTTTAGAAGCTTATTAAAAACTATTGTAGTTGATTTAATTGTTGTGGATAATAATTTTTACCTTTTGAACTGTATAACTGTATCAGTATCAGTGTATCACTGTATCAGTTGATTTTTGTTTTAAAATTATAATTGTACTAAATGCAGAATATCCTGTTAAAAGTTAAACTATTTGGTATTTAATACAAAAAGGTTTATTTAGATCTATTTAACACCTTTTGACAACAATTTTACAATACTAAATATATTGATCATATATGAAAATAATAATTTAAACACATTTCATAATAGTATTTTATTGGAAAAAAATATTCCATAGAGCATTAGAGCATCTGTTAAAGTGACCTACTCAATGATGTGATACACAATAAGACACCTAGGTACTGTACAAAACATAGGATACCTACCTACTTTTTGTTTTTGAATTATTAACTTATAAATTATAACATTTAGTACCTAATAAAATTAGTTCAACATACTATTTTAGATTTAACTAATAGAAAAATAAATTTCTTGTAGCAGTATAAATGTAACTTGTAACAGGGGCGCCATTTGGGGGGGGGGGAGGGGGGTGCCGGGTGTACCTTGGCACCCCTATTTTTTTCTGTCTCTAATTGGCCTGGTTTAAAATTTAACATTGCGCCTATAGGCAATAGCCTATGCTGCCTAAAAATTAAAATATATTATTTGTTATGAATACTTTAATACATAATATATAATATTATATTATAAAATATAAATATATAATAAATTATTATTTTGTATGGAGGTAAACTAGGTAAAGCATATTATTATTTATTATTTGTAGATGTGTATTATTGGTATGCATGATGATGGATATGCTTTTTTTGGTTGGTAGGTATAATAAAAAATAGTTTATAGCTACGAATCGGTGTCTTACAAGCAAAAAATTTAGTAGGTATGTATTCATTATTATAAAGAAAAAGTGGCCCGATGAAAAAAAAAATTGGCCTGCTAAAATTTTGGCACCCCTATTAAAAACTCAAATGGCGCCACTGACTTGTAAGGTAATTAATATAATATTTGATTTATCATAGAATTCAAATTTAAGTTATTTCACCCTTCACCTAGCCTAACCTAACACATCCATTATAATGACCAACTCAATGGCGAGGTAACTTGACACTTTTTATAATATATAGCAGAAGGACTTACAATTTTTTTTTATAACACTATTATAATATAGGTAAATGTACTTATATTTTTTCTTTATTTTTTTTAAAGTTTAAAAACAGCAAAATATTTCAAATTTTAAAAATAGTGCGCCACTCTCAGGAATTTCCCCCTTCCCCGAACCATTCTATGAATACGGCCATAGAAAAGAGATTAAATAAAAATTGAATTAAATTGAATATACGTTTTTGTGGCAAACAGATTTCATTGAAATAAGTGTTACTGGCCGAAAACAAAATACGAATATACGATCGTGTTAGGTTTACACAGCCCGTCGTATGGAGAAGTTGTTTATTATCCGACAGTAGTATGTAGGAAGCACATTAAATCGTTATTAAATAATTTAGCTTCGATTAAAGTGCCGTTTTTTTTAACATAATATATATGAACATTTATTTTAACGTTTATACCGTGAGACCAACGTTGTGAATTATGACCGGTAAACGGGTCGCCGAAAATCGATCAGCGGCGAAAAAGTCGGCCGAGCGACGAGGAACTCTGAGGGGACAAGAGAACGAGTCTAGCGTTCCATCGTGCTCTTCGGAAGGCGACAGCCGGCCGACCCGTAGAATCAGCGGCCTAGTAGCATTGAGACGTTCTCGTCGGGCCCGTGTCGGCCGCCGATCGACGAGGCGTAGGTCGAGGAGCCGCAAGAGGCGTAGCCGCTCGCGGTCCGTCCGTCGACGCGGAAGGAGGCATAGCAGTACCGACGTAGACGACGACGACGACGACGACGACATGACCACCGACGCGGAGGAAAACGACGACGACGACGACGAATCGTCAACGGTCGACGCGACGTCCCGGAGGAGGTCGAGCAGAAGGAGGAGGCGAAAGGGCAGTCGGCGGCGTCGCCGTCAGTCTCAGACCGCTGTCGGCGACGGCGACGACGACGACGACGACGACGACTCGGAGACCACCGACAACGCTTCGTCGTCCAGTAGCGGCGGCGTCCTCGCGGCGGCGGCGGCCGGGAGCTGCTCTAATCCTTGTGGCCGGAAGAGGAGGAGGAGGAGGAGGAGGTCCTCGAGCCGACGGTCGGCGGGATGCACGAGGAGGCGTAGAAGGAAGAGAAGAAGTAGTGGCTGCCGCGTGGCAAGTCCATCGCCGGCGAAATGTAGGACGACGGGCGGGGGTGAGAGGAACGAGTAACGTCCTGCGTCCTGCGGACACCGCGCGTCGCCAACACTCCAGCGGGATGGCCGAAAAACGAACGTCCCGACGTCCCGTCTGGGCCCTGAATTGCCACGCCGCTCTATATTATATTTATTATTTATATAAAAATGTATATTTTATTTTGAAAATCCTTTTAATTGAAAATAAATAATATCCTTAAAATAACTAAATCTTGTATTATATATAGTTCCGATGCCGGAATTATGAACAGTAGATACTGTTGGGTACATTATGTCTGTTTGTATTTTATCATAGCAAGATAGTGTATGGTATTTTGGTATATATTTTAACTTCAAGTATCTGATCAGTTTATTTGGGGTTTAGACTGTTCAGAGCCTCTATAGTCCTCTATTTTCGATTATGACATTGTTTCGCTGCCGATATCTATAATCAAACAATTAATGTACCTGGCACCACCCTTCGGTGCTATAAAGTATGCATAGTATCCAATTAGAAAATGGCAAGATCGACTGAACCACTTCGGAACCGTTGAGCCACTCGAAAAAAGGCATAGGAATCACAGGACCCAGTCGGACCCACTGGAAATTGTGAATATAGTTTATTAACTATATTGTATTAAAAATTAATTTTATAATTTCGTTAAAGCAGTAATTTAAAACAAAAATAAAGATACAATTTAAAATTTTATTTTATTTTATTTCAATATAGTAATAAAAATTAGGATTAATAGGGAAGGTTAATTTAGGTACAATAATGTACAAAAGATAATAATAGACGATTGTCTCGACTCTCAGATAATATGAACTTATACAAACGCGTCAAGTTAACACAATCAGTAGTTGAAAATATAATGCTTTGATTTTCAACTTTGAGGGAGATTTCTGATAGAAAATTAGATCTAGTTGAAACTTATTTGAAAGGTCAAAATTGACAATTATAGATGTACTTTTCAAAATCATCAAAACAAAAAAAAAATAAGGAAAAACGAGAATTTTTACAAAAAATTAGTGTTTGATAAAATCGATTAAAATTGTTTGGCGTAACTCAAAAATAAATAAAAATAGACACTTGACATTTTCACTAAATGTTTATACTAGGATTTTCTGTATATAATACATTTTTAAATTATCAAGCCCCAGATTACTCGATGAAAATAATTATTAATAACTTCTTATATGTGGCTTGAAATACACTTGTTTATGTTTTGTTTGGAATATTTGACAAATTTAAATAATTATTATAAATATATTTTTTTCCCTTTATTGGGATTTTAACAAATATTATATTATCTATATCAGTGGTTTTCAACCGGTGTGCCGCGGCACTTAAAGCCCTTAAAGTGTGCCGTGAAAATTCGCGTATAGATTATAAATAGTGTACCTATATATGTATAAATATTATATATATAAATATATGCTAGGTATTATATCACGTATTATATGAATTGTTGTGCCGCGAAAATTTTGTAGGAGAAGAAGTGTGCTACGTTGTTAAAAAGGTTGAAAACCACTGATCTATATGAATAAAAATAAAAATCAGTCATTGCCAGCGTTTGCAGCAAATATTTATGTTTTAATACAAATACAAACAAATTAACTAAAATGTATGGATGTATTGAATACTATTACAATATTAGTATATTACTACAAATACAAAAATAAACAGTAGGTAAAATAAAAAAAACTGAAGTGGAAGAAATAACTTGAACTGTTTTATTAAATAATATTATAAATTGTATTTAAAATGTCAAAGTAAACATTACAAGTTTACATAAATGTTTTATTAAATAATGTCCTTTTAGTAGTATATTTGTGAATAATGATAAAAAAAAACTGTACAGCCGTACAGGTACAATACTGATATTTAATCTTGATTTGAACAATTATCATTATGTATAGGTAGAACATAGTATTTAAGTATAGATTTAAAAAAGAGTAATACATTATACATATAAATTAAAAAAAGATTGTTTACAATTAATACAGGTATATTATCAGGCCCGGATTAACACTATCGTAGGCCCTAGGCACAGTGCCTTTAGTGCTAATACGGGCATACGGCCCTGCAGGGTCCAGTATTTAAATGGTTAAGAAACCATTACTTTTTTTATGATAAGTTATCATTGATGAAAACTCTAACCAATCTTAAAAACTATTCATTTTATTCCAAATTTATATAAAATTAAATTGTTAGAAACCACACTTATTTTACACCATTTTTTATATTTATTTATTTTTTATTATTAAGATAATTGCAGAAAAAAAATAACAATATTGTATATTATATAATATTTAATACTTAAATATAACTTTATTGTTGCAAAACTATTTTGCGACATTTTATGTTTGCAAATGATTCAAATATTCAACGACTTTTTAACTGACAAGGATTAGGTAAGAATAATGAAATGTTAAATGTCGAAATTATTTTATACTTAGATCATATAGGTATCTCTAATAATTCTTATTATTATAGACATATTGATGTGCGAGTGTGTAAGTGCCATACAGTCATACCAGAAACGGTAATTACATTGTATTATTTTTATTATTTTTATTCCTTAAATTTGGCACTAGCTCATTCATCGAATATTGATCATAATATACGTAATTGTATTTAAACAATTAAATCAATCGGAAATTTCATTAAGATTTTTGTTAGACGAACTGATTTGTTCAAAAATTAAATTAAAGAATTTATTTCTGAACAAAATTAATTAAATTAACATCTATGTGCAAAATTTGGTTGGTCGAAAACCACGATACAATTGATACAATTTCTAAGTATGTGTAAACTTATTGCCGAAACTTTAAAGGGACTTCAGTGACATCGAAACAAGTACTGAAAAAATTATCAATCGTAATGCCTCTAAAAAGGTTTTAAAATCACTAACATAACTATTCTAGTTCTAATAGCCATTTATTTTATTTTCACCGACAATCTATTTTGATTATTAATTTATATTTAAAAACCAATATGCACTACTTAATCAAGCATGTTATTTCATTCTGGAAATTATTAATAGTAAAATTAGTTTATCTAATACTTATATTTACAACCCTATTTTTGTAGCCACGCTGTTTATATAACTGCATAATTGTAAATACTAAAATACCTATATAAATAACTCAAAATTTAGAGTGGAGTATAGGTATATGAAGATAAAATAGAATTCATGATTGTGTTAATGAAATATGAATACGTGCGACTATACCTGAAGTTTCTCGTTTTCAACCAATAATTGTTTAAAATATATTAAATGGTAAATATTTTTTTAAATTGTTTAAGAACTCAAAATTAATTATTTGATTCTTCTGTGTTTTAATGCAAACCAACAGTTTCGTGTTTTTAACTATTTATATTTATATAAATGTAATCATAAATTATTTTTTACAAGACTAATGTCTAAAAAATTCAAAGGAATATAATTGAGTAAACAATCATAAATATTTAATTTGTATTTACATATTTTTAAGCTATAATATAATAGTCATTTAATGAATGAATGAATGTAATTTGAATTTTTTCTTGTGTGCTCTAAATTTCAACATCTGGGTAATTTTGTTAAAAGTTATTATTTATCAAAAATTAATTATTTTCAAAATTCTACAAAACCAATTTTTTTTTAAATTTTTATACAATTTTTTCCCATTTTAGGATACAATTATATGATATAATATTATTATATTGTATGATAATGACCCTCTGTCATCAAAAAAGGGCTTAAAATGTAAAAATATTGTAGATCATTTAAAAAAAATTGTGTTTTGTTGAATTTCGAAAATAATTAATATTTCATAAATAATTTTCCAATGACAATATCCTTTAACGAAATGGGTCTAAATTTAGAGCACCTGAGAAATATATTCAAATTACTCAAGTTGCCATTAATTGAATTATTATATAATTTTTGAATAAAGTGAAAAAAAGTTATATTTTATTAAATAATTAATTAGATTTATTATGTATTAATTCACTTATTATAATGTACGAGGGCGTACCCAAAAGAAACCGAACTGATGTGTGGGACAGAGTTTTAGTAGTACCGCATTTTTTCCGGTAGGGGCGTATAAATATACTTCTTATTTCTTAACATTCAGGATGCCTACGGCCGTCATCGTAGGAGGATGTGTTACGTTGGTGTTACATTTTTTTTAAAAGTTATTTTGCGTACTCGTCGTTTTTGTATAATGGCTGATTAGCGCGCCACCGTCAAGTTTTGCTTCCTGCTCGGGAAAACGGGCACAGAAACCATTGAGATGTTAAAAATAGCTTACAAAGGTGATGCTTTAGGGAAAACTCAAGTATTTGAGTAGTTTTCCCGTTTCAAAAGAGGTGAAATGTCGATAGACGATCAAGCTCGCTCTGGACGTCCTTCGACGGCGCGAACCAACGGAAATGTAGAAAAAATTCGCAAAATTATCCTGGAAGATCGACGGCAAACCATCGAAGAAGTAGCGGAGAGATCTGGTGTAACATGGAGTTCAGTACAGAGAATTTTAAGTGAAGATTTGGGGATGAGACTGGCTGCAAAATTTGTTCCTCGGTTGAGGAGCAAAAACAAGGCCAAAAAAAAATAAAAATAAAAATAAAACACCAAAAATGATATAACCACTGTGTCCCATCCACCCTATTCACCCGACCAGGCTCCCTACGACTTCTTTTTATTCCTCAGAATGAAAAGGGACATGAAAGGAAAGCGTTTCGCGGACATTGATGAAGTTAAAAAAAAACGACGGAGGCGTTGGCAGGCATCACAAAAGATGAGTTTAAAAAGTGCTTCGAAAATTGGAACAAAAGATTGGACAAGTGCATTAACTCCAACGGAGAGTACTTTAAAGGCGATTAAATGTTTTTTGTAAAAAAAATAAATAAATAACTTTGTACAAAAATAGTTCGGTTTTTTTTGGGTACGCCCTCGTATATTATATAATAGAGTTATATAATTAATGATCAAAACTCCAAATACCTATTAAACACAGTAAAATACATGTAGAATGTAGATTGTATATAATAATAATTAGTGAATTATAAGAAAACTCCAAAAAAATCATTAAGAATCTTTTTCAAATACATCATAATGATAAAGTATGTTTATTTGTGAATCATTTTACTTACCAGGAGTATAAATAATTGCTTAGTAAATCCTTTTGATATATAGGTATAGAAATAGCTGATTTTTTCATAATTTCTACATTGTACTGTTCATTAACTGTCTCTTATCTCTAATGCATGCAAGTTTTAATTGCTTGTATTCAGCTTTTGCCAAACGTAATACTTCATAATCTTGAGTATACTCTTCAGCGTATTCTAATTTTTTTTTTGAAAATACAAGTTTCTCTTTATTTGAATCACACTGATACATTATATTATCAATTAATGCTACTACCGATACATGATCTGTTGTATATAATTCCATTTTCAGTTCGATTAATGTTAGATAAATTTCAAGGTTATTGTGCACCCTAATTTCGTTACTTAATATAGTATTATTTAAAATATCGAAAGCGTAGTTTAATTGACGATCATGTTTCCAAACGAAACGTGCATATTTCACTGCAATGAAACTGGCGAAAGACTTTGATTGAGAACAACTTAAATGATGCTTATATAAAATCCCTAAGGTACCATCTTCATCTCTTCTAGCTAAATTAATTAGTCTAATGGCAACTTCCCTTGAATTTGGTTGAATGTTCTCTAATTTTGTTATCGTTTCAACAGCAGTTTCTATGGAACCTTCGGAATCGGAAAAATCAAAATATTTCAAATTCAATCGGAGTGAGTTTGGATGGTGGAATAATGCTCTTTTAAATACACCATCTAATAAAGTATTAACGCCAACATTTACAAAAGTCAAATATTCCAAATAATTTAACCAAGATGTTTCGTTTGAAGCGCACGCTATCAAGCACCTTTCATATAGAAAAATAATCCGTTCATGATTTCCGCCTCTTCTCTCAAACTTAATATAGTTTTCCCAATTTCTTATTTGAGCCGTATCCAAGTCATTTACATGGAAGTGAGTTCTTCGTATATTTTCCTCAAATATCCTCCGACTTCCAAATTCTTTGGCAGTTTGCTTGTGCAAAAAGTAATATGGTTCAATAACTTCAATCTTCAATGTGATCATTAAATTGTCTTCGGTCATTTCAGTTCTATCCAGAAAATCTTCACCCGGTGGTATAGAATCATCAGTCATCGACTCTCCATTATAGCTTGTTTCAAATGATTTTATTAAAGTACTCCGCCTTTTGAGAAATTCTGCAGCACCTAAATATTTTTCAGGTAATATTTTGAATATAAACTCTTGAAATTTGAAAAAGTTTTTCAAATAGTTTAAAGTTGGTATACGAATAAGACGGTGGAAAACTTTAGATGCTTTAGATATCTCATTTATTCCCATTTCCCATGATATGTAATCGAGCCATAACTGATCAGAACGATAATCAAGTCCACACAATTTCAAACTTCTTTCGAATTCATTACGAATATGGGTCTTTTCATTAGCACGTTCCGTTACCAGATATCTCATATAATAAATCCACAAATCAACACTTATAGGTATGGCAATTAAACTATTTTCTAACACTTTTTCAAACTCATGAATGTTATTGTTTCTTTTTTCAAAACTCGCATATTTTTTCCAATAAGCGTAACAAAGGGGATACAGTTCTAAAAATTTAGAGTAGGCCATTCTTGCGTTGACTTCAATATTGTGTTTATCAACTATATATAATATGTTTATCCATTCGTTGAAATTTGAAAAGTCTTGTTGAAGATATTTCCACATCGCCTGAAACTGATCATCACTAGTATCTTCAATTTTGACCTTCTTCAAAGAATACAGTTCACTTTCGTCCAAAACCTCGTTTTGATTTAGGTAACGCTTTCTATTGTGTACAGCATTCTCCAGTGTTGTTAAGTCACACAACCACGTTTCATCGGTATGATTCTCAGAACTAGTTGTTGGCGGTAGCCCGTCTTCTGAATCAGATTTATTGTGAATACTCTTTTCGTCTTCAGGTTTAAATGTATTGTTTCCTAAATCAAAAATTGTATTTATTAATAATATCAATAAAAATAAATGTGGCAAGGTATTCTTACTTTCGATATATTCTTCATTGTCAATACACATTTCGTCCTCAATTGAAAGTTTAGCACTACCTAAGTTAAATATTTTATAAATCAATAATATCAATACAAAAAATTTGGCAAGGTGTTCTTACTTCCTCCAGATTCTTCATTGTCAATCCACATTTCATTTTCAATTAAATGTTTGGCACTGCCTAAATTAAATATGACATTCATTAATATTATAAATTAAATAAATTAAAAAAGGTTAAATAAGAATTTACTTTCATCAGATTCTTCGTTTTTTAATTTAGTAGCAAGTGATGGTCCATCCTCTAACCTAGAATTATTATCGATACATATTTTGTCAACGGACTTCAGTTCATCATCACCTAAATCAAACATTTTATTATTTTAACATTCAATTATTTATTTACATTTTAATAAATCACGAGATTACCAAAAAGTGATAACATACATAAGATAAAGTTATACAAATTATGTTTAGTATAGTATTTTGTTTAGTACTAATAAATACATTACTAGAACAATAATAATACAAAGTACGAGGAGACCTTATTGGCAAGTAATAATCATTATGGTAAGGGTACTGTTATGAGCCTAGTTAAATACTAATTTAGGGATGTGGGAAAGGGCAATAAAACGAGTAGAGTGTAAAGAGACATGAATATTTATTTCAAAGAGTAAAACCAGGTAATCAAAATCACTGACTAAGTTACAAGAAACTCATATTTCTTTGCTTCGTGCAATCAGCCAGGGAATAAAGACTATGATAACTTTAGAGTTATCGTCTGATTTCCGAAGCGCATGGATCCCTAACAATTAAGATATTTTTTGAATTGAACGAATTAGTGAGCAATATTAAAACATTTGAAGGAAGAAATTCAGCTCAAACCCTTTTGATGAAAGTTAATATTTTTAGTGCTTTACTGCAATAATTGTATTTATATGTAAATTAGAACTTAAGTTGTTTAAATCAACAATAGAATTACCCGTAAAAAGGACATTAACTCCATTAATTTTTAAGAGAAAATAAACAAATAATTTGATCTAAAAATGGTCATTGTTTTAACTATTATTTTAATATCACTAAAAACAAAAAGTTATGTAGGTATTCTTACTTTTGCCAGATTCTTTATTGTCTGTTTCATCTTTCTTAGATTTTTTGTCAGAAGAAATTTTGTATTCGGGTTTTTGTTCAGTACTATCAACTATATTTAAAATGTTACCTATAAAATCATTTATAACAAATTTAAATTATGTGTTCTTACTTTTTTCAGATTCTTTATTGTCTGTTCCATCTTCTTTCATAGATGTTTTGTCAGAAGAAGGTTTGTCTTCGGGTTTTTGTTCAGTATTATCAACTATATTCAAAATCGTACATATAAAATAATTTATAACTAGTGGCGCAACTAGCACAAAATCCTAGGAGGGACTGTAGCCCCACCTCAAAATTATACCAAAGGTAAGCCGTGGGGGCAAAGCCCCCCACACTCCCTACCAAACCATCTTCATATTTAAACACCATTAAATACCAACATTTACTTTTTAATTATATTTATATGCATCATAAAATAGTTATTTAAGTTTAGAGATTCATCTTTCTTTTATTGGTGGATGTAAAATGTTCTAAAATGGTCTCAGGATCAAGTTCTACATCTTTTTCAATACTCAGTATTGATAAATTACTAAAGCGATCTTGATCCATTGTAGATCTCAAGTAGATATTTATTCGCCTCATGGCAGAAAATATACTCTCGAATGTTGCAGAAGAAATTGGCAATATATTGGCAACTTGAACCATCCTGTAGAAATGTGGAAAAACTTTTTTGGATACATTTTCCCGAATGAGATTAAAATAAGTTGTTTTTTCATTATTACAGAATGAATTTTTGAAGACAGCCATTTCATTTTTCAGATCAACTTTTTGTTATCTATGGTATATATGATCATAGGAACATATCACCTAAAACTGGTGCTATAGTGATTCAATTTTCAATTATCAATTTTCATATTATAAATGATACATAGTGTCCTCATAACAGATTATCAAGTATCACTTTCAATCGCCAATTAACCAGTCAGTGTGTATATAATACGAATGATAAAAACGTGTATCATAGAAAAGTTAAAATATGAGTATAAGACTCTGTTATATTACCTACCCACGATTTATAGAAAGGTAGGCAATATAAAAAAATTTTAAACTTTAAAAACTTTCCAAAAAAAAAAAAGAAATACAGCTGAATTTTTAAAGGTTTGTTAATATTTTAGGAATCAATTGAATAATTTATTTGGGGGGGGGTATTATAATTTTGAGGGGCTTAGCCCCTCCCCAGCCTCCCTAGTTGCGCTTATGTTTATAACATATTTAAATTACATATTCGTACTTTTTCCAGACTCTTTATTATCAGTTGCACCTTCTTGCTTCGGTTCATTGTAGGTAAAAACTTTGTCTTCTGGTTTTTGTTCAGTATCAACTGTATCTAACATTTTATCTATCATCATTAATATCAATATTAAACATACTTGAATGAAGTATTCTTACTTTTACAAGACTCTTTATTGTCAGTTCCACCATCTTGCTTGAATTTACTCTCAATACTAATATTGTCTTCCTGTTTTTCTTTCTGTTCACCGTCAACTTTATCAAACATTTTACCTTTTAATGAAGATCAATACCAATAAAAACTAACTGAGGTAGGTATTCTTACTTTTGGTTGCCTCTTCATTATCAATTTGAAGAGCAGAACTCTTCGTTTTTTGTTGATGAATAGATTCTTTTTGATCAGGCATAATTAAAAAAATCTGAAAACAATAAACTTATATTAATTAATTTATAATTATATTTATATAATAGGAACTACAGTGAATGTATTAAATTATTAGATGCATTTTCAGAAATAGACAATAACACGAACACATATTGCTAAAGTCATATAAGGCGTATTATGTTTTCTTTCAAAAGATTTGGCTTAAAGTTACATATATATATATATATATATATATATATATACAAGATACAAGATTATATACAAAATTTGGCTTAACATAGTTTTAAAACGTTTTAGACAAAGTCAAATTTGCATTTTATTTTTATGATAAACAACTACATTTCTATAACATAAGCCTAAAATCAACCAAACATGATTTTTGTAATTTTGAGCAATATTTGGGAAAATCATCTCGATGAGTTTGGTCTTTAATTCAGTAAAGTGACAAAAGTTGGTAGGGAATGTATGTAATGTATCCAGACGATGAGTCATCAGTTATTTTGCCATTACCAATATCGACCAATTGTTTGGAAACAATTTCTCCAGATTGGTCGTTCTGCAATTTAACTCTTGTTCAACTTTATTTAATACAATAAATATATAACCAATAGCAACCCTAGAAATAAACAGAGTTAATATAAATCACAATATCGAAAAAAGCATTTTCAGTTTTTCAGTCTTAAAATGAATAGATAGATGGCGCCACTGACAAGACAAAGAATTTTCAAATTTTCCAATTTCCTGGAAAAATTTCTTGATTTTTTTTTACATAAGAACCTTGTTAAAAAAATTATTTAAAAAAAAGATGAATGAAATCGATCCAACCGTTCACATGTGATTCCATGACAAAGGGAAATAGGGATTCAGTTTTATATATAGAGATTATACACCTATATTAAGTTTAGAGAACAAATTAACAAATTACAAATATCTATAGACCTTAACCACATTCCATCTTAGTCTATAATATTGTTTTGCATATTAAATCTAATATAATTTATTAATAAAATATATAAATATTAAATAATAAAGGTATTCTTAATATCCATTCATATATTGTCTCTGGCAAAATATTATGATGAAATTAATTCGATTATTTAGAATTTTCTTTAACAACAAGAAAGTAAGTAGGTATTGTATAAATATAATATAATTATAATTGATTAACTAGCATATGAATAGGTAATTTAAAGGATACATATAGGTGAAAATATCCTAAATCTTTTTTTTTTGGTGGGGGACTCAAGTCTTTTAATCATAACATACTTAGTACCACAGAATAAAACAATCATTACTAATCTCTAGCTTTTGAACTGGGGGTACTTGGCCGATACTTGGGGGGATTAAGTCTCTTTAAGCCACCTCCTCTATTTGCGCCAGTTGGGGATACATAATAAGTATGTTTTAATCATATTTTACCGGTTTTTAATAGAAAATGGAGAGAATATTTTAAGAGTTAATCATCGCATATTAGCATCAAAACGTCAATTAAATTTAAAACTCACCATACTATTTGTAAGAAGTTTTTTATGCAGTTCTTTAGGTTCTTAATATATACTTGATAGGTACATTTTAGCTTTGAAATTAATAATATCTAACGTTCAATGAAAAATTAGCTGTTATAATGCAGCACAATATTTTTGAAAATCCTTATTTTTCTTACTTTGATGAGAAGTTTATAAATATGAGTTATAATTTTACTTAAAACATGACATTAATTTGTTTGCTTATTCGAACTGTTTATTGTGTGCAGTACAATAACACATTTTTAAAGCGTATTATCATCAAAACATTTTCATGTAAGAAAAAACAAAAACGGATCCAACAAACGTTGTAATGTGTTCGACAACGTGACTTACCCAAACAACCACGAAACTATGTATACGTCAGAGGCAGACTTCGGCAGTTTGGACGGAGACGACGAACGCAACTCACCTCGAACAACAGAATACGGAGTGTTGGGACCTGCAGGACCATCGCCGTCGTCACCACCGATCAGGAGCAAATAGCGCATGTGCGAGCCCGGAAACTGTGTATAGCTCGACGTCAGCCACCGCCGAAATATTGATGAAATTTCGACGCAACCCTTCCCCGCGCTACCCACACTGTTAGAGATATTATCGGCTAAGGGTGAATGACCCAAATGGAGTGATAAACTGCCCGGGATTTCGAATGCTTGATGTTTGCAACTTTGCAAGCTGCAAAGAGTTCGTCAACTGTCGACACACCGCAGCATATTCGACGAAGGGCATTCTACTCTTATTATTATTTTTATATGATTAAATTTTCGTTGCACATATTTTTGACGATTTTCAAATAAAATATTATACATTTAGGATTTAATATTTTGAACAACATTTTTCGATTATAATAGTATAATATGCAATGTAATATTATTACGGTCTATACTAGCGTTAGGTAGATTTTGATAAAATAATAAACAAATTAATTCAATAAAATTACTTAAGCTGGTTGAAAGTTAAGGTTAATATAAAATTTGAAAAAAAAACATTTTATAGCACTATTACCTATATCAGATAGGTACCTAAACAAGAAAAATTCACAACAAGTAACTGTTTCTAAGTTTTAGATAAAATGAATAAAACAAAACAAAACTTGATAAATTTAAAAAGTGTTACCGTGTTAGTATCTTAGTCTCTGATCTATAGTTTTAAAAATCTATTTTAATTTTAAAAGTTGAAAAAGTTGGTTGTTGTTTCAAAGCAACATTATGCATTTTTATAACTACAAAAAACAAAATAAATTAATATTTTTTTTTAATTTTTAGTTTATAAAATGTTGTCATATAATAGATATTTAAAATTAGTCAAAGTATATGCATTTTAATTAATACATAAATCAGTCACCAGTATTTAATTAGGTAAGCATGTTACTGTCTTTCCTACACAAAATCCGACTTGATATTTTTCGTACTTTTACCATGTGTATATTGTGATTATTATTGAAGTGTACATTTTGTCAAAGTAACCGAATATTTCATAGGGAGTAAATACATAAATTACATAAATTTAAAACTTTATCTGACAGTTTAGAGTCACTAGACAAGTCTACATTTTGGGTAAACAATTTTTCATGTTTCCAAGTAATATCCAATTTTTGTTTTTTATTTTAGGGTGAGGCTTAGCAACAAATGAAGGTGTAATTGTTTCAAATTTGGTTTTTTTCTTAAATGTTTAATTTTGAGATCTGGGGTTTTATATATTTTTGGGTATATTTAATTTTTTGTAAGCGCTGTACAGAATTAGACTGTGGGAGAAGTATTGATGGACCGTCAGGTCCACTTTCAAGATACATGTCAACATTTATATCCAAATTACTATATCTAATAAATTTATTGAATGAAGAAACGGATCTAATTGTTCGTCATCAATATTTTCTAAAAATCTATCTAGTTCATCTAAACCAACTATGTAAATAAAACTATAAAAATACGGTACTGAAATATGTCGGAAAAAATATATGTCCTGTGTAATGCTAAATGCATACTGTTGCGTGTGAGCAACAACCGTGTATTATTGATTTATAAATGAAATATTTGACTTATCTGTATATCCTTGGATATTATCTAAGGTTTAAAAATATATCAACACAAATATATTTTTTTTGTTCTCTTTAGGTATATTTTAAGGTCATAAATTATTGAAAAAAACCCCAGAATTGACGATTCATACGTAGCGGATCCACCGAAAATTTTTTCAATTATATCCTGCCATTTATAGGTTTGAAAGTAAATTATATAATAATATCTAATCATATGATGTGATTACAGCTAATATACGAGTATACTGTCTAACCTAGATAAATATCTGATTATAACCTTTTTTATCGGTTGTTGCCGAGATGCAACACCATGCATTGTAAGGTTAATTTAATCAAAACTTGAACTTAAAATAGTTATAAAAAAAATTGTACCATTGTATTTTTATTTTAATAATTTTCAATAGAAATTATAAACTTAATTATTTTTATTGACATTTACATAAAAAAAAATTGAATTTTCTTATGGCCTATAAATAACCTATAAAAAGTCAATATTTTTTTAAAATATAAGTGTTTAGAAAATGCTATAAAAATATTCGGTGAATATTTCAAGCACCTACAGCTACAGTTGTTCGTTTTTGAATTACAACAAAATAAGAAAATCATTCCATGAGAAATCGTTAGTTTACGAGTTCTATCCAATGTTTAACTTAAAAAGCTCATACAAAATTAGTAAGAATTTTGTATTAAATTTTCAAATCTTAGGTATAAAAAGAAATTTTTTTGCTAGTTTTGCGTAAAAATTCCTGTTTTCTTAATTTTTTTTTGTTTTTCAAAACGTTTTTGAAAAATATTGGGAAATTTTCACTTTTGTCTCCCCAAAGTACCAACTAGATTCATTTTTTCTACCAGAGAAGATGCTGATGAAGAAATTTGTTTAATTTTTCTGCCCCAAACAATGATAGCAGACACACCAAAAAAAAAAAAAAAAATACAACATTGTAAAATCAAGTAAATGTTTATACCATTGGACGATTTACCCGCACCTCATAGCATATTATCATCATTGTTGACGTATTGTATTTATATAATAAATCTAATAAATTTATATAATAAATAAATTATTTATTTATTATGCTGATGGGCAGTGAAGCATACTCAAATTGTAAATATAATTTTATTAAATAAAAAATATATGCATACATTACCTATGTTTAAAACAAAAAACCACGAATTTGTTTTCTTCTATTTGTGTTTTGAATGTCAGTTTGGAAAAAACCGTTTAGTTGTCACTGGAACTAAATTTATTCGTTTCGTTGTCGCGAAAAGGTTTTTTTTTTACGGCCGACGTAATAAAATAAGAACGTCTTAAAGTGATTCGAGAACTACATTTTTCTTCCAATGAACGCGAGGTACGTGGCGACCCCCGGCCGGCAGCAGCTCGCAGGCGCTGCGTGCACTGTTGCCAGATTGGTTGTGGATGCAAAATCGATCGTCGCAAGACCACGAAGTTCTACAACAGCAATATAACTATCTACGTCTTATTTAAATATTTTTAATCATATATTAGTTACATTTTTTTCTTCCGTCAATCCATCATATCATTAATCAATCATTAAACAAAACAAATAATCATATATGGATTTAAAACACATAGCCTATAATTGTTCTTAATTTCTACAAAAATAAATTGTAATTTAAAATTGTTCCTTATTAGGTAAAAATTGTTCTTCTTATTTTGCTTGCATATGCTTATATTGTTTATAATTATCTTTGCATGATATAAATCCATGCCTTATAGTGTCAATGAGAACATAATTTATGGTTATACTCAGCTACTCGTTAACTAATATTCGAAAAATGTGAGTAATACGTTACCTACCTACCACCTACGCACCTACACCTATGCATACAAAATACGTATAAGTTATACTTCATAATTTACATCATATTATATTTATTTATAATTTGGTATTTTTGTGTACCATAAGGATGTATGGATGTATGTGATTTTGCCGTTGCGGCTAACTTCGTAGTATGGAAAAATGCCGCTACTGCAAACCATTTTACTCATTTACTCTTCTCTCAGTCCCACAATCAAAATGTATTCTTATTTTTGACTTTATTTCTAAATAAAGTTTAAATAAACTTAAACCTATTTAATTTATTTTACATAATATAAACCATTAAATTTCGAATCAGTTATATGCTTTCAAATTTCTTCAAAAAAGATAATACCAATGAAATAATTAATAAATATTCCGTGATGACGTGATTACTTTTAATCATGCAAAGTGACAAGTGCACAAGTGTGTACAGTATATATAAAATACTGATATCATTAAAAACTTCACTGTTTAAACTAATTTAAAGGCATTTAACTTTAAATTTTAGATTATGAGCTAAGCTATAAATATATTAATTTTACAATGATGTGTGTTTTTTTTTCTGTCTTTAAACGATTTTTTGATTTGTTGTTAGTGAGATTTTTTATTAAAAAAAGTTGAGAGCAAATCCACAATAATTTTTTATAAGTGTTTTAATTTAAAATTTCATCAAAATACGTCAAAATTATGATCATTTGCAAGTTATTTTGAGTTCAAAATTCATAAAAAAAAATTTCTTTTTATATCAAAGATTTGAACAATAATTAGTATATAAATTTAAGTTCAAATTTAGACGAAATTAGTTATTTAAACGAAATGTAACAATGTTATAGTCTTTGTAATTTAAAAATATTATTCATGATTCACATGATATATGCACACGAGCACCCTTTCCAAGTTTCCAACCCACCTTAGATGGAATGCTCTTTTACTATATATTTGCCCATACGAAGCAACATTATAGGTATACTATATAAATTGAATTGCAGCCAAATCGTGGAATATTTCAGTGGCGTATAATTAGATAATATAAATTATTTACTTATATGGCTATATTGGAATAGAGGACTACAGGAGTGTTCCTGACCATTTATACTCTCGAATCTCGATGGAAATATCATTTACTAGTACTAGTAAGCTAATAAAATATAATTGAAATAAAAAAATTTATAATTGTATTAACTGGCTTAAAATTGTAATAATTAAACAACATTTAATATACCTACAATGGATTGATGCCTATCAACTAAGATATATATATATATATATATATTCTTTATTATTAATACTTCAAAATTATTGTGATATTAATAAATATTTTAATTCAGTAAAAATTTAACTTGTCTAACATCATATAACCTATTAAATTACAAATCAGTTATGCCTAAAAATTTCTTTAAAAAAGACAACACCAGTGAAATAGTTGAAGCCAACTTATTGAAGTATACATTTATTGCAAAACGACAAGAATTGCATAAAAATGTAGTGCCCAAGAAATACCGTAACAACAAGAAGTAAAAATTTATTTATTCTTATTACTATTGTTAAAATGTAGACATTTTAGAATATATTATATAATGACTAGGTACCTATATACAATAAGATATTATATCTTAGTTTATCTACAGCTGATTCTTTTGTACATAGACTAGCAACTTTACTACTAGAAAATGAACGGACAAATCTTTTGACAAAGTTAAACATTGGATTGACAAAGTCCAAAATAAAACAAGATGAGAAGAATCGAATAGCTATTAATAAGCTATGCACTAAAAAAATAGAAGCATACAAAAAACTTCATAATTTTAACAAATATTTAGACATTTTTAATGAAGAAATTCGTCTTAACGAAATTAAAGATTTAGGAAAACATAACAATTTAAAAAAACATAAATCGAAAACTTCCAAAGAACTGAAAATTCATTGTGACCTGGACAATTTATTATTTAGAGTAAGTGACTACTGATAGCAAAACTAATCGAAACAAATCAACCAACGTCCAATATTGATTTAGTATGCACATATATACAACAATCAAGTCAAGGAACAAAAAGATTTAAGGTATAAATTAGATGGATTACTTCTAGAATTGGGGAGAAAAAAAGAAAAATATGATTCGATAATGTACCAATTGAATAAGGCTGCTAAACTTTTAAAACGTATTGGTGATAATGCATTGAAATCTCACAAAGATAGGTTTGTACTGTACTTACTACCGTAATATACTTAAATGCACTGCTGTATAAATATAATTTAATTTAGAGAGCAAGCGCTTATTAACTTAGTATCCTTTCAAGAAACCAGTATGGCGGATAAAAAACAACGAAAAATGGATATGTATATGTTAAGTTGTAAATTCAAAAAGGACCTCGAATATTCTAAATTTCTTCAAAAAAAACGTAAGCGCTTCAAAATCATTGTTATTTAAATGTATATATTGCTGTCTATACGGTTAATTATTGCAAAACTACAATAAAATATGAATATTTGTATTTTGATATTATTTTAAATGTTTTAACGTATGAAAAATACCGTGTTTAGTTGGTGAACGTCACAATAGTCAGGTTATTTACAACAGTAAAAAGGATATCGAACAAGACAAATTATCAAATGTTCATGAAGAACTCATAGCATCAATGAAACACTTGGTTCATATCAGTGGAGATACTGATTTAAAAATGATTGTAGACAATGTATTAAAAACCAAATATAATAAAGAGAGTTTATTTCGCCATTTAATGTTCCTAGAACAACAAGTAAGCTAAGTTGTTATAATATAATTATGATTTCGGGGTTTTTACGAAACTAGTCATCTCTGAAATACTCATGTTGATATTTTTCGATCTTGGTAAAATTAATAAAAGTGAATTAATTATTGTACCTATAACTTACAAGATAACTTAATGAATACTTTTGGTCAAACTATTTTAAATTACGAAAATTATATTTTTTATAAGATTACCTATATTTGATTATATATGATTATTTTTATCGTTTTATTTATAGTAAATCTCATTCGCAAATGTGATATACGAGTAAATCCGGATATTCAGATATTTTAAATTTTTATTTATTTTAGTAAAATCTTGCCTAGTTAAAAAGAAAAATCAACTCTTTTTACCCTTTTAATACCTGTTGTATTTATGCTTATAAATTATAATATAAAATATAGATTGTAACTTAACAATTAATTATTGTATTGATAAATTCAGAATTTTTTTTTAATTGACAGTGTTTGGAATTGGAGAGCTCTCTAAGCCATGATCAAAATATTGCCACCGATAGGAAAATATCAAATAACGACAGGTATAACCATAACGAATGCATATTAAAAAATTATTTTGAAAAAATTCAAGCAAATAGTAGAAATCTCAATTTAACACGAGAATTGACGGTAAACATGAAAGCCGTGTATGAAGAGTTATGCGACAAGATCGCCACGTTTATATGTCGACCTTTAAAAATTAAATTAAACGATCCATTAAACGAAGAAAATATCATGGACTATATGAAAAAAATAGAAAATAAATCCCACGAACTTCTCATTAAAATACACTGCATTGAAAACAGCTGTATTAGGGGACAAACCGAAGACGTAATGACATCCGACGGAGAATCGACACAAAATCTAATCATTAAAGATTATAATGGCATAGAAGTGAAAATGCATCAAATTCTCCAAATGCAAGAAATTGAATCAACAAATGATATGTGCTTTGATAATATGCATGATCACGGTCACAAAAATTCACAGATGTTAACCACGTGCCAAGAGTAACTATATACGCAGGACCTGGCTTGCCCAGTGATCTACTGACTCAGAGGACAGTGGGCTGCCTGGTGGTCTTAACAACTAATATCTAGAATATTTCGTATTAGTCGTTAAACGTGAATGTATATCATATGACTTTAGTGATGTGAGTGTGATAGTACAATGGAAATAGGATAATATAGGTAGACGGCTCAAGCTGGGTTTCACTTAATTACGCCACTCACAATCATTATAGAAAATTGTATAATAATTAAATTCGTAATAGTATACACTTTACACTAAGGTAGGTGCCTATATTAGAAGTTGCCTAAGTAATTTAAAAACGTAATTTTAGTACCTACCCTTAAAATAAAAATCGGTGACGTTCCTCATTCAACCAAGAACGTATGGAAGCGTGTATGCTCATATATTAGCAGCAAAACAAGTTTCGGGAGAGGTTAATTTCTACTGCGTCTTGGAAATAATAAAACATTTATCGTCACCTTTATTTAAATTTCTATGTTTATGATAATTTAATATTAATTTCATTACCTACTATGTTATAATAATAACTTTGATTGTGAGTGTAGCAAACATGTTAAAGTGTCACAAATTGCAATTGAATTTCTAAATTATTTGGAATTTTGTAAATATCTATTATGCAGAAATAATAGGTACTATGTGCATGGGCTGAGAAGAACATATTACTTATTAGTCTATTTGTTAGATGCTCTCGGGATTGAGGTTAGTTGTTAAGACTGACCGTAGCCCTCAGATACCCAACAAATGTGCTAGGTAAAAAACTTACGATTTATTATTCGTTTAGAAAGCAAACTGGGGTTGTACGGGTAAAATCGATGGCCGATGAATAGAATTGAAGACAAGGAAAAATTCAAAAAAATATATTAAAATGAGAACATAATTCTTGCAAATAAATGCGCAGCTAAATTAATATATGATAACTATGGAGAATATTAATATAAATAATTGTCGAAATTGAAATGCTACAGAAGTATAAATGTCTTGGGAAGTCTTATATCTAAGTAGTAAGTACATGCATAATATTATTTGTAAACAATGCTATAAAGATACCACTAAAATTATAATATATTGAGTTAAATAATAATAAAAAAAATTATTATAATTTTAAATCTGACTATACTATGTGGTAAATGTTAATATAATCACAGGCGGAAAGGAAATTATATTGAACAAATAGTATTGGTCTATTGATTTTGAAGATCAAGCAGCTGATTAAAAACATAATTGCTGTGTTCATGTCATGTTATAAAAATACGTGATATAAACATATTCAAAATAAAAATGTGTCCAAATTAAGGACTAAAAATACGCACAAAACATTGTGGTAAATAAACATTAAACAAATGGCTTAGATTGAAATAAGTCAGCTTAAGTTCAAAAAAAAAAATGTAAAATTTTTTTTTATGGTTTAGGTATTGCTGTGCACTTTTGTGGATTATAATTTATATATTGTATGTATTTATGTATGTATGTATGTATGTATGTATGTATGTATGTATGTATGTATGTATGTATGTATGTACTGTGGTATTAACAGAAGGGACTTAGGTATAGGTAATGTATACATTTGAATAGAGGTACTTTATACTTACTAATATACTATTATTATAATATTACTTATGATTACCTAAGTACGACCTCCCCTGCTGGGTGCTGTTGATAACAAAGGCGGTCTGACAATGCATGAGTCCAGTCAGCAATTTTTTTGGGAGTTTCCCGAGTGTGTCCCGAAATGACCCTTTTTAATGTTCCTAGTGCGTCCATAATAAGGTATCATCCAAGTGCGTCCCAAGAAAAAAAGGTCATATTTTATACATAGCCCGAATGCGTCCAGTTCATTTAGAATTACCCAGGGTGCACCACGAGGAGGTGAACTGGCTTACACCCCAAAAATATTATTTTTATTATTTTTATTATTATAATTATTATTAGAACTAGCTTACACCGTTAAGTTTAGGTGAGCGTACAATTTACTAAAACGTTTTTTTGTTATTATTATATATTTATATAGGCTGGTGTTTAAATGCCATTCTTTTGACAAAATCGAATCTTGATATTTCATTATTATTAAATTGTTTTATATTGTCTTCGATGTATAATATTTTGTTGCACGTACTTTGTTTTGGTTTTTTTATTGTTTGTGTGGCCGTTCGGATTGCTATTTTAGTATCGATTTGAATTTTTTTTAATATTTCCAAAAATGTGTGTATGTCTGGGTGATGAGTATAAAATAACGAGTTGTACTTGGAATGAAAGCTTTCACAAGCATTTGTAGTCCTTTCAGAACTACTATTCATTTCGGCCCACATGGAAATAGGAAATTTCGCTCCAGAATCTATATAATTTTCTATAATATAATCCATAAATTCATTAAGTTTTTGATGTTGTGGCATTATAGATATAAAATCTTCAATAATACAGTTTTCCACATCTACTTGATTTAATAATGGTAAACCAAATATATTTTTTAAAAATATACCTATTTCTGTTTGGTCTCGATAATCTTTACTCAACCCCAAATTTTGAATGTGACGCCACCATGCTTGCCCCAAATGGAAACGACATCCTTTAATAATTATAGTTGGCCAAACGTTTAATGCTCCAAGATGAATAGATAATTCAAAATCCGCAAATATATATTTGGGAGAACAACATAAATTTAATTTAAAACATTCAGTTTTTAATATATTAAAACATTTTGCATATGATTCGCATTCTTTATTATTAAGTAAAAAATACACTAAAGGTATGTAATGACCATTACTTAAGCCGTGTATTGTAAATAATTGTAAAAAGTATTTAGTACAATATTTAAAAGTACCATCTACATATATAGTCGTAACAGTACTTAAAGTATTTAAATTTTTTTCACATGAAAACATAACTATATTTAGATTACTGTCATTTACCATGAGAAATTGTTCGTCATCATAAGTTTTGATTTCTAACGAATCCAATACTTCATGTACATTTTGAATATTACATGGTCTTGCTGGTAGTTTTGATCGTCTTGCCAAATATATACTTTTGCGAAAGCAATTCATATCGGTTTTATTTAATGTATCTGTGTTAATTTTCTTAAGTTCATGATGTATTAATTTAAGTGGCCGTTCACAAAGCTCATCCTGTGCTTTTCTTTTTAATGAATTACGAATAACTTGTCTAACCATAATGTCATGTACGTCTTTTTCATGGTTTTTATGATCTAATTTATTCTCTATAACAGTATCTTCACTTTCATCGGTTTTCAAATATGCTTTACACTTTTTGTTTGTACAATTCCATCGTCTTACATTATTATTTAACATTTTATGAAATCTTAATTTATACCCGTCAATAATTTTTATTTCCTTACCGTGTTGACTTAGCATGTTTTCGGGCAATGACATTTTGAAAATTTGCAAATTGACAATTTGTATTATATAATATTACGGCACTACACTTCGCACACAATTTCACTATAGCACTTATTGACCATAACTGAGTAAGTTTTAACTTGTAATCGTGCAAAATTATTATCGGAGCTAAAATTAATTTCCCACCTTTTCCAGTGTTAAAATATCTTAAATAGATACCTATAGCAGCTGTGGATCGAAGACGCACTCGGGCTATTCATTATAATTTGTCGATAAGACGGCGGACGCACTCGGGCATTGTAATATAATTTGTCAATAAGACTGCGGACGCACTCGGGCTATGAAAAAGGTAAAAATTAAAAACGGGACGCACTCGGGATATCCCCATTGTTTTTAATCGAGGCCATAATTAGGGGCTTTCTCAGAAATATGTCATGAAATGGGATAGGGTGATAATATTGGGGCGAGTGGGATCAAATGGGGTTCCCAATCTCCCAATATATGTTGATTTAAAAGGAAAGAGTAACTTGAAATACATGAGGTTAAATAAGTTAAATATTTATTTATATTTATTTTTCTAGAAATATTTTAGTTGCATTTCCCATTTTCTTCTCCCTGTTTGTTTTTAATTTTTTTTTTTATTGAATTTAAAATATGCCAAAATGTAATTTAATTAATTCAACCAGATAGTACATGAAACTACTATATAAAAACTATTTTTAGTTATAAGTAATAAGAACAATTTAATTATAATAAAATTGTTTAAAAGACTTAAAGATTAAAAAAACAAATATACTTTGGATTGAAAATAGCCTATGTTACTTTTCAAATTTTGTTGAATTGTTTGACCCAAATTAAAGTATAAAAATTCTATACATTTTTATTTTTTTAACTATAAAATAATTTGCACATATCCACAATTTTGTAAAGCTTCAAGACGCTTATAAAAAATATTTTGTAATTGCGGTCAGTACAACATATAAGAAACATTGTATTGACTTCAAAAAATTGTATATACAACATTTAAAGAAAAAAAATAACTAAGTGAGACTAATTTGATGAGCGTAATTCTATGACGTTTTATATGAGCGTTTTAAGTAAGAATTTTGATAAAACACATCAAAATCAAGAATATATGAAAATTATTTTGTTATTAAAATTTAAAAATTCAAAACACTTTTTCATTTAAGTTTTTTTCTTAAGTAGTCAGGTACACAAAAATATACCAAACATGGACCGGAACGATGTATCAATTCACCGCTTTATTATGTGTAGCCCTGTATTCATATTTTATTTTTTGTTTAAATTGTATTGACTTATTGAGTAACGATAATGCAATATTGTAAATTGTAGTGGATCATACTTACGAGTACTTACTAAATACTACTATTTAGAGAATATTCATAAAGTATGTATTTATGGCTAAATATCAGTTGCAGACGAATTTTTAGATCAATATTTTAAAAGAACAATATTGCGAACACTGGTTTCATTATCAAAATACTAATCGCGGACATCAATTATTTTCCTTCACCACTTTTCAGGACTTGGAAAAACCTTTCAAAAAAAAAATGGGTTAAAATATTTGTCTAGCAAAAGAGCAATCGTTATTCTAAAAATGTTTTTTATATTTCATACATTTTTTAAACCATTCTGTATAAATAGTTATTTATTAATTTCATCACATGAATATTGCAAAATTTTTTTTAAAATGCATTAATATGAATTATGACAACCGTCGATATCAAACACAAATTGCCCAAAGTCAGCATCGCTACTCGTTAGGTATATCAAAAAAATGATTGACAGAAAATTAGTCCACAATGTTACCTTTTTAGGTTTCGTCTGCAACTCCCATGGTTTTTATTACTTTGACCGCAATTAGGAAACACCGCTATATACAATTATTGAATTATATCTCTATATAAATAGAGATCAAAGGTTATATTGGACAGCCGGCCGTGCCAGTTCGCTCACCCCGGGTTGTTAATGTCTGTGCATTTTTACTTTCGTGTAGGAAATAACCATTCCTGAGTTTTTCTCGTAAAGCAGTCGATGGGCAAAACAGGTAGAAGATTGAATACATTATTTATTACGAATTAGATGTATATTATGTTCTTACACGGTGGAAAATGATAAACGTTGTTAAGAATGTAAAATTAAATATATTTTATAATTCTTTTTTTTAAAAAGAATTTTACATAATATTTTATAAATTTAATGGTTTTAGATTTTGAGCGGAGCGATGAATGTATTGATTTTACAATGTTGTGTGTGTTTTTTTTGTGACTGTCATCATGTTTTAGTGTAAGTCGGTTGCAAATCGCATTTATTTGGTACTTTGGGGGGTAGTTTTGAAAAGAGTCAGGAGAAACCAACCAACCAACAATTAGGGAAAAACTGGAATTTTTACGCAAAACCATTTTTTGACAAAATCGATTTCTCTCTTTTGCTGTAACTTAAAAACTTAAAACTTTAGAAATTTGAAGTTTTCAACAAGCATTAGCACAGGTAAAACCATAGAATTGATCAAAAATGTTTGAAAATTGAATAAGCGGTTAATCAAGTAGTACTTATCGAAATTAAAAAATGTATTAAATGTATTATAATACCTATTAATAATATATACCTAACCTAATAAATGCAATGTTTTTGGAAAAAATTAGATCAATCTACCGTATTTCTAATAAAAAAATTTACTAGTAGTACCTATCAAAAAATATATCATGTAACTTTATTGCGTGTTAAAGAATTTTAATGTACAATTTTCTGTCAATGGAGGAACTTCAATCACTATGCAATACTACACATAGTATGTCCCATGGGACTTTGCTATGTTATTATAATATCCAGAATTCGTCGAGTTAATACTTAAATATTATCAAGCCTTATGCGATTTGATGGACCTATACGAAATAGTTTATCACAACATATGACTTAAGACAAGTACATAATATATAATAACATCATATTATCACTTTTTAATATAAAATAATATACTTATTAGTTAGATACCGGCTTAGCTTATATTTATTAAATTATACTTATACCTACATATAAAATATTATAATAGCACAAACAGAGCTTTTCTGAACACTGCAAATTCTTTTTGTTGAATTTAACGATCAATTCCTAGTGATATTTTTACCAAAATTAGAAGCGGGATCAGTTAATAGATAATATATTAATATGACAACCACACCTAACATATCTACCTACTAGACACAATAGCAGTGTTATCCTGTACAATAATTGCTAAAAATACTATATTTAATTATTGCATCCCCTAACACAACAAAAAATATTTCTGTCACTCGCATTTTAGGGTCCGAAAACAACGTATATGCTGCAGTTATTGTTGTAGGGAATAATAAATAACGAGGGTCGAGGAGGCCCGAGGGTACATTTGCGACCCTCACGATGAAATTCAATTAGTCCGTGGCGCAGGTGCAAAAACACATTACCTGATGTCCATTACCAGTTGCACCTGCTGAAATCTGAAGGACCATAATATACAGTAAAAATAATTGCTCAATGCCACATCAAAGGGCCGCGTTGTAATTTGATCGAATAAACCGATATAGGCCGTACAAAATTGTATACACAAAAACACAGCTGGATACCAATATTCTGGCGGTACTTTGTGCGTGAGTATAGAGGCAGTGGCGCCGAAGTCTTAAAAATGTAGTCGTGCGAAAAATATTTAAAATTACCACTATATCAATTTATCAGTGCCAACAACGTACCGGGGGGAGGGAGGTATACTAAATATACGAAGCGGCCCCGTCCTACATTTTCAAAGGATGTCGGACCGTGCCAGACTTCAACATAGGGTTTGGCGCCACTGCAGGTGGAAAATAACTGATATTATTACGACGGTGTTAACCGATGACGTTGTACAATTTGTACATACTAAACGAATTCTACTGTAATTACTAATTACTATAGTTATGTACATATTATTATAATTTATATTTAAGTGAAATTCACATAAAATCATATTTCCATTTTTTGGTTTGTTTTAAAATAATATACAAGGATATAGAACGTGTGCTGTTGATCATATTATAACATTCATAAAATCATAACCATATTCAGCAGCGAGGTAGTGCTTATAATATATTTTTATAAGAAATCGTCGTTTAAACGGTTATGTACGTCTAGATAATACGTAGGCACCGATTTATATTATTTTTTTATTAATTTTACACAATTAATTAGTTATGATTAGGACCCGGAATTTTATGTATTTGTATATTTTTATTTATTAAATTAAAAAGAAGCTAGGCAAGACACAAATTTGAATCTTAACCTAATGTGTTGGTATGCAAAATTAAACGTTGCATATTTTTACATATTTGGAATATTTTTAATTATTATGCATGTTTTAGCATTTTTCTAAAATATAATGCATATTTACGAATTAAATAGTATTAAGTTATTAATACGAATACTTAACGCTATATCCTACGTGAATCTCGAGAATGTGGAAGGAAAAAAAATCGTGTAATATGTTACAACTATTACAATTTACAATTACACGTATATCCACTAGAATTTGCTAGAATTACATTAAGTTTGCTTAGGTATTGATTTTCGTTCATGACTTTTTATTTAGATGAGTGAATATTTAAAATACAACATACTTACATACAGTTGAATATAATATATATTTATGGTTCTAATTAGACAATTAAGTAAAAATCATACAAATATGTTCTAAAAAATAGCCATAAATGTCCTAAAAAAATGCAGTTTACCATAAAAATGCCATATATTTTTTTTTTACAATTTGGTATTTACATTTGGATATTATAAATAAGATATAATTATTATTTATTATTTTATTAAAAAACTGAAAATTAGAAAAATTGACTTTATGCTGATATGATGTTGGGGCAATAATGCAATATTATTCATTTTAAACATACTGAAATATACATTAAGATTTATGTTAAATTAAAATTCTAAAGAAGACTATTGTACTTACCTGCATTCGTATAGTATATAGAACAAATATGGATTAAATGCTAAAAATGCAAAATAAAATGTGTCACTTTGAAACACTTGTTACATGAAACGAATAATGTACTTAGAAAGCACTGTCTAAGATCAACCAAAAAAATATGCACTTTGCATTGAAATCCGGGCCCTGAAGGCTGAAAATTACCTACCAAACCGACGTGTAATGTGCTAATTAACCACCGTGCGTCCGTGTAATATACCTACAACTCGTTATTTCATGGAAGACAAAACAAAAATACTTTTTTCATTCTGTTTATAGTGGACATTTCGGGATTATAATTTATGACAACAGCGTTTTGATGAACTCGGACTATTATACAATTTTTTTTAAAACAGACATCATACCTATACAGAAACCGAGTGTGTGTAACGCTAATCTCTCTTTGGCCCATATAATAATAATAATAATGTTTTAGTCACTGAATAATATTGTCAACGCACAGTGCTTGCGCAGTGCGACTAATCGATTTTCAAGACGAGTATTGCGGTGGTGATTGGGCGGTGGTGGGTGGTGAGGGTGTAGAACACGATTGCGAACAGTCCTTTTCGGCATCGCCTTTTTGTACAACAAGATGCGAACGACTTTACTTGTTAACTTTTATCGCAACGTTGCCGCATCGATGTGTAACCGATTACCAAATATAGGACACTATTAAATCTTAAATATTCTTATAAAATAATAATTAATAAATTCAATCTGTTATTAATATCTACAAACTGTTCATAAATTTAAAATTACATAATTTTACAAACACGATTAAATACGCTATAAATTAAAAAATTAGATTTTTTTTTGTCCACTATTTCAAAGAATTAAATTTTTTCGTATACTTGTTGCAAGTAAATTTTAGATACCTATCATTATACCCTTGGTTTGTTTAAACATATTTATAAACACTATTATGCTGCTACGCTGTTATGCAATTAGATTAAAAAAGACGGCTCATCCAAAAATTACGAATGTAGGCAATACTAATTACTAATGACTATTTACGGTAGAATTTTTAGTCCATAAACCGCGATATCGTACCTATTTATAATTTTTATCGCAATACAAAAATACAGCGATTTGACTAATTAAAATCAACATTACTCGAATATAAGGTATAAAATATTATTTCTTTGTACCTGCCGACAATCGTTTGTAATATGAATATATTATGATTATCTAAAATGTCAAACAATTATTTATAATAATTAGTAAAATTAGAAAAAGGTCAACACTCGTGTAACAGCAACACCGATCTCAGCGGATCTTCCCGTCCCAAAGAGTAATTTACTTCCAGAGTTCCAGCGCTTTCTCTCGCATTTAGTTTCGTTAATTTCTGTTCAGTATTGGCGATCGATAGTGGTCGATCGCGGTTGTGGTTGTCGGCGTAAGATAAGCGAAAATAACGGACTAAACGGCTCGATCGGTCGAAAGGACAGTTTTTAGTCTATCGCCAATCCCAAATGAGACCAGAAATCTCAAAAATAAAATTTATATATTATGTACCTATATAAAATTATGTGTACTTATATTATATTAAATTATATTATCAATGACCATTTTTTATCAAATCACAAGTTTATTTTTTGTTTGGTTAAACAATAGTACCTATTAGTGCTTTTTTATATTTTAACGTTCTAATTACCGTACGTTCGATAAGTTAAATTAAAATAAATCTATTTTAAGCCATGTATAACAATAATATTATAAATATTAAATATAACTAATCATAATTTTTCAAACCAAAACTATGTAATTCATTTTCATTATAAACCTATTTATGCTAGTTCATCTTTCATCTTTATTTTATACGTAGTATACATTTATAAAAATGAGTGGTCAAAGAACCAGTAGCATTTAGTAAAGTTTTACAGTAGTTGACTCAACTTTTGCCACATGTGATATTTGTAAAAGAAAATTATCCTATAAAACAAGTCTGATAAATTTAAAAAAAAACATTTGACAAAGTCACATTTAATTTATTAAAATGTTTCACAGGTAAAAAAAATAAAAAAATATAAAAATCACACAAATGTTTACATTTTATAATTAAATTTCATTGAATATTAAATAAACGCAGTAGATATCCAGCAAACTAACAACGATTTACAACCATCAACATTTGGTAATCAAATAGCTTTGGATCAAGACAATACTGACAATACCGACAATAATATTAATATTAATACCATTAATAAAACATCTAACGAAACTTTGAAAAGTAAGAAGAATCAGGTAGCTTTACAGAATATATGCCTAAAAAACTTAGTGTTAATGTAAAAAAAAAAATTGACCAATCAATTTTAAAACTATTTATTAAAGACCTGCAACCATTCAGTATTGTTGAAGATACTGGGTTTAAAGAATTTGTTAAACTATTAAGCCCAAATTATCAAATTCCTAACCGTCATACAATATCCAAAGTTCTAATTCCAACAATCCAACTGCTTATGAAACCTGCTTGAATGATGTTGAGGAAATAATTTCTAAAGAATTACAAACTTGTTGTATGACTACTGATTGCTGGACATATATGTGCACAGAAAGTTACTTACCAATAACTATTCATTTTATTGATAAAAGTTTTAAATTAAATTCATTTTTACTTAGTTGCCACCATTTTAATGAGACTCATACTAGTTTAAATTTAAGTGAAAATATTAAAAGTACCTTAGAGATATGGAATTTGGAAAAAAAAATTATTTTGGCTGCATCTGACAATGCTCACATTTCCGGTAATTTTTTTTTTTCTTTGAGGTAGAAAAAACAACTATGGAATTTTGTGTTGAATTTTCAAATCTTTGGTTTGAATAGAAATTTTTTATGAATTTCTAAAACAAAAAAGTTGCACATTTTTGTGATTTGTATGTATTTTGTCGACATTTTAACTTGAGACGCACATAAAAAACTATTGTTGACTTACCCTCAACCGTTTTTTTTGATTTTTAATTGCAATAAGTTTTGTAGAACCTCATTGTATTAAATTTCCAAGTCTTTTGAGTTTTGACCAAACAAACCTTTTTTTTATCGACAATAATAAAAAAAAACTGATAATTTATTACGCCTATAAATAGCTTATAAAAGGCCAAAATATATTGAAAAATGTACACAGAAGTCAGAACGGAAAACTATTGGTAAAATTAACAAAGTCTTCCGTTCAATTTTTAATTATAAGACGCAATGTACCCAAATAACAAGAATATTATTGAACTTAACATTTATTTGTTAATTTTATTAATAGGGTTTTATTTAACTAATAAATATTTAACAATTTATTATTATGTCCAATCTTTCAGTATAAAAGCTGTCCAGCAGTTATCACTGCAGTGATAATAGCTAGGATACTTATTACGCCTAAAATATGCATTCATTTCTTTTTTGACCTTCGTTGTTCGTCTTGACGTTTTATCAAGAACTTTGAATTATTGTCTCCGTTGTCTATTCACATTTGGAAATTGGAATTTCTTGGAAGTAAGTACAATAGTAATACGGTGAAATTGAACACAATTTGGAAACTAATTATTAGCCTATTAACCTTTCATCTTAACGTATCCCGTTTTATATCGATGATTCTATATTCCGTGTCTTTGTTGTCTATTGGAACTTCACATTTCTTGTATAAGTACTGAGCTTGTACAAACATTTGGTAAAAATGTCATGTATCTTAATAGACATTTTTTTCTGAGTTATGCCAAAAAAAAAAATTCAATTTAGTCAAAAATCAGTTTTGCAATAGTACGTATCTATAAGGAATGATTTATTATTTAAGGAAATAAATCTTTGGTCGGATAACAATTTTATGTAATTTATTAGTAATTTATATTCATGAAAACCGAAAACAAAACTATCTTCCAGGTTGGATATTAATTAAACTAATTCATCAATTTGTTCATGACTCAGTTTTGAAGAGCTCAAGTATTATGTATGTATTTAATTCATTAATAGATAATCTCATTGCTTACATACATTTAAGATTCAAAGAAGGTACATTAGATTAGGTAATTGTCGTTGGAAATTTGTTAAAATATTAATTAAATCTTGATTTTTCAAATTCTTAATATGTCTGTTATTGAATTTGTGGCAAAAATTTAAATACTTAAACATTTTTAAAATGAACCGAATCTTATTCGAAGTGTATCAATGTATACCGGATTGAATTTGTTAAATAAATGTGAAAGATCATATAAACATTTTTGAAAATTTTACAAAACACTGAAAATGTTAGTTGCAATACCTATAACTAATTATTTTACATGTGAAAGTACTTTAAAAATTAGGTAGGTTGTAGGTACCTATTGTAAAACATAACTGAGATCTGCTTAAAATCATGAAGGTTATTATTTAATGATTTTTTTTATAATTCTTTAATCAGTAAGTCACTTTAAATGTATAATCTTTAATTAAAGCAACCTTAAATCTAAAATATAGTACAATTTATTCTTATAAATAATGCAGGATATTATTGTTAATATTCATATTTATTTATATACAGTTTCTTAAAAAAACAACATAACATTATTATCTATTATTACTTATTATACATAAACTTAACCAGAAACATTATCGTATACAGTTTAAATGTAAATAATACAAAATACAATTTTAGTTTGCTTTAAAATTCAAATCAACCAATCATTAATAAAAAAATATTCCATTAGAATATAAAAACTAAATTTTAAATGATAAAAATAATTAAATATTGTCCGTAAAATTAGAATTTAATGTTTCTTGAGCTCATAACAGTTATATTGATTTAGAAAAATTATCCTTCAGTGTTAGAATCAAGATCCAAAAATTGTAAACATTTTATCACTTCATCTTTGCATTCGGGAAATATTGACTTCAATCTTTAATAAACAAAAGATTATTTAACTTAAAACACAGTATTTATAGAAAATAAAAATAACAAAAAATTATAATAACTTGATAGTATATAATTTTTTATTATTTATTTAGTCATCTAGATCAGAGGTTCTCAATATTAAACTGTAGTATGTAGAAGGTAACATGGTGGTGCACTGAATGACGTGTGATAGAAGTACAGACAATTAATAAATTAATATTTTTACTAATGTTTGTAACGGATCTAATTTTGTTGTATGTTTTATATAAATAGGTACTAAATATACTGTTAATGTACATAAATTATTATTGTTAAAAATGCATTGCAATTTTGAATAGGTCTATTTTTATTTTTTAGTTATTAGTCACACGACCAACCCATATAATGAATGGTATATGAAAAAAAAGGTTTGAGAATCTCTGATCAAGATAATTGTAACACAATGTAAAAATAATTTTTTTTTTAAACATCTAGATCTTAGAACATTAAACTCACTGTCTTATATAACATTCCTGTTTCAGTTTGTCTAATTTGTCTTTCATTTGTTTAAGTGCCATCAAACATAATCTCAACAACGATTTAAAACACTGCCTGCGTGCTGTATTGTGTGTAGGAGTATCCCAATTTGGAGTGCGGCAAACATGTTTCAATGCCATAAAAACATACTCCACAACAGTCGGCCATTGATGGTATTGAGCCAAGTGCTTGCCATGATCAATAACTAATCTCTGGGGAAAAAAATTTAAATAATAACATATTAACATAACAATATCATAATGTTATGCCAATAGACTCAGTGTTGGGAATAGATAACTAATAATTTATCTAGATAAAGATAAAGATGACTGTAATAATTTTTATCTAGATACAGATAAAGATAATTATACCAAATTTTATCTAGATAAAGATAAAAATTAGTACATTTATATCTAGATAAATATGAGATAATTTCATGTTTAATTTTTTAGGATACCTTCTACAGTCTACAGGTAAAAAAAATACATAATTTTAAAAATTTTAAATGAGTGTACTTTATTAAACTGATTTCAAACATTAATACACATAAAATATAAGTTATTCTTTTTAAATAAATGTCATAAAAAGATGATAGGTCATTCTCTGACTTAATAATAAAAACCTTACATTTAAAAACAAATTTATAAATATTAAAATTGTTATAAATTACAATTATTATAATATAATGATATTATATTATTATTATGCTTGTGAGTCCAATATCCATGAATGTTGGTTTATTTTTGTCGGTTTAAAATAATAATTATTTTTCATATTTTGTACACAATTCTATGAAACGAGTATCAGCTAATGAGACCATCATCATTCGGTGTTGGCCGGTGGGTAGCGGGGATAGATGTTTTTGCTTTTTCTATTATTGGATGTTCTTAGAATCTTACCTACTACATGCCCATTAACATTACACTATTTTTGGGTTTTCTCATTGTTTACGATGTAAAACTCCAGACTAACAATGAATATTAATAAATATTCAAATCGTGGTATTATAATACATATTACTAAACGTGTTTTCTATGTAATAGATGAAAAATAGAAAAATGTAAAAATAAAAAAATATTTTAAATTTTCAAATTCTTTTTTTAGTTCATTTAAATAAATTATCTAGATAAGTACTCATAGATAACTAGAATTTTATCTAGATGAAGATAAAGATAACTGAGTAGACATTTATCTAGATAAGATAAAAGATAAATAATTTTTATCTAGATAACTTATCTAGATATTTCCCAACACTGCCAATAGTCATTTACTAATATACCTTAAAAGCCAAGATATGCTTCGAAGCTTTATAGAAGGAATTTGGAGATGTTTTTGAACTATTTCTTGACATTGACTGGTAAATATTATGTATTAAATAAGACAGATGATTTTCAATATATTGTAAATCGTGTGCAGGAAAATCAGCTTCCTATTAATTAAACAATATATTTTTAGTTAATAAAATAAAAATAAAATAAAAAATGTTATTTAAATATATTTAACTTTTTCTAATTCTTTTTCATTAAGAGGCGGATCACTGGCTAAATTATGTAAAGTTAATAAATTTGACGATGGTTGTACTTGAGGAGATTCATTTGTTGGGCTGATGCATAACTTCTTAAAATCGGTTGTGCTCTAAACAAAGAAAAAATCATAACTGCTTCGTATAAAATAATAATAAAATGTATGCTTACAGTAGAATCCTTCTTTGGAGAATCAAAAAGTAATCTTTTACGAGATGTACTTGCTGAAATGAAAGAACTTATGTTTAAATTACATCCATCCGATTCTGTCGACAGTTCCTGTTTGCATTAGAAAATACATTAATACAAATATATATAAAATCAATTACATTTTATTGTTAAATTGATATTAAAATTAAAAGGTTTTCTTCACTAAATTAAAATATTAAAAAAGTGAATAAATATGAATTTCAATGCTGCAATTTGATAATAAATACCTGTTTTATTTCATCGATTTCAGAACTAGGAATTAATTTTGTACACAATTCTTCTGGACTATTATTTGGCGTCGGAAAGTTACTTATAACTGAGCTCACGGTATTAGTATAGTAATCAACTCGGCTAGTATCTAAATTTTTTTTGAAAAATTAAATAAAAGCATGACATTTTTTTCATAATATCATACTTTGTTTAGCTACTGCCAATGATAATTTGTCAAGTACTGTTGGTATATCATCTAGTACACATGTATTCTTCAAATAAGTTTTACTTGGATTGGGAGATTCCATTTTCAACTAGATCCTTCTCGATACTTTTTCTATAAAATGGATAGTTGTTAACATAAAACAATCAACAAAAATGCCTGTAATACCATTAATAAAATTAAAATTAAAAGATTCACATAAGAGATATATGAAAAAGTATTTGAAATTCCAATGTAAATACTATAATATCAACCATAGACATATAAAACCACTAGATAGCCGACTACAGGACAATATTGAAGTTGGCAGCCTTATGCCAACAGGGTAATGTTTACAAAATTTCATTATTTGTTATTATATATATGTTTGTATATTATTATTAGTAGTACATCAGTATCATTTATATTGAGGTATTTTGTAAACATTGCAGTAAATATGTAATCTGCTATCTAGTTGTTTTATATGACTATGATATAAACTAATATAACCACCATGATTTGCAAAGTTATATAATGCCATTTAAAATAAATATATACATAAATATAAATATTAAATATGTATACTTATAAATGTTTTAGTTACAACTTAAAAGTAGCTGCCTACTTCTTTATACATATAATTTGTATAATCGATAACTGGATAAATAGGTATGTATTCAAAATGTATTTTTATATCTTTACTAATTATATTAAACTAGAACCTATTTATTATAATTTAATACAATCAAACCATATATACATATATATATATACGCAGTAGTTAATGTTGATTAAGTGTGAAATATGAATATTATAATATATTTACATATGAAAACAATATAATGTTTTTAATTTGTTACTGAAGTATAACATAATATATAAACAAAATTCAATTTGTAATGCACAAATAAAATACAGATTTGTTCAAAACGGATATTTCAATAAAGTACCTAATTGATTTTATCAGCGACAATAATCTCATGGTAGATAATTTATACCTATAGGTATACTAAAAATGAATAGACAAAATTACAATGGAGAGAATTTCGTTACAATTTATAATACCTAGTCCTAGTGGTATATAATTGGTGCTATAAATCAAAAATACTGCGTTCAGAATTTCCGATGTACTTACCTTATAAGAGTTATACCTAGTCATACCATCGTGGCGAGTCATCAGTGATAACAATTCAATGGCGGTGCGTAAAAAGTGTGCAGCTCGCCGTCGGCCAGCACAATAACTATGCGGGCATTATAATTTATTGTATTATTGTTCCCGACGAATGGCGGCGACGGCCTTCATAATTAATTAAGCATTAACTATAAACCATAATCATTACTAATTAACTAATAGATACGCTAAATACTCGACTATAGAGTTAGAGACTATAGAGCTCGTTGTACCATCGTTCATCTGCCGTACAGCGTCAGATTACGCGGCAAAATATAACAATAACAATGTTTAGTGGTGCGCGCGCTGGCTGCGGCGAAACAAGGGAAGCGGCGCTCGCGAGTGGGTAGTGAACCTTTTGACCAGGTGGCCATAGCGTCGTTCTACGACCGGTTCGAGAGTTCCCGCACCGACCTTCGACACCACCAACCGACACCCCACGACACGTACTGCCTACCCCAACCCTCGCACAACCGACGGAGACAATGACGCACACTACGCTCCGTTTCGATATTTGATAATTGACGTATTAAATCTTTTAAATTAGTAGGTTCCTACGCGTTAAATATTATTCGGAGTAAAAGCAAATCATGACGTAATCATCCCCCGTTGCCCTCCCCCTAGTACTACCCCGGAAGATAACGAAACGCATGTAATATAGACAATATAGGTTAGGTATAATATAGGTCATGGTCGAGATCGTCACTTGTCTTGGGACATTGGTGTATCGAATGTCTAGGGCGATGGTCGGGTCTGAACTATATAATATTATGATGAATGATTTATATTGTATAATAATCGATCGTATTAGATAAAATTATGATTTATTCTGCGTCTACGCTTTTACCGATTATACATAAATACACAATTATACATTCCGGGCACTTGACAGAAGAAGAATAAAGACTATTACTATTACTTACTATTACTATTAAAACTATAAACTCTGCCAAGAGAGATAACGCGCCAATTCTACGCATCCCTCCGCGTAACCCTGCCATCGAAGCAGGTTTGGCTAGTGCAGGGTGGCAGCAGGTGGGAATGCACAGAATTTTCGTCGATCAGCTCTCTCGCGAAACAGAGTATATATAATATATATTCTATAGAGCTGTCTAATATACTATCATACATGTGTAAATAGGGTGGTGCATGGAAGTTGGGGGAGTATAGACTGGTGGAAATTAAATATTGATCCCCCTCCCTAGTCAACCGGTTTAATATTATTAAAATCAGTAATTGTGTCGTACGACTGTCCCATATTCCCAAATATTATCGCTAATGAATTATGACACGAGAAAATATCGTTGGCCGATATCGGCGGTGCGTGCTTACTATTAAGTACCAACCACGTTTATATGCAAACGACGTCAATGCACAAAGATAATTCGGAGTAGTTGGATGCGTACAAACGACTATTTTAATTATTCACATTAGGCTAATGTGCATTGACGATTACATATACACGTTGTAAATAATGTTTACAAAATAAATTATAGTAAAGTTTTTGGTATTAGAATGTAAAATGTATAATCTATACTCACGTGTAGTGTGCAGTGGATTTCGGCAATGAAAGACTCAGACTTCATGCGGGCAGCCGGGAGTCGAGACGGCTGTGAGTGCGAACAGAGTGGATGAGAGGAGGTGGTATTTTTGCGAACGTCTTTGCGTTGGCTGGTTGGCCGTGCATGGTGGGGGAGGATTTTAGTGAGAAACATTCGTATTTCCTGTGACCTGTGACGCCTATCTGGTGAAATAGTACGGTCAATTGACCCATAGTAAAACTTATTTCTCAGATATTATATTATTGGTATTTATTTTTTTGGAAACATTCGAATATGAGAATGTAATGCATTATTATTTTTGATATAAAGCAAATTTAAATTTAAAAACCGGATATATCTGAAATATATTTAATAAAACACTGTAGGTAATCATTATAATATAATAAATATAATTTATTTACAATTATATTATGTCTTATCCTAATTTTTTTTATTAATATTTAATTATAATAATAATATAATAAATTCTCTAATTTATGAAGCAAAATAAATTTTTGAATCTGTTAAATTTGTAATTTTTTTGTATTGAGCCCATATATAAGTATTTAAATGGAATATTGCCTTTTATAATTTAATTACGTCCCTATAACCAAATATGAAAAATATTAATGATTAATTTTAAAAAAAAACACTTATTATTGCAATGAAATAGTAAATGTTTTTCGAAATTTCATGAAGCAGTGGTAGATTTAAGGGGTGACCAAAGGTGAAAGGGGTCTGGACTCTCCAATGCCCATTCAGGGACGTCAGCATCTTTAGGGGCTCAATTTGGTTAAAATAATAGGTATACTACAAAGCCGCTTTGTAACGCAATATGTATATTTTTATAGGTACCTACCTATAATACCTACTTTAAATTATTTTTCATAATATTACTAGTATATAAAACACAAATATTATAAACCTTTACCTATACTTGGTAGACTTGGTAGTCAGTTCAGATGGTACAGCATTATTGTGGGTAGTTGTAATAAAATCTGATAATTTAACAGATTCGCAATGTTCGTTTAAATAAAAGTACTCATTTGAAGTTTAAAAAAAATATTTCACTAACGAATTTAATTTATTAAATTAGCTGGAATAGTACATGACTGGAAGACATCTGTACAATTAGTTTCCAAACCTCCTGGTGGTTGGTATTTTAGTTTTAATTCAATAAAAAGATTTTTGTTTAAAAAAAATTTACAAAAAACTAGTGTTTTGATAAAAGGTGAAGTAAGTTATCAAGTTGAAACTGGTGCATATAAAAATGTATGTAAGAAAGGAAATTCTGTAAAAAATATTAATTTACATTTAAGAGAAATATCAACTGGAAATATGAAAATAAACCCATTGAAGTTAAGAGATGTGGATAATTTACTGAAAAAACATTATGGTGACCAATGGCAAGCATTAGATTTTCTTAAGTTTTACAAAGACAATATCTTCAAAAAATCTCAAGAACTAATATTAGATGATGAAGAATATATTACTATGTGCTGTGATGAAAACATGTGTGATATTGATCAAAACCTGATGATATAAAAGTTAAATTAAAATAATATAAGACTGGGAAAAATAAATTATGTGATATATTAAAAATAGACTAAAAAACTGTTTTTATGTTCATTGTTATTTTGTTTTATTCAAATAATTTTTTAATACATGAAAAAATATATAACTTTTTATATTGTAATAATATTATAATCAAATAATGTTTTTTCTATTGTTAAAATAGTTTTATCATAGTGTCTGAGGTATGGCAAAATATATAATTTTTTATAATATCGTTAATAATAATGTAATATTGTCTAAGGTAGGTATGACAGAGTTTTAAATAGTTTTATTGGTTGTTATTAATAAATTATTATCAAATAATGTTATCTTATTGTCTAAGGTATGACTGATTGAAATTTTTTTTTTATTGTTAATAATATAATATTGTCTAAGATATGACAGAATTTTAAATAGTTTTATTAGTTGTTGTTAATAAATTATAATAAAATAATTTTATCTTATTGTCTAAGCCCTAAGGTATGGCAAAATTTATATTTTTTTGTATTTTTTATAATATTATGATCAATAAAGTTTGTCTAAAGTAAGACATAATATAATATTATTTTGTTTTTTTTTTATTAAAATATTCCCATGTTAGTTTCAAAATCACCTATATTGCAATGTCAATTTCAAAACCAGCCATAGGATAATGAAATTTGCAACAAAACCAGCTATCTTGAAACTAAAAATGTATATAACTCTTGTAATAATATTTTTATAAAACACCTATTTATACACAGTATGTATGCATTCCAAACCTATGATTTCATATTTATTACAAAATCACAGAGTAAAATTTTAAGGTCTTTTTGGTTTTTTGTTGTTCTTGAAAATGTTTAAAAATTGGTTATAGCTGGTTTTGAAACTACACGCCTCATATCTGTTATTTGGTATGTAATTGTTATCGACGTTCGACAACGTCGTCATTTCGGGGAAAAAATAAAAACCAACACTAAAAATAAACAAAAATAAAAACCAATTTCAAAACGTTATCTCATCGCCAGTCAAAATTATGAATCATAAAAGTGAACACTTTATTTGTCGACGGGTAGTCGGCACAGGAGATCAGGGCAATGTACGTAATATACGAAATTGTACTTGGTATAACTAAGCATCTTATCAAATATTATGAACATAAAAATCAAGTCATATTCCCCTTTGGTATTAATCTGTCACTGAATACTGATACACCGTACCAGAGGGCAGAGATAGTGAACGTTTTAATAAATACTATACCTACATCAGGTAACATGATATGGAGACTCCAAACTTATTTTTTTTTTTTTAAAAACAGAATTTGAACTTAAAATTTTATTTTGAGGTGAGACAGTTATAATAGTATAATTTAGATAATATAGATTCTGAACAGAGCTATGAATGTATTGATTTTATAATGATGGCGTGGGTGTTTTTTTTTGTATATGTAAACACTTTTTATAGTAGAAAAAATGGTTTGATTTTCTTCATCAGTACTCTCTTCAGTATGTCTATTGAATTTGACATATAAGCAACTACAAATTTTAACTTTTAAGTATCTATACAAAACTTGCACATCTTCTATAAGCCACTGATTGCATTGACGGTTTTTGGGGGGCACTCGCACCCTCGTGCTTTTTTTTCAACTGTTATGTTCTGTACGCAGGGCCGGCCCTAGTGATTTTTTATATGCAGGCAAAACTTAATTTTACCGCCCCTTTTATCATAATGATGTCAAAAAATGCCGCCTCTTTAACACAAGTGTCCTTAATGCCGCTGTAGGCTTGTAGATTTACATTAACGCATATAAAATATAATAAAAACTTTAACGGATCAGTGGGAATATTGAGAGAATATCTACAGATTAAAACAGGGCCTGAAAATGTTATAGGTAGTAAACTAGTAACGTTACGATTTTAAATGTATAACGTTATATAGGTATGACAACGAATGAAATCTGTAAACGTAATTAAAACAGAAAATGGTAAGCAAAAATAATTAAATACCACAAAATAAAACATAACGATTAACAACATTTATAATATATCATTAAACAAAACATAACGTAAAACGGAGTATTTAAAATCCATTTGCTTAAAAGTTATAAAATATTTGTTTCGTAGAAATATTTATTCCGATTATTTTGATTTCCCAAACAATCTTAGAGATCTATCCAAGGATTTATTGTATTCCATATCCGGGTCATTCCTCGCATTAGATATTATTTTCGACCATGGACAATAAACGAAAAAGTTGTTTAACGTTTTAATTCTGAATAACGAAAAATAAATAAATGATTATTCTCACTTTGCTTAATTGCTAAATTTTAACCCCCCCCCCCCTTCGTAGTGTACCTATGATATAACTGATTGTACAAACAATGTATAAATAACTTTCAGATGTTTTTTTATTAAATATTGATCACAAAAAACTGAATTCAAAAAATAATTAATTTATGGCTTATAAGTTATAACTGCTTAGTAGCACAATATATAGCCAATAGCACGGTAACCGTAATCAATATGAATCTTTCATTTTAATAAGAAATCAATAAATATTGCTAGATATATAAAAATATAGATTCGCAATAATTCGACAGTTCATTCGATGTATTTTAAAATATATGTAGGTATTGTAATTTGTAATATTTCAGGAAACTATTATGCAAATAATAATAATAATAATGCAAATAAAACATACAAAAGTGGGTACAATCGGCGCCAGATAGACTTTTCCTACGTCGATTTTCAGTAAGTGTAGGTAGGTACTGTTAGCCCAAATTAGTCGACGGTGAGCTTTTCCGGTTTCGGTATATCAATTAATAAAATCTCAATTTGTTGTTATAAAAAGTTTTTAGCAGAATATTTGTTTAAAAATTAATCATATTTTACCAATTTTAAAATATTTTGAAACTGTTGTTGGTTTGTTAATATACCTATTTAGTAATAACTAATAACATAGAAACACGAAGAATCCCTGGTTTTCCTTATTCGCGCTACCGCCTCTGTGCCAATCAATCTATCTGGCGTCGATTATAAGTAGGTAACTGCTCAAGTATGTGTACTCAACACTTACTACTTTGTAATATTTGAGGACATATATTATTGATTATTCAATATTTTGTACAACAGTTTTAATTTAAATTGCATAAATCGCAGTTATAGTGTTTGCATATTTTAAAAAGAGGGGAAGTAGGTACATATTTTAATGAATACAGTCGAGTGTATCTCGTTATTGAGTGTAAGTCACCGAATGTATGTGTTAAATTTGAATTATACGAGAAACGATTCTGAACGAAGACAGAATCTGTCATCCTATTATAATATTATTACTTAGTACATTTTAATTGTATTTATATAGCTATTAACGTAGTTTATTTTATTATTATTTATTAGTAATAGGTAAGACGGTAGGTTGAATTAATTTCTCAGAAAAAAATGCATTTAAAAATGTTATCCTGTGCGGCTGTGCATAAAATATAATAATACATGTAAAAGTTTTAAATCCCCGCGAAAATATTTTTGAATTAAAACAAACTAACTAAAATCGTTATTCTTTCATCTTTATTTAAATACCTATGTATAATTTAATCCAAATTTAAACTTAAAATGTCTATAAAAAAATGTGCTAGTATAGATTTTACATTTTTTAGTTTCAGTATGAACTAGGTGTCTAGGTACTATGAGGAAACTTGCATTCATATTTCAAGCTTTTTGAACAAACATTTTTTATTGTCATTAATATAAAAAAAAATTAAAATGGAAAATGTTTATTTAAAGCTCAAAAAGAGTCAAAATATTTTGAAAATTATACCATAATATAATATAGATAAATTTTAATGCTATTATAAACATTTGGTGAAAATATTTCAAGTATTTACGGTTATTCGTTTTTGAATAATTACAAATTTACAACATTATAAGACAACTGTTTGATGAGAAATCTTTATTTTACTTGCATATCCAAGTTCGTAAAAATATAAACTTCAGACGCTCATTTTTTTTTAAGTTCTTATAACTTATAAGGAACTTTGTATTCAATTTTCAAATCGTAGGCCTGGCGTCTGAATATATATTAAAAATGTTATGAATTTTGATGAAGGTAGAGACAGTACTAACATTATAAATTATATTTACTTAGTAGTAATAAGTAGTTACTAATTTAAGACAGTACAATATTAATATACATGTTTTCGCCGTTGCCGATCCTACGATTACGGCGGTTATCGGCAACGACTCGCTTTTTTTGAGGAGGACGGGAGCGGGAGGGGTTACCCACACAAAATATGTACAAAGTTAGAACTATTTTTCAATTATAACAATATTACGGCCGCTGACTGTACAGTATACAGTGCTGTGCTTAGATAATTTTTTTGTATCTAGTCTAAATCTAGATATAGATAAGATATATGAACTCAAAATATATCTAGATATAGATACAGATAAAATCAATTTTATCTAGATGAAAATGAGATAATTTTTTATACATTTTATTTTTAAAACATAATTTTGTCATATTGTATACTTTTTAAATTAGGTTTATAGAAAATATTAATACAAATATGACTATATTATATAATTTTAGTTAAAATTACTAATAATTATCTGTAAAATGTGTTAAATAATTTAAATGATCATTCCAACAACAATGTCTTACTCCATTTTCTGAAAAGGAAGACTAGTTGTGGATATAGGGGCCAACTGATGGCAGAATACTTTGTATTATAAAGGTATATAATTATTAAACTATTATTTTGAATTATAACACATATACATTTTTATTTTATGATACATATCAAATATTGGAGTTGGTGGTTTATTCTTATTAATTATTGGTATTATTATAGTTTGAAAATACCAATATTCCCAGTACTATCAGGTTATTCTTAGACCTTCGACTTGAATTATTTAATATTATTATATAAAGCTATTATCTGCTGTCACTTGTTGACGATCAACGATACAATTATTATTATTAATTTCTTAAAAAGTATATACGTATAATTCATTTCATAAATCATAATATACAGTTTTAAAAATAAAATCGGAAAATATGATGTTCGTATATTTTTCAGACTACGTCTCGTGAACAATCTAGATAAATTAATTTAGATGACAAAGTTTTCTATCTTAGATGACAGGTAGGTTCCAAATGTGTAATTTATCTAGATAAGATAAAAGATACGATTGTTTTATCTAGATAAGGTGTCTAGATAAATTTAGCTATTGCACAACACTGACGGACGACGGTATATACTATATTATGTATTATATAACAATATTATAAAGCATATGAAAAATTAATTAAGAAAATATGCGGGCTCCCAAAACATTAAAATATGAAATATAATATAATATTGAGTACAACGACCTCAAATGCCGTAATGTATAGAAAATATATAATGATAAAGAAAATAAATAATTTAACACTAAGGTCGCAATATACAAATAATAATATTGATAATTGGCATTATTGGCCACTGACCACGAGTGGACAAAATATGAATATGTGTGATATTATATGACCTGACAGCGATAGCAATTGACGAGTTGATGGTCCCACGATGCGGAACGGCAACCGCGGATGATGAGGAATCTCTTCGTCGATGAGTTCAAAAGAGAACTTATAACTTGACACAACCAGTTGAACATGAAAGTTGACATGAAATCACACCTCTTGTTCACACGAGGTTTATGCTACACGCAAAGAAGGTGAACGAGCAAGACGTTGTGCTCAGACGCTCAGTTCGACCGTTGGAAAAAGACAAAAAAAATATTCGCGGACGCCGGGATGGCTGGCGGCACAGCCATCGGCGAACGAACTGTCACCGGTCAGTGGAGGGGGGAGCTTGCCGGACACTTTATCTCCTTGCCGGACATCTTATCTCCACCACACCTGTGGTGTCCCGAGCAGCTATAGATAGCTGGCCAAAACAAAAAACCGTTCCGCGATCGAACAATACAAGATATTATTTTGAATTTTCCCTGATATTGCAATTGTATGTTATAAGTTTAAAGGAAAACACTTTAAAATGTGATATAAATACATAACATATATATAATTATTTCATATTTACATATTTTGAAGTATACAAGATGATCCATTGAAATGTCTACTGTCTACACATGGTATTATTATTTCAGTCTAAAAATGTTTGAAAATATTATTTTTAAATACCTAGGTAATTTGAATACTTGATGTCATTGCAAAATACTTTTTTGAAAAAAAAGATCATATTTTTTATTGTTTGTTAAGTTTTTTACTTTTTTGAATGACAACATACATTTTAGATTTATTGCTGTAAGGCTAAACATATAATACACGATTTCTCATACCTACGTAGTTCATAGTTCATACTGAAAAAATTATTTCAACCTACTAATATTAAGTATCGGTAATTTATCGAAGTAAATTTCTTAAATAGCAATACAAATGTATGCCAAAATATACTTCAATTTATTTAAGTTACTAAAAGCTTATATAACTGTCGATAATACCCTATCAATATATCAAATGTCGGGCAGTAAAGTGACAGGTGAAAGGGATACCTATTCATTTTAAGTAGGTTTGTGAATGTGATACGGTTATATGAAACTATATCTACAAAAGTGTACTTAAATTTTTTTAATTGTTTACCTACACGATTTGTCATGGTTATCAATTTTGTTAAGTTTGTATGGTGGTTACTACAGTATGGTGTGGGTAGGGCGGTAGGCTGCCTACAAACATTTTGTGTAATACGAAAAATAACCAAACAAAAATGTTTGGTTTTTTAATTTATTACCTACTATTTTAATTCTATTAGATGACATGTATCGTTCAAATTTACAATAGTAAGTAAGTGTATGATTATTATTTTTTTTTTTTTTTATCTAAGGCTTCAAATACAATGGTTTATTAGCCTATTTAACCATAAACGTATATTATTACGTGTTTATAGAATGTTTATTATTAAGTTTATGTGTGCCGTGTATGAGTTTGAGACTTGTGACAACTGACAAGTGGCTATATCGTCTAAGACGAGTAAGACCTAAGTAGAAACGAGAAACCAAAGTCGTTCACTTGGTCACATAATATTGTATATTTGTATTCATGACTAAATATATAAAATATTTAATATAATAACATTAAGCTAATAATATCTAGCCATGATGATATAAACTAATATTGTTCCACGGACCACGATAGTATTATAATATTTTGTCCTGTGATATTAGTTAACGCGTATTATCATTTACGGTCTCGCGCAATCGGAATGGAGGAATATTATTTTTTTATCTCGACGTTTCACGCGTAGTAAACATTGTAAGCTCAAACCGAGATAATAATAATATAATTCGTTTTATTATATTTTCAGTTGTTACTTATTTGATGATAATTGATAGTAAATTGTAAATGACGAATGTCACGCTATTGATTTCACTCGAGTTAAGTGCCTTAACCTCTGAAGATTAAACAGTTCAGTAATTATCACCCGATCGTTAAAACTTTTTCATTCGCGTAGTAGTGCAGTACGATTACAGTTCTTCTCTAGTGCATTTTGCATTTATCGCGTACATTCAGAAAAAAACCAGGTATGTATTATAAGTCCACTGCTGAAAACAATTTAAACAGTATTATAATATATTGCCAGTACTCATATTATTATATTATGTTTAATTTCATTACCTATCGAAAACTGTCTATCTCGTACAGCACGCTCAAAATTATATAAATGATATGTGGTCTTGTATTAAATCTTTTGAAACAAAGTTACAACTTTTATGGCCTTCTATTTACAGTTTCATATTGAGTTGTTAAAACTAATGTTAAAAGTCATAACTCATTAAGAAGACGTCGAACCAGCATATGTTGCCTCCGTCTTTCGCATGTAAGACATAGGAAATCTCCATTCACCAGTTTCAATAGTGTATCAACTGGTGAACGGAAATTTGCTATGTCGTACATGTGTAAGACCGAGACAACACATGCGGGTACGACGTCCTCTTAACAAATTTTTTAACAAGCGTCGAATGACAATGAACAGTGGTCAGCGAGAAGCATGAAACATATTATGGCGTATTGTATAGTGTAATATTATTTGTATTCCCAAAAAAGTCTTTCTTCACCTCATACCTATATCAGGCAAACATCTCAAAAATATCAAAATCACTAAATAATAAATATTATTATTATTTATTTATAATCACTAAATATCTGATAACAAAAATCACATTTTCCAAACAGTTGTAATTCCTACACTTTTGTTTATTTTATTATAAATTGTATTTTAAAATGTATTATTCATTAATTAGGTAAATATTTTTAAAATAAAGATATAGGTATCATTTTTTTTCCAGCCCTTTAAACTTTTAAAATTTTTAATGTGGCCCAACAATCTAAAAAGGTTTTGTACTACTGTTCTACGCCATTATAGACTAGGCGTGTCAAACTCAGTGTTACACTGCCAATTATATTGAATGGCCACATACCTATTAAAATTAATCGAAAAAAAAAAACATTTTATACAAACTTTTAATTTTATTATCTTTATTCTATATATTATAAAATATAAAACTTCAGTCAGAAGATAAGACTGAAAAGCAACAAAATGTTTATCTCTAACATAATATTGTGACAACAAATGAAAGTGTTGTATATCTTTTTTATTAATTGTCCATTAGTATTGGTAGCCGCGGGCCATAAAAATATGTGCCTCATGCAAAAATTCGTGTTTGACATGCCTGCTATAGGCTATAGCACAAACACAGTATGTGATGATTCATTGATTTTCAATTGGCCAAATTCACTGTTCATGAAGATTTCTATAAATAATTATTTTTGAACAGACTTCCATTATTAAAATTTTATATTTACTGTTTTTGTAGTAATTTTTCTTAAGTTATTAATTTTGAATAATAATACTTATATTAAGTTGTCATTTGTGTAATAGAGATGGGTGATAATAATTCTAGCCCTGCTACTACAAAAGTTGATCGGCTTAACAGTTTTCATCCTGATTGCGATGAATTAAAACATAAGTATGATCAATGTTTTAATGTATGGTTTACTGAACATTATATGAACGGACATTATAATAATGAAGGATGCAACAAAGTGTTTGAGTTGTATACAGACTGTGTTAAAGTAAGTTTACACAATCAAACTAATGTATTCTTATTTCAGTTAATTTATAACCATCAATATTTCAAATAGCGTGGTATGAAAGAATACGGATTGCAATACGAACAAACAACTACTTTACATCTGGGAACAAGCAAAGAAAAAACTGCATTTACAGATACAGAAAAGCCAAAGTAGAATAATGAATAACGATAAAACGATAGCAATGAACAATCTAGCAGATAAAGTATGATGATTTTTATTTATTTTTATTGACTTATTGATTTAAATAAGATAATGTAAGTGAAAATAAAAATAATTATAATTTACAATGAATAACAAATATTAAATGATAAAAAAGGCAAATATTTTTTTATCTTCATGTGTTTTTGAAGCTATAAAAGTGAATGTGTTAAATAAAACCTATTGTACAAACATTTTTTTTAGAAAAGGTTCTTGAACATTTTCAAATATTGTTAGTGATTTTGTACTTAAATTAATTTGCAATGTTGTCTAGTGACAGCTCGAAGGAGGTATATTTGAATCTCGTGATTCAAAAAATATCTGGTGTCCTATGGTTGGAAAATGTAATTTGAACTATTTTTAAAGGTTGATAATTAAATTATAAATATAATGTTTAGCTGTACATATGTACTCTGCATAAGTTGTACAGTAACAGACAAGTCTACCTATAATTTTTTTATTATCAATGCCTATGATACGATAAGAAAAGTGCAAATAAAATATTAATATTACTGTATTATATAATTAATAATAATGAGAATAAAGTATAAAACAACGTGTAAAAAAATATATTTTAGCTGTTATATTTTGTGTTCATTATAATTAAATTGTTCAATAATATGAAAATAAATATATAACATTTTTTATACAAGATAACTGATCAAAATGTATTATTTATATAGAAGGACTTGCATGAACTGGAAAACTCATTAGATATAGAATTGGAAAAGCTGAAAATGAAAAAAAAAGAAAAAGATGAAATTATGAATGCATTACATCAGTACAATGATATTAAAGATGCTACTCAAGAAGTTTTGGGAAGACTAGCTATTCTTGAAGGAGTAACTGTAGCAGAAATGCATCGAAAATATAATTTACTTGAATCTGATTGAAGATTACTATTATAATTAATTACATTTTTACTAGTTTGTATGTTTAAAAAATAATACTTTCGTTATGGTACTTAACTAAAATGTGATTGATTTGTTTTAAATTTGCTCAATTATTTTTTAAATTAGATATGTGTATATATTGAATGTTAATTTAATTGTATTTATTATGTTTTAATCATAGATTTATGGAAACTATAACTATTCACTTTAAGTTGAATTAATTTGGTTTATATTGAGTTTTTGATTTATATATACAAGAAATATTACATTTTTAAGATTCTATAAAAATTCTAATCGAGTTAAAAAAATTGTTTGTTGAACAGCAATGATCAGAACATTTTTAGGTATTAGTACTCTTTTATAATCATAACTAAATACAAACTAAATACACCCTTTTCAGTGATATATTAATGCTATTTAAATTATATAATTTAGCAAACTTAGTATTACCATTGGCTATAGACTATTGAGTATCTATACTCAATGGTATTACCTCTAAAAATATTTATATTTATAAACATATGAATTAAACTATGGTCAATGTATTTATTGAGAATACATTGACATTTAAGTTTGGACTTCTAGCAATTCTAGCTATTTAGTAATTAATTATATGTCCTGAATAAGCTTAGAACTTGTTATGTTAAATTAATTTACATTTAGTATCTATGCTTATTTAATATTATAGTAAGAAGTTTTAACTATTTAATGTAGTCAAGAGTACATCCATAAACATATTTAAATTACTTTTCTAATTATAGTTTATTAATTTATTATTCTTAGTTAAGTTTTTATGATCCTTCTACACAACAACATTTTATCCTGAGTAATTTGAAAAATTCTTTTAGAAAATTATCAACCTAAGTTGGGTCCAATTAGAACTCACGAGTACAAACTTCTTTACAAATAACCTTTAAAAGAAATGTCGTCACCACCTTTGTATGAAGTTAAAACCCTTATTTTTATGTTAATAAATAGTATTAAATATAAAATACAAAGATGAAAACATTACTTTAAATTTAAGATATCGAACAATAGTTTTCATTAGTGTAGGTATATTCCAAACACATATTAGCTACCTTTCTAAATACTGAAATATCTGTTCTAGTGAATATACTTTTCCATAAATAATTGCATTTTATTACCCAACGATTGATAAAAATGTTAATTATTTGAGTACAGTACAGTTTACAATGTAATTGTGTAGGTACCTATCAAACGTGGACACATGGCTATACATTAATCTTATTATTAATAAGATGCTTGTTGTATAAAATCATCAAATTAAAATTACATTAAAGAATAAAATCTCACTTGTTGAATAGTATTAAGCTAGGTATGACAAAATATCAACTAAAATCAAAAATGAGGTATAAAGACAAGGGCGGGAAGCGAACTTTTTTTGTTGCAGGCGACGTTTGACGTGCCGCAGGTGTTCTTGCAGTCAAGGTGTTAAAATGGAGAGGAAAATGTGATCTCAATTAGTGAAGTATGGTTTTAATAACGGACCCAATTAGTATGCGTCGAACACCCACCAGCATGTGTTGTCTCCGTCTTACGAACGTACAACATAGCAAATCTGTGTCCAATATTATGTGTAACATATTTTAAAAATTAGTGTAATATTATGTTATAAATGTTTGAAATATACGTATAAAATTATGTGTAGTTAACTGTTGTAGTAATATAACTAATTGACTTATTATCAAACATAAAGGTTTTTTACGATATTAGTATACCTGAACAAGTTATGAGTATGTAAAATATTATAATTTAAAAATTAAAAAGTAGTAAAAAACGACCAGCAGAGCTGCTCAATAACAGTAGTGATATCATTGTTGGTAGGTAACGACTATTCTGAGATGACAGATTGTTCTTTTTCAAATTAATTTAGATTTTGGATTGACAGTTATTATTGTCAAATATTGTTTAATATTGTTATTATTCTATGCCGTTACATAGTGTTATCGTCTAGGAATAGATTAATGTGGGAACTGTTTTATTGTTGAAAACACCAGTAACTGGTATTTTAACTGTTATTTTTGGAGTAACAATAACAGTTTGTAACCGTTACCAAAATTGATAACAGGTTACCATCACCAAAGCACCGCCGACGCTCGTTCCTGTCGACCGCCACTTCGGGACACCCGGGCGACTCGCATTACCCGAACACACGGAGAGAAGGAACCGAGCCGTATCGCCACCGGCAAAGGTCGTGTGGGTCGCCTTTGTGATGTGCTACGCATACCGTGACACCGACCATTACGAGTGATTGAGTGCAACTCTTATTACAGTGCTCATTTCATATAATATTTTCATTAAATATTTATTTTCCTATATTATAATATCATAGATAATGTCCATACGTTTGTGTTTGATAACAGGTCAATGCTCTCTGTCGTTAAAAGTTATTACACAAAATCAGTACTACAAAATATTTGCCATGTCGTACGTACAACGTACGTTCGTAAGACAGACGCGACACGATATTATGTGTGGTGTGGCATCCGTCGAGCGTCGCACTTATTTGATTTCGGGAAACGGCGCCGCGATAAATCGCGTTCGGCAACCCAACGCACGAACAGCAGCAGCAGCCGATATTGGATAACCGATACGCATCGTGATAGTGGACGACCCCGCGGATTCGGCGCGGACGCGACACACCGTGCGCACGTTTTTCGTCGGCGTCTCGATCATTGACGACTTGCCACTGTTATTGCCGACCGCGTGTCGTTCCGTTGACGATTTTTAAGTTCGATTGTCGGCCATAGTGTGTTTTGTCCGAAAAAAGTCGCGGTTGCCGCACACGTTCAACGCGATTCAGTCCGCGACGCCTTTGGCACATTTATTATCGAAAACGATTGGCGTTCGTCGTCGTCGTTTCTCGTCAGTGTCGCGTTTTGCGAACTCATTCGCACTTCCGTCTCAGCGCAGCGGCTACGATGGTGTTACAGTACACGAGCACAGGTGCGTTTGACACGATACCGTTACGACGAGCTCGTCGTTCGGCTCGACATCGTCGCGCTTTTGCGATGTTTTAATGTGTCACTCTTTTTTTTTTTTCAGCCGTTGACCCACCTGTAACACTGCTGAGAGGTGTGGACAGCTATGAGAGTAAGTACACGAGTCTACTTCGTAGTTTGATCGCACTCAATCGTTTGAATCACAAAGTTGACATTTTTTATAATTATCGTTTATTTGTTTCAACAATGCGTCGGTAGTCGATAAATTCACACAATACTCAGTTACCCTATTAGTCTGCAATGATGAGTACCTGTGTTGAGTATAACATTTTGAAAAAACAAACTCATATTGCTAAATATATGCAAAATAATGTTTTTTTATCTACATACCTACCCACTTTTTCTCATATTAATATATTATTATAATTACATTTTTTTAAGGTAAAAATCCTTTTATTTTAAACATTTATGTATACTAATAATTGCAATACATTTCAAATAAGTTATAACAAATAATATAAATATATATATATATATATAATATGTATGTTAATATTAGTGTACAGTTTAAACAGATTTTAATTCAAAACTTCTTACAAATACTTATATTATGATTGAAAAGAATTTTTATAATAATTTATATTAAATATTATTGCTTTAGTTTAAATCACAAACATTTTTATTTAACAAATATTTTACTCTTGATGATAAATTGAAACAATTTATTAAACACATATTTATACCAAAATAATAAATATAAAAATATGTTTATTATTTTTGTTTTTAAATTATTATTTTAATATCAAGTAGAGTAATTTATTTATAACCAACAACAATCAACAGGTATTACATAATTACATTATATTTTTTTCACTTTTAGTAAAAGTAAATCACTTCCTTTTTTTTAAATACATGGGGGTTATGGTACAGTGCTTGAATTGGGGAAAATAAACAGAAGGGGGATGTTAAAGTGGTAAAAAATGTGCATACCAACATTTTTTAATATCTAATTGGTTAGAATATAATTAGAAGTGGTTAGCTTAATTTTTTTTTTAAAAAGAATAGTGACTTCATCTTCCCGTATCTATTCAAATACTACCAACTACCTATCTAATTTTTCCAATCATTTTTACCAATTGAATAATAATTTTTAGTGTAGAGTAGTTCAATTAGAAAAATTAATGTACCTATGTTATATTTAATTTATTTTTTAGCACTAACTTTGCTTATATATGTCACCTTTAAATGAGATAATTAACTGCAAAAATCAATATTTGTATTTATTTACTTTAAATTTAGATAAGAATTATAAAATTGTACATTAAAAAAAGGTTATAAATTATAATAATATTTGAATTTAATTATCATTTAAGAATAGGATTTAACAAAAAAAAATTAAAATTAATTAAATGTATTATTATAAATATTTCTTTTTCTTTTAGATGATGAACTTATTGAAAAAATGTTACCTGAAGATGTGTGGTTTCATGTGGATAGCCTCTCATCGGCACATGTATATCTAAGGTTAAAAGAGGTATTATTAATAGTTGAATTATTTTATTAAATTAGTGATGCTTTTAATTATTTTTGAATGATTTATAGTCTTAAGCCTGCAGAAGGTATATCTGTATAAGTAATGAAGGTTAAATGGTTTTGAGTTTAATTGATTTTATCCTTATGATTAATTATTGAAGTTCTAAGCATTCCCCAGAAAGACAAAAAATTTGAAAGAAAAAAAGGTTTAAATTTTATAACTGTAGGCACTTTTAACAATCTTATTTTAAAATTTGAATTTGTACACATTTTTATTTATACAATAACAGTATTTAAAAAATCTTTGATAGTGAAATTATTATTTTTGTTTATATAATTATTATTTATTAAATATAGGTACCTAATATACTAAAATAATTTAAGGTATTTAAATTAAATTACACCTAATTTAGTTCTTATATTACTTTTTTCTAATTTTCTTTTAAACTACAATTTTTTAGTATTGGATACATTATTATACTTAAAAATCAAATTTAATATATTTATATCATAAAAAATAAATTTTTTGAATTACATTTATTCAAGCAAATAAACCTATATTTTTTAACAATTTAAAATGTCCTTTCTCAATAATTAGGAGTTAAATAAAGTTGAACTCACTTGCTCGAATTAAATGATTGTTTATTTAAGTACAGAAGAAATAATTTACAATGACATTCAGAGAACCAAAAAATAGGTCATAATAATTGATAGTCATAAACTCATAACAATTAAAATTAAAAAAAAGTTTTTACAAACAGTTAACATATATATTATATTTTAACTACAAAATATTAATTCTAATTTATTATGACGTATATAATTATAAAAAGTAATGAGTATTTTTATTACATGTTAAAAAAAATTTGGCATTATTGTTTGTAACATCTTTTCTTTTTATTATAACAATAAATTGTGTTCTATTTTTGTTTCTACTTTTTCAAAGATTATTTTTGAACTCTAGCCTTTTTTGACACACATTGTCTTATATCTTGATATTTGTTCCTGTCATGATCTGTTGATGATTTGACCTAATATTGTGTGATCAATATAGATAAAATATTTATTTTAATTCACCAAACATAAACATCATTACATCAACATAGTCATTGGATGACTATGAAGACTAATCAATTAAAACCAATTAGAACTAAAGCTTTTTCAGTACATATGTCACTACAATCAGTATTGTGTTATAAATAATTTATACTATTATACTGTACTAATAATATTTTATAATTAGAAACATTTATTTAAAAATAAATAAAAAAATGTTGTATTAAATATGTACTTGATATATTATAGTTTTGAAATTATTAATACCTCTCAATGTTCAATTTGGCCTGAAGAATATTAGTTAAAAAAAAAAAAAATGATAAAATAATTTGGTTGATTCTATAGGACAGGATCATTATCGCGTTAAGTGTATTTTTGTAGACAAAATGTCACTGATCCCGAAAACCTTAAGTATATATACAAACATAGATTGTACTATTGACATAATCTACAACTTGTTTTATTTTTAAATTTATTTATTTTAAATTTTGTTTACAGGGCGAAACAATTGATGATATACCTAAACAATTATTAGAAGACGCTTGCCAATTGGTTAAAGCAAACAGTATTCAAGGATGCAAATTAGCTGAAGTTAAGGTGGTTTACACAATGTGGTCAAATCTTAAGAAATTGCCTGGCATGAAACCTGGAGAAGTATCATTTGTTAACCCTAGTAGTGTATGTTTGTATTATTTACTTTTAAATAATGTTACAGTCAAAGTGTATAATTCAGTAATTTTATATTATAGAATATTTAAAATTGACTAAGTAAATATATTATATAGAGTCTTACTGTTGAGCCATTTTTTTTAGACAAATTTAGATGTATTAAATTTTTTGAGGCGCTTAACCTGTATGCGTTATCTCCATCTTTTAAACAATTTACAATTTTAAAATGATCATAACTCGCTTTTAAATGAAGATATAAAAAAAAACTTATGAGATTCACTAGATAATATTCTTACTTCTAAATTTGATAATAGTTTAACTCACTTTAATTTTGAACATAACAGAGTTAAATGGATTATTATGTTTTATTTTTATATTTATTTGTGTACAAAATTAATTTCATTTACAATAATGTTTAGTGTTGCAGTTTAACAGACATATGATGATTAGTTAGTAATTTACATATTATTTAGATTACACAACTACTTCAGCTAATGCATTAATTATACAGGCAAATCTGGATAAATTCATAATATGGATTCACCAAAATGGTTTACCACTAAATATAAATAAATGTAATATTATTACATTTTCATGTATAAATAATTCAATAAGCTATGATTATAAAATAGAAAACAATTCTGAAACTACTAGAGTTACTTCAATCAGATACTTAGGGATTATCTTTGACAGCAACAGTAACTTGTCTTTCACAACACACATAAATACTTGTAGTAAAAAAGCTCTTACATTTTTAGACTATATTAACCAAAATACAGGTAATTTAAAAAATATTTTATGCCTTAAAAATTCTTTTTTTTTTACTTGTTGGATCACAGCTTGAGTTTGGGTCAACATACTTTTCAGGAGGCCAACTCTCCCATAAATCTTATTGAAAATGTAAGACTTAAATTTTCAAAATTATAAGCTTGATATGCTATTTAAACTCATACAATATGTGGATTACTGAATTAGGGTTTATGTCATGTGAGGTAAAGAAAAAGGTTACTGATATAATGTTTATTTATGATTTGTTAAATGGTCATATTCATTTTCATATTTGCTTTCTATGATCGGGTTTAATATAACGAGTCACTGTTTGAGGAAAGTAAACTTGTTTCATGTACCATTTTATAGATATAATTATAACTCCGCTACTCTCTTCACTACATCATTAACATTGGCTAATCAAATTATGGATTATATAGACTTTTTCTTATATCACGTTTTGTTTTCAATCCTAATAAATATTTAGCTAAATTCAGTTTCAATTTTTTTTTTTTTTTATTATGTAGATTTATACTATTCTAATGTTTAATAATTGTTATTTGTATTTATAATTTAATTTAATAATATTATGTTAATTACCAATACTATAATACTAAATCTCATTGTCATTTACACTACTGTATTCTATTAAAGGGTTTACCCCGTTTATTATATATAAATAAATAATTACAGATATAGTATAAGATAAGTTTATAAAAATATTAAATATGTGTGTAATTATGTAAATAATTAAGTAATTGAACAAGTTGGTTTAATAACCTTTATATTATAAAAGAAAATATATTATTATAATTTATCTGTATTAAACTGTTAACAGTAAATATTAAAATCTTTATATAAATAAAATAAAATATTAAACTTAAATTAATACAACTTCAAATATAGTATAAGAAAAAGAGGTGAAAATTTATTCTTGACATTATTAAATGATTACACATTAAATGTTAATATCACTATTACAAAAAAAAAACAAATCTTATTTTACTGAATTTGTAGTGGACATTAATGAGTTAACCGGGGAGGAAAAAGAATAGTTATTCTGTACATATTTTTAATGAAAATAAATCATTATTTTGTGTAAAATTAGCTTTAAAATTAAATTTTTCTAGTATTTCTTACATAATATGTTGCGTGTTTGTAACACAAAGACAACGCATGCACCCTTTAATAAATGTCACTAATAAAAGTCAATATAAGATAGCCATAAATATTAATTTTAAATAAGTATTTACCTTTTTGATAACCATTAATATCTTGGACATTATTTGGTTTCCAATTTATTAATATAAATACTTCTTTCACCTTAGTATTTCTTAATGATAAGAAAAAACTGTTTTTATTTGAATCGTATTGAGAAAAACTAACACATACTACTGATATACACGAGCACGGAATAATACCAAAGGTACTTCTTATCAATACAACATGTATACATTTTATCTGCAGAAGGTTTATCTGTTTAAACTGATAACACATCAACTAAAATGTGTTAGTCATTTTATATAATGTCTAATTAAAGTGAAATATATATTTTGCCTAGAGGTAATTGATATTTGATAAAATTAATATTTATTAAATAAAATACTGCTTGTACGCTTTGACTATAACTAACATATATAATATATATAGTATGTATAATATGTTTTTAGATTTTCATAAATAACCCAAAACAATTTTAACTTTTATATTTTATGTAGGTAATAAAGGTGAATGTGAAAAAAGAGAAGACTATTGTTAATAGATTACAGAAGACCGAAAAAACTATAGTAATTGATTACGAAAGTGCGAGGGCTGACAGAGATCGAAGAGAAATTGAGAAGAAGAAAGCAGCAAGAAAAATAAATTTAGAAAATAAAAAAGAAGAAGAACGTAAAAATCGTGAAGCTGCTGAACTCAAGTAATTATAAATTATAGTTGGGTGAATTGGGGTAATTGTAAAATTGCAATATTTACAAAGAAAATTGAATATTGTCTGTATTATCTTTATATATATATATATATCTGTACTTAAAATCAATTTATGGTTTTTTAAATTAGGATTTGCCAAAAACAAATGCAAAACAATTTATTTTTTATATCAATGTTTATAATTGCTTCATCGACAAATTTTCCTTATTGTATCTGGAGCTATATGATTTAAAATATAATCAATTCCTAATAATTTTATAGTACTAAGTGTAAATTTATGCATATTTGTAATTGTCTCATTTGTAATAGGCTCTACAAGTAAAATTGTATTTTATACACTATTAAGAATGATTTAAGAACAATAACAAAAAACAAACTTAAACTGAATACTTACATTTTTTAATGATTTACAATCAAGTTTTGTTGGGTACTGCTATGTGACAATCCGAAAAAAAGAAGGGGTATTATCAGATGAAATATCTTATCACATCAACTCAAATTGTTGTGTTTAATAGTTAATACTAATGCACAATACATAAATTATTTTTACCTTTGTACTCTTGTAATAAAATGTTATAACATTATTTTATATGATAATATTTTATAATTGCCCCAATTTACAATTATCCCACTTACACTACTTGGTTAAAATATGAATCAATAAATATTTATCTTATTTTTTTAAAATCATTTTCAGGTCATACTCATCTCTTATGAAAAGTGAAAATATGACAGCCAACACTGATTACTCTGGCTACGATTCGGACAGTTTTATGTAAAAAAAAAAAAAATTTAAAAAAATAAGTACTTATAAAAATTCAGCGAGCTTATCATTATATTATTATTTGTAGTTACTCGATTACTCTTAAGTAAAGAGATATTATTGATAAGTTTTTCTGTCTGATCAATGTATTTTTATATAAATAAATGAGCTTATATTTGACTGTAATAAAAAATTCGGATAAATAATAAGTTAATTTTTTACATTCAAAATACCAATACATTTTTGTTATTATTTAATTCTTGTAAATTAATTATAAGAAATACTTTAAAACTATTAAAAAATACACACATCCAACAAACTAATAATTTTTATTTATTTAAATTTTTTGTATGTGTAATACTGTAATGAGAAAAGACCAGATGGTATTTATAATTGCTTATACAGCGGCCAAATTTACACTTCTCGATTTTACCATTGATTAAATATAATATGTTATGTATATTATGTATATTTAATCAATGATTTTTCTATATTGTACATGGGTACATTTTATACTAAAAAATAAAAAAAAAGGTAAAAAGAATTAAAAATATTTTTATTAGAAATAATTCTCAAGTAGAACAAAATGTAGATACATATTTTTTTAAATATTATTTCTATTATTCCATACTCATTTGTCTTATTCGCATATTTAAATAGTACTTATTGGAATATTATATTATATATTATATTATATTATATTATATTATATTATATATTATATTATATTATATTATATTATATTATATTATATATTATATTATATTATATTATATTATATTATATATTATATTATATTATATTATATTATATTTTTATATGCAATTATTCATCTTTGTGAATATGGCATGGAAAATTTAGGTTTTCATTATTCAAGATATCCTCAACTATTTTAGTATTAACATTCTGTTCATAAATATTTTTAGAGAAATACTCTTCAACTTTTGAAACAAATTGTTTATTTTATTTTTATTATTATTATTGTTTTTGATAAATAATTAATACCGATAATTACGTATTTCAGGGTTAGTAGGAACTCTATTTAGAATATTCGGTATCAATGTAAATAAAAGTTATTATTAAGTATACTTAGAGTACATGTGTTAAATAAAATGAAAGTACTTAACTCGCTTGTGGAACATAATATTTTTGCTTTTTGTTTTGTTATATCTAGTTTAATCATTTAAATAACATGCGTATCTGGTAACATAAATTTTTTTTCTAATCAAAAAAAAATTTGTACATAATGATTTTAACAAATATATCATTTTTTTTATTATCTTTCTCCTTAAAGCTAGGCTTGTGTTGGAGATAAAGTTCCAAAATGTATTAAAAATAGATTATAAAACTTATAAACAAATACAATTAAGTAATATTATTTAGTACATGATAAAAAAAAATAGAAATGTCAGTTTAAAATGGTTAAACACATATTAATAAACAATTTTCATTAAGATATGAGAAAGAAAAAGTGTGTGCCAGAGTGTATATCTGAAGCTCAATGTTGATGTGTGCCATAACTGCCACATAAATGCGTGAAATAGAGGGGGTAATATGGCTGTCTTGCTGCGTTTACAATGATTGCGCAACTTCCGTTACAGTTTTTTGTTACATCGAATGTCCCAATTCACTCTAGTGTCTAGACCCACTTTTTACACACATTTTTTTTTGGGGGGGGGGGTGGTGCATAAAGATATTAACACATCAAAATATTAACATTTAACAGTACATAGAGTAAACAATTACATTTAGGTTTATGGTAAATTTCTCAATAATCAGTTTTTTATTAGTTATTTGTTTATTTATTTGTTTTTGTTTTTATAAAATAATAATTTCTGTTTTACTTCAAACTTCAATGAATTAAATATAGTAGGTCCAAGATAGTCTATGAATGTTTGACCCCAAGTTGTTTTTGCATAATTCACTTAAGCATCTAAAGCAATGTGTTGTCTTTTATTTTTGTGTACTTCTATAATGTACCACATCTATATTTCTCTACTCAATTTAAAGTAATTTTTTTGTAAGCTGATCTTATTGGCAATCTTTTGAAATCTTTATAGTTTTGATTCATAGAACCGTTAATACTTTTTTTACCTAGACAGATTCTTATAATTTTATTTTGTTGAAGTTGTAATGGTTTTAAAGAATTTTTGGATAATCCACCCTGCACTAAACATCCATATTGAAAAACCGCCTAAATATATATTATGCGTAATACTTAGAGGCACGATATTTTTAAGTTTATAAAATGTATGAATCAAAGAACATAGCCACATTACTATGTTATTTATATGTTGATTCCATTTTAAGCTGCTGTCCAATGTTATACCCAATGATTTAGTACATTGAACTCTTGACATTTTTCTTACACATATTCATTGCAATAGCGGAAAAGTCTAATTGTTCTAAAAGTTCCCTTTTTTAGTTTTTTGTTTTATATAACAGGATAGCCAATAGGGTTATAGTGTATTATACTATTATGTAAGTATAGTATTATACTATTATTTTAATTATCAATTTTCAGGTGTCTGTTGAACGGGCGTTTTCTGGGCTGAAGTTTATTGCCAGTGATCTGCGTATGTCCCTAACTCCGCAGATTTTAGAAAATATATTAATTATAAGGAATAATTGTATTTATTCTAAATAAATAAAGGTGTCACTATCATAAGTTGTTGATTGTGCTTGTTTTTAAATTATACAGTAAAATAAAAGTAATTAAAAGTATTGAAAAATTTTATAATTTATATTTTATATTTTATTCAAGTCTAAAGTTTATTGCAACCGATCTTCGTATATCCCTCATAAAGTCATAACTTATAAGTAGTTATAACTTATAACATTTTGATTATAAATGTATTTATATTTTATTCATTAACTTACTACTTTATTACTATTTAATACTTTGTTCATTGTTGTAAAATCATTTCATATTTAATATTATAAAATATTAAATTATATTAAATTAAATTATATTACGTGTGTCACTACTGTATTAGACATTAGTATTTAGTACTGAAAAGTTGATTGTATAACTTTATACTTAGCTTAATCAAATTTAACACTTCACGCACAACAAAATTGATATATTACTCGATTTTAAATAACCCATAACCCGAATAAATATACTGGCTAAACCGAACCCATATTCTTCAAGATGAAGAAAACCTAAAACCACAACCTCTATTTTTATTTGAAGCACCCGAAACCATAACACGAATAAATCATTTGGGTGCAAAGCCTTGGTTATAATACGGCAGTCAATAGAACATAAAACGCTGGACGTGCTGCAAGGCGGACGGCGGTCGACGCAAGAAAGAACAATATTGAATATATTATTATACGCGAGCCGTTACGTATCTGAAAACACCGCCGCCGCAAGAGCTGTGACAAAGCACGCGCGTACGGTCAGTGCGTGTGTGTATCTCGGTGAGTGGGCGGGGAACTTCATGCGGGCCGCAGGGAATATTATAGAATAACATTTTCTTTTTTTACCATAAAAATTCATAATATATTTGGCTATAACTCCATTTATAATGTTCAGATCGGATTAAAAAGTGCAGCATGCACTTCTACGGAACATTTCCAATAAGATTGGTGCATTGTCAAACTAAATTATTGTACAATAAATTAGGTATGCATGGACAACTATTTTTTTTCGCGATTTCAGATGCTTCGTGTAATTATACCCGGCAGTTGTCGCGCGTTGTGATTGCCGATGCGTTCATTTTAAGGCGTTTTTTTTTTTTATACTTAGCGCGACCCTGCCGGGTCGTTGGATTTTTGTGCCTGTAAATACTGTTTATGTAATCATGTCAAATAAGTCTTAACAACTGTTAAGTTGTCCAAATTGTACTCTTGAAAATTGCCGTTTGGCGTATATATATATACATATATAAATAAATAAATAAATTAGAAGTCGGGCGAAGCAAAACAAATTTATAGACGATATGTCGATATATCGTGCAGAGAGAGGAGATACATTTGAAACTTTTGAAGAAAGAAGCCATTCATTAGTGACATTTGCTTATTGTTCTAAGATATAGAACAGATTGTCTGGTTGTAAAAACCTTATAAAAATAAAATAAAAATAAAAGACGATATATTAATTGCTAGATACGATTTCTGCTTTTCTAGTTGTCGTTCGATGTACCTAGCAACAGAGATCGGCAACGCTTCGACAAACAATGTTGTCGCGCGGGTAGAGCTAATAAGTAATGAGACCGATATTTATTACAAGTTCATTTAATTTGTTTATTGTTGTTTAGTATCACTGCTGGAAGCTAAACTAGAAGATTAAACTGTATGTAATACCTACATTCTATCGTTCTTGCATCGAAAATGAGTATAAAATCCTCATTAGCCATTTAAAGTCGTTTATATAAAAGTATTATTTTCACGATGAATTTAACAAGAGTCTTCAGATTGGCTGTACGACCACCAAACAAAAGTAAGTCTCGATCTTAACCAACTATTGTTATTTGTTGTGTGTTCGTTCCCAACAATGTTTTTAGTCTATATTTTGCAAAAAATTACTAAGGTTAGTTTTTAAATATTACAATCAGTAAACACATATTATAAAGGAGCCGTGACCATATAAAAATGTGTGAGATTAGTGGGTAGGTATTAATTCCGGAAAAATAATCTATCCAAAATATCAGTCAAATAATAACATACTTACTATATTAATACTGACAACAGTAAACTTTACACGTGTATCAAATTTTAATGTTGCAAATTATTATTGATTATTATTAATATAGAAACAAATCTACTTTATCAATTGAAATTATTCAAGAAAACGAACTAGGTAGGTATCATTGTACCAATATTTTCTAAACCTTATTAGAGTTATAAGTTTGTGCTCACGACTAACTACTATTTTAATTTTCGAACATTTTTAAATACCTATGGTAATAATTGTTTATTTTATTATAAGTATGTACCATAATTATATCTAATATTTATTTGATTGTAATCAAATATAGTATATTATGATACATAAACTAGGTATACGGAGTGATTTATCTAACGTAAAACATTCATTAAATCGAAAATAATATAAACTTTTTTCAACAATTTTTTTTACATGATTTCAAGTTGTTTATAATTTAGATATATCATATAATACAGATGGGCTGAGTGGAGTGGTATTCGGTTAGTGCAGAGGTTCCCAACCTGTGATCCGTGAGACACATCGTGTGGTGGTCCGCGAGCCATACCTACAAAATTTAAAAATATTTCATTTTTCCTTTGGGGCTTGATACAAATATTATGTACCGACAATCGTGATCATCGATTGCCAACTATAAGAAATTTCATTGTATTTTATTTATTCATAATCTAAATTTTAATATGTGTGAAAAAATTGATTCTTGTTTATGAGAAAAAATAAAGTCTAAAAATGATGATGATCCGTGACGTATTGAAAGTTCTCTAAGTGGTCCGTAGTGTCAAAAAGGTTGGGAACCACTGGGTTAGTGGTTACCCTGCCAAATGTTAGTCTACTACTCCACTCATCTAAACTTTAAATACTTTAAAGTTATAACTCATAAACTAATCATCCAATATTCGATTTTTATGTACCCACCGAAATATTAATAATAATTCTGCATTGGAATATAAAATCAAAACTGTATGTTGTCTTTCAAAAAAGTAAAAAACTTAAAAAATAACGAGAATACAATTTTTTTTTTTAAAAGTCAATACTTTTTGATATAATAAGTGTTTTAAGTTAAATGAATGATCCTGTTTAAACTCAATTCAAAATAATTAATTTAATTTGATAGGAGTATTTTTATTTGTATTACTTGAAACACCAGTAGGCAGTAATTCTAGGTTATGTATAAGTTTTAATCTTTGAAATATACAATTGTTGTATAGATACCAAATGGTAAATTTATTTTTATTACTTTCATCCCATGTACATTGGCACTTAAGAAACTGGTTAATAAATTACTTGAGTACAGTTAAATGTTAATAAATTATTAATTAATGAATAATTAAATAGGATGGTACTTATTTTTGATTAATATTAATCATTAGATCAAAAAACTTTAAGTTCAAACTGAAAGTATTTTTGATAGATAAATAATAAAAAGAATGAAGTCATAATTTAATACTATCTTTACTGCAATTATTAGGTACATAGGTATTTAATACTTAGGTACCTAATTACCTTTTTTCTATTGCAAGCAAATATAAATTAAATAAGTAAGGTAATTATTGCAGTAGCCACCTAAATTTAAATTTTATATTTGTAATTATGAACAATTTTTTTATTTATTTTTTCAGATTTGTATATGTATAACATTAACAACACTAAAACCATTTGTTTGAATTTAAATCTGTATGCATTTTCCAATCATTTTTTTTACTCAAATGTTACCTCAAATCGATTTCAGTCAATTACAAAACAACTTAGTTTTCAAATTCGTCAAATATCATATTCATCAACACTATTGAAAGAAAAACAATGTTCCAAAATTGAAGAAGCTGTAAATGCTGCTAAAGTTAAATGTCAAAATAAATGTGCAGTAAAAAAACCAAAAAAACCAAAAAAAACAATCAAACAAAGATTTATGGATGAACTTTACCATTATTATTATGGTTTTAAGCTTTTGGGACTAAACACGAAAATCTCATTTAAATTGGGTTTTAAAAAATTGAGAGGCGTTGAATTGACAAGAAGAGAACATAACTTAGTAAGCTTGTTATACATTTAGTAACAACATAAATAGACAATATAACTAGATAACTACATTTTGCAATAATACAATATTGCCCACATATTATGGTTGGTATTTAAAGTTTAAAATAAATTTAAAATAATATGATAGTACCTAATATTGCAATGTTTATCTGTGATCATTATCAAAATATACTATGCTAATCAATTATCAAATCAGCAAATTTGGGCATTGACTAGTTATAAAGTTTTTTTAACTTTTTAACTTTAACTTTACTTAAGCTTTTTAACTTAACCACACTGATAATGCTTTAATTAACTTAATGACTTAACTGGTTAAAGTATACACTTGGCAATAACATAGTTTTTACAGACAATTTTATAAATAATATCTTAGGTTAAAATTATGATAGGTACATATCTAAAACTGTAGTAAAAAATAATTAATTGTGTTTAAACATTCTATACACAGTGATTATAAGTACAAATAAACAAATAATTATTCCTCGATTTGATAAAATGAATAGTATAGGATTCAATTTTAACAATATTTTGTTAGTTATTAATGCTTATTATTTAAATATTTTGAAAGTTGCATAATCTATATGTGTTACAATTATAGATCTAGGACGTATATGTAATTAAAAAGATTTAACTTATTTTAACCGAGTTACCTAAGTTAATATTTTTCTACATATACCATTTTATAAATTTAACTCACCAAAAACAAACACATTATAGCTAAAACATATTTAATTTTTAAATGCAATTTTAAAAGTAGAATTTAATCTATGACGACTACCCATTATTTTTAATAAATAATTTTGTAATTAATAAAAATATTGATGAGTAAAAAAATGTTATTATTTATACCTTTATGAATTAATTGCTGTATATTATTTCAGTTCGTTCAAACTGTGGCCGATCTTTTCCGACTAGTACCATTCTCTGTGTTCATTTTGGTTCCATTCCTTGAGTTTACTTTGCCTATTTTTATAAAGTTTTTCCCGGGTATGTTACCAACTACATTTCAAACAAAGGATCAAAAGGTTTGCTAATTCTTTTTTAATTATCATATTCGACACTTCTTCATTTTCTAACGAATTATTTTAGGACGCAAAACTCAAACAGTCTCTCAAAGTGAAGCTCAAAATGGCTAAATTTCTTCAAGAGACTTTAGACAACATGTCCGTGTGTGGTAAAGGGCATGCAAGTGAATTTGCTCAGGAATTTGCGGACTTTTTCGCAAAAGTATTTAAATGATTTCGTATGTTTTTAATTTGTATACATTTTAACTGTGACTATATATTAGGTAAGACGAGAAGGTGTTGTTATACCAGCTAATGAAATACTCAAGTTTTCAAAGTTGTTCAAAGACGAAATTACTCTTGACTCACTACCCCGACCACAGTTGGTTGCCCTTTGTCGAGTACTTGATCTACAACCGTTTGGGCCTTCAAGCCTTTTGAAATATCTTTTGACACTTAAACTTCGATCATTAACAGTTGATGATAAAGTGAACATCATATTATTTTAAGTTTGATTATTTGATAACAATAATATTTGAAATATTTAGATTATTCAAAAAGAAGGCATTGATTCTCTGACGATAAATGAGCTTGAAGAAGCCTGTAAGGCTCGTGGTATGGCCGCTTATGGTCTCACTGAAAAACGCCTGAAACAACAGCTAACCCAGTGGCTAGATCTATCACTCAATGAAAAAGTTCCCCCCTTATTACTTCTCCTCTCTAGAGCATTTAGTCTTACACCTAATATTCCACCCAATGATTTATTAAAAAAAGCAATTTCTGCATTACCTTATTCTGTTGGTGAATCAACTGAGGCTGATTTATGTGAACGTGATGGAGCTTTAGATAACAAGGCGAAATTAAAAGCAACCGAAGAAGAGGAACGTAAGGCAAAAGAAGAAATAGAAGAATGTATGAGACACAGGAAAAAACAACTAGAAGATGCCGATAAAAGACCTTCAGATCATACCTGTAATTTAGTTGATAAGGCGCCTGTTTTGACGGACACAACTGGAATTAAAGGAGTTAATTTAGATATATTGTTTTATGTTTGAATTGTTAGTTGTTAATTCACCGTAAAAATTATTTACAGGAAGTAACATCAACTGATTTAAAAACATTAGAATGTGCTGTAGAGAATTTTTGTTCAGCACAAAATAAACTTATGGTTGAAAAATCAGAAATCACGGAATTGAAAAATGAACTTAAATGTTACCAACAAGTAAGTCAAATAGTACTCGGGATCTTAAAATATACTTATTTGCATAGTTTTATTGAGTAACTTCTTTACTAAAATATTGAACTGCAACATAGAGTAAATCATTCATATTTATATTTTTACAAGCCATTAACTAATGGTTTTGCCCTAATACCGGGCCAATATCAATTTTTAATTTGGCAATATATCGATGCACGGTATGACAAGTAATTAAATAATAATAAAATATTAAGCTTTTTTTCAAAAGAACTTAAAATCAAATAATTATAACTTCTGTATTTAAGTACTGTAATATTATAATATTATAAGTAATTTAGATTTTATACTACAAATATTATTTTTTAAGACATCAATAACTTAATTAAAATTCAAAAATTAAATTTTAAAAACATTGGTATTTTAGTCAATTTTGATTATTTTATCAATTTTTTTTAAACTTAATAAATATTCAACACATACTATATAATGACAACATTCGAGTTATAAAACAATCGATTTTACCCCATTGGTTTTCCCCAAAGAATATTTTTTACGAAATTGTTGATGACCTACTTAGTACTTACACAATATTATAGTTAAAAATAAGTTAGCGAGTGCAAAACAATCTTCACAAGTTGTAGATTCATGCTAGACATGTATGAGGATTGTAGTGTAGTTCTGTCATAGTTAAATCTTATATTCAAAGTGTGTAAATATAGTAATACCTAGTTGCCTTCAAAATATTCGTCGTCGAATAACAATTCAAACCAAAACGTTGCAATCGATATTATTGACAGTGACACCAATATGTTTTATGATAAGGAATTGATCATTTTCATCCATAGTACGTGATAAACAAAATCGGGTTTACCCACAAATATATTATATATATGTCTGTGGTTTTACCCCCATATTAGTTTTGCCCCCCGTATTCCCCTATATGTGGTGACTTGTAAATTAATTCACTAATTAGTGAAATATATTGTCTTTGATCGACTACTACATTAAATGTTGTGATTGGTTTTAGGATAGAAACGATCTTCAAGAAGTAATGCAATCTACAGAAAAAGAACAAGTGAGAGAATCAGAAGCAGCTAAACAATTGTTTAAGGTACTCAATGGAATAGTAAACGACATAGATAAGGTAATCAATGAGTTGGAGAAAATGGAATTAGTCGATCCAAAAATGACTACCAAGTGGTGAGTACTTAAATATTTCATTTTAATCATAATATTTGTCATTTTCACAACTCAATATTATGTTAATCTTTCTTTTAGTGAATTAATCAAGATTGATGAACTAATCGTAGTAGTACGAAAATTACAAAATGCACCAGATGAACGCCAAGTACAACAAATTATTGAATTGTTGTCTAAAATTGACAACGATAAGGATGGTTTAATAAGATTAGACACTTTGTTGAAAGTAAGCATCATAACACTAATATTGTCTTGTTCATAACTATTGGGTATTATTAACATATTATTATGTATTATTTTGTTTTAGATACTGCATCTGATACGTAATGAAAATATGAATTTATCTTGTAAAATAATGGATATGATAACGCAATTGGTTATCAAAGAGAAGAACATGGGCAAAATTGTCCGTTCTTAAATTAAAAAATCACTATCATACACGTTTGGTTTGTTTTCTATTTGACGTTTTCACCGTACCACCGATTGATCTGAATGAATTTGTTATTACATATCTATATAATATCTTCTATAACACATCAGTAGTTTGAATTAATTAATATTAAAAACTAAATTGTTATAATCGTTTAATTGTTGGTTTTGAACGTTTTGTTTTTAAAGTTACTTAAATCAATTAATTATTAAAAAAAAAAAACAATAAAATCAAAAAGCTTCCAAAATGTAGATATAATTATTATTAGAGTTAAAAGATTCTCTGAAATATTGAAAATGGAGTTTTGTAACGATTCAAAATTACCCATGTAAAATAAATATTTTTAAAATCGTTAATACCTTTTAAAAATGATAATGTTTTGGGATATACTGTTTCATGTTTTTAATGTTTTTATATTATACTTAAGAAAAGCAACTCATTAACTTTCAAGCTCTAGTAAAAGTACCGATATCAACTAATCATTATATAATAAAAAAATTACCTGCAGTTTCATCTTTTGTGGTAGTTAATAACGAACTGCACTTATATTGTTATATTCTGTACAACGCCAGTTATATTTGTTTAACGTAAAATATTATTGTTAGTACTTGTGTAGTTAAAATCCTTTGGCTCTGTGATGAATAAAACTGCTAAGACGACCATATACCTACAGTTGAGTTATGAAAGTCCCACCTAATAAACCCATAAGGCCTACTGATTTTATCTGAACGACATATGTTTGATAATATGTACATGTAGTTGTTATTAGTTAAAAACTGAAGTTCCCTCAATTTTTTTTAAATATTATGAATATAAAATGTTGTTTGGAAATAAAATATGATAGTTTTATTATAAGATATTTTCGTTGTAGACATTTTTTTTCGAAATATATTTTGACCAGAGATATTTTTTCGAAGATATTTTGAAGGGTCACCTTATTAAAACTCATCTGAATTTTATACAAGATCGCTAGAGTCTCGTAAGTTCTCGATATTGCTTTTCAAATTAATCTTATTATATAGGTTAATTTTAATTTATAATATAGGTACGTACGACGTACCTCTTCGAAGGTCGAACGATATATTCAAATAATATAAATTTATAAACTGTTATGATATTATAAAAAACAATGTAACGTAATATGTACAAAAAAAAAAACGTACTCCAACAATAATATTATTATTTAGTAATTATAATTTAAACATTTAAAGTTAAAAAAAAAAAAATAGCATTTATATTGATATTTCCGGATGACAGCTGAGCGAGTTTTCTACTTAACCAGTAGTCAATAATAAACTTCATACTTCCCAGAAGACCATTGGAAATAATAACTAGAGCAAAAAAAAAACTAATGAAAAATATAATATCAAGAAAAAATAATTTAGGTTATACATAAATAATATCAATTGTGTACGCAACACTTACAAGTTACAACACTTTTTAAAATAATCTGAATATTTTGAGGTAACATTTTAAATCTGCTGGAACACGAGGCACGATCTTGAACGTCCCATCAATCTCAATTTGTCACCATAACCGCAATTCTTCTCAGTATTTTTTCAATTGCAGCTATGTTTGAAAGATCACTCCTATACAACACTCAATCCGTCGACGACTAAATAGTTCTCGTTTATTATAGTCCCGTACGTTAAACATGAAAAGTACAACTTACCGCGATCCTATGCAAAAACAAAACAATCATATTAATTAATTTACAAAATTGGAATTAAACTATGTAATATTTTTACCTGTGCAGGATATGGTCCGATTATATGCCTCGTACGTGTCCGTCGTTGCCGTGTCCAGCTCTTCTCAAAAGGGCTCAAATGGGGTTCCCATCTTCGTTCAGTTGTTGCATGTAAGACAGTGATAGTGTTGTATCGTTCCCTTTTTGATGCACATATATAATCTGAAATGAAATTATTAATTACTATGTACGTTATTGAGTTAAGAAAAAAAAAATGCATAACCACCCCGAGATTTCTAATATTTTGTTCAAATTTTCCCAAAACACTGATTAAACCTGGACCGACTTGTGACAACCAAAATTATTCCAAATACCCAATTGAAAAGTTTCTCATGCTTCGTTTAATCGAAGGAAATTTTTTTTTGTATAGTGCACGATAGCCCTAAAACCTTGGGGCACAGACAATAATTATGGACAGCCTGGGACTTCCTGGTGGCAGGTAGGTGAGGTAACTCCAAAACCTAAAAGTACAATAGAGAAATATGAAAGTGAAATACAATGTGTACAATCATTGAATACAAATATTAAACTTAAATTTACCATTCCGAGAACTCGAGTTTCTCCCGAACCGTACGAACCAAATGCAAAACGCTGTTCATTCTTCGGTGACAATACCGTACAATTGGCTGTAGGAAAAAATAAATATTATTATTCATAGTGCACATCATTATTTTATAACAAAGTATTAGTTAATTTAAATACTTTAAAAAATTAATATCGTTAGATGTAATTACCACTGTTATGAAATCGAATCGTGACTGAAATCAATAAAAAAAAAAAAATTAAATCATATCAAATATATAATAATGTAATTTATTCCAGTTCTGGAATGTATTTATATAATTTTCCGACAAGTCACTTTTTTTAAATGTCTAAATCCACAAACGAGTCTATGCAGTTTATAGACAGATAAATTAATACGACGGATAGCCTCCACGTTGTGTAAACTATTTTTTGGATTTATACATTTAAAAAAAACGACTTGTCGGAAAATCAAAAAATGTACTATTCTACGCTTTAGGTATTATAGTGGGAGGTTAGGTGCTTTGTACTAAATAATTGTAAACGCTTAAACGTCCATAAAAAATTTTCGGTGCTCAAAAAAAAAATATTATCCTTACCTATACAACTAAATGCCTACGTAGGCGCTGGAATATCAGTTACTTATTTATATTCTCGTATTGTCTTTCACGGTGTGCATTTGCATTTAAAGAAATGTCAGTAAATATTGTTATCCGGTATTCGTGATCAAAATATATATGCCTAAACAGTAGGTTAGATAGTATTATATTATAAGGGTACCTATTGTTTGAGTTGTCCTATCTTATATTCTAATCTATATTACACCGACGAGAAGTTTTTGTTTCATTGTTTTTATGTGTAAATATATTTACTCCGGAATATCGGATAATTCTATACTAAACAAATATTGTCCTCTCATAAACAAAAAAAAAAAAATAAAAATAAATAAAAATAAAAAAAATGTTTGCTTTTAATATTTAATCTGTCAGTCTGCCTCCAATCAACTTGTTCTTTCTGACAGTATTTTCAGCGAGGTGATAATGTGACAACCGTTGGACGCATATTTTGAGATAGGTAAGTATTTTTTATGTTTATTAACTTATGTTAATGACTATGTTTACTAATAGATTAGTACTTAGTAGGTATATTACAGGATTACACAATACTATTAAAAGTTATATTCGTCATTAGATCGTCAAAATACAATAGTTTATAATGTACAATAAGACTAATAAAACTAGAAAATATAACATAATATTATTATAGTAGAAGGTATAATCGCTATAGTTTACAAAGCTATTATTTTGATAATACTAAATTATTTATAATGTATGCAAATTTATGAACAGCCGTTTAGTATTTTAGCATAATATTCTGTGAATTCAGTAATCTGCAGAATAATAAAACAATTACCATGTAGAGGTTTATTTTACGTAAATTGTATTTAAATTTGTAGAGGTACTTTTCTCGGTCCCTATAATATATTATGTAGAAATATCAAATATAAATGATTAATAATTTACTACAATAAGTGCATCTATTCTATTTTTCAGTTGATACTTCTGCAATACTAATTGTATAATATATTTATATATATATTATGACCTAACTTGGAGTTAATTTAAAGAATCGTATAATAAAAATGTGAAAATACTCTAGTATTAAAGCTAAAGAATACTCATAATCGTAAGTATATAAATATGTTAACCAAATCTCAATTTATCATTAGTCATTACAATATGTATAATGAATATTAATTATTGTCATCCATTTTACTCGTATATAATATTACGTCATGCATAAAACAAAATACGTATCTACACTATTAATTCACCAACAATTATTAGCTTTTTTAGGAAGTCATTGGTATTATAATACGAATATAATAATATATAATATTTTTTTTTTTTATTATTATTATTTCAAACCATCAAAAATTACATAGAATACAAATACATTAAGATAGTTTACATGATTATCTATCTCTTTTAAGCTATTAGCTTGTGTTAGAGACAGAGAGTAATATTAATAATAAAAAACACAAATTATATTAGGTATATAGGTAAGTAGCGAAATAAAGTGATAAATACAATATGAGTTAAAATAATATTGTAACAGTAGAAAACATTTTAAGAATGAGATAATTTTACTTATTGAATATAACGGAAAATATTAAGGTCCCATAAAATTTATTTTTCTCCATCATTCAACGTAAATCAACAAACTCATAGTACTGAAATTACAAGGATAGGATCTTTTCACATTGAAGAGTTTTAAGAAAAAAAAAATAGAACTTATAGTTACCCATATAGTAAATAAGCTAAAAGTTTGTATATTATATTATATTGACGTGATAGGTATAGGTACGTTATCGATGCAGTGAGTGCAAAACGAAGATTACTACCCTAAGCGTTTTTCTTATCGATGTTTCAATACATTTTTTTTTTTTTTTTTATTGGTCTTGAGCATCGGCAACTATTGCCATTAGCATTTTGTGTGTGAGTGTGTGTGTGTGTGTGTGTATGGGGGGGGGGTACGGTTGATTGAGGAACACGTGTTTATATGGAACGAGGATTCGTGGCTTTAAAAACTCGGGCGATGGTCATCCGTAGCTAAATATTCCACGATTTCTTGTATTCTCAAAAAAAATGTTCTGTAGTCTCTCGTACTCTCGTTGATATTGTAACAATATTATGATCTCGATTAGACTTTACAGTTCAACTGAACTCACGGCCACCAACTCGCTTTAATACTCTGGCATTAAGCAACTATATAGCAAAGTGTGGTTTTTCAAGTGGAAAGTGTAATGCGTTACAATATGCGCAACTCTAATTACAGTGCACCAAAAACTTTATTCATATTTTCAGCTTTTCAAGCGAAAAGAAAAGGTTAAAGTTGTTTGTTCAAGTAACGCTGACGGTATAATTTTATCGCACGTTTTCAGTTTATACGTAATTGATGTCTTTATCATCGAAGCGTATATAATATGAAATCAACAGGTTAACTTAGGGTAATTTGAAACAATTTAAAGTATTAATAAAAAGTAAATAATCATTAATAATTCCGTATAATTAAGAGACAAATAATATCCAGTGTACATTAGGTAGCTATGCCACAGGAAGGAAAAATAAAAAGTTTGGACTTAATTTTACTAAGCAATGTATATACTTTTTCAATACATCATGTCTACTTCAAAAGCTTTCTTTAAACGCCTGAAAGTTAATAACATAATTTGTAATAATTAACACACTGGGACACACTTATATTGCCTTTTAATTCTATAGCCATAGCCTATACCATACATCGCTTATTAATATTTATTAGTTATGTCGTAGGCTTTGGCGCAAATAGCCTACATTTTTTTGAGGGACTCGAGCCTCCTCCCCTTATTTGTGTCGGAGGTACCTAAGTTATTAGTATTCTACCTGTTTGACTCTAATAGGCAGTCCACTTGACGATAGAATATCGTTTATGCTCTTGTATAATCATTAAATAGATTAAAGGTAAGGAAATGGTCAGTTAGCATCATAAATCGCATGTCTAACAAAAATATAGCGATAAAACACTTTACACGGATAGTACCTACACCGGCAAGAGTTTTTTTTTTTTTATTAACTTGACGATATTATTGATTTCACTCACTAAAATACACGGTTCGAGTTGACCTTCTTATATTATGAAACACACCCAAATATTGTCAAACTGTCGATTTGAATTATAACTTTTTCGTATTACCGAAACGTTCGAGAACAAATTGTCAGGATATAATCATTTTATGATTTTTTTTACAGATTTGTTGGATAAAAAGTCGATTAAATAAATTGATTGGTGATCCTTTTGTTACGCGTTAACGTCAACTTTTAATATACTTTAAACATTATTAATAAACATTTCCTATAGATAAAAATAAATGTGACTAACCTGGCTGCTATTTATAATTTTTCCCGTCGAAACTGAATCTTTTCCATCATACACCTATATGTAATATTATTTTTAAGCTCTAAATCTAAAATCTGACGTAATGTCTCATCGTTCATCATATGTTCCACCTCCGTCGACTGTCTCGTCGAACGACGAGCGCTAATAAATCATCAGAATAAACATTTTCAATGTCATCCATAAAACGCACACGCTATATTGTCGACGCGATATACTTCATTCGTATTATTATTATTATTATAATAAACGAAAGTCTAAGTAGTTTTTAAAACGAATACACGGGTTTGAACTACTTTTCTCTAAAAAAATATTTTTCTGCAAAAATTCTAGTACCTACCTGTACTAAAAAAATGAGTATTTTCTATTATTTTTTTTAATTTTACTCAGTCAAATATCTATTGACATGAAAATATTTAAGTGTAAGTGTACATTAGTAATTATATGATTGTCCCACAATGCCCATTGCTCGCCAGTTGTGGCAGTAATGAAGGTTCATATTATCTATAACATCAATGATGGTCAACTATCGAAACTAAAAAAAAACAACACAATTTTACACTAAAAACTTGATAATTACCAATATATAATAGTTTTTAATATAATTATTACTAAGCACCTATTTTTTTATTCCGTAATAATTGATTCGTCAATAATCTAAAAAATTGATTCGAGCATAATATATTACTATTGACATCATCAATCCTACATATTATTTTATATTTGATGTCCTAGTCAAAGGTTAGGTACACCATGTGACCAAATAACAATAATCAATAATTATTGACACTATTTCTGATTAAAGTGAGTATTGTGCTTGGGTCACAACACTATACGAGGATTATGTAATATTAAATTATTTTGTTTATACTGTTTTTTATCTTGTATCAAAATATGATGTAAATAAAACTTTTAGTTTTATTGCAACGATGTGAATAATATTGTTTTTATCATAATATTTCTATGTGGCTTATAAAACCATATAAAACAACATGACAACATAATATTTTATAAGTCCGTGCTTAGACAAATATACGTCACTATTTATTATTGGATTACGCGCGATGTTCAAATAAAGGAAAAATATAAAAGGGGGAAAGTCGGTAATCGCTTTGCTGTATATAGTAGGAGTCGAGTGCGTCACCGGGTCCTCGAGTAATTTGTAATTTAGTCATTTAGGTCACTATGTAGGTATAATAAGGATGTGTTAAATTTGAATTAAATAATAACTCATTGCATATACGAAAAACGATATTCTAAGCGAATAAATGTTTTTTAAGTTTTTCGGTTACAGTAAAACTTACGAGAAACCTTATTGTATTAAAATGTTAATCCTATTAGCCGTAAAAATTAAACATTTTATAAGTATTAAACTACGAGATCATTTGCATATTTTCGTGATTTTGACGAAGTTTGTCAGCACGTGAACTTAAAATGCTTATAAAAAAGTTCGTGCTGTTTTCCCTCTATAATATTTTTAAATAGCTATAACAACAATAGCTATAATAAAAAAAAAATAAAAAAAAAACAACTTATAAGGAAATTCGCAGTAAATTTTCAAGCTTAATGACCAGTTTTTTTCTACCTATATGAAAATAAAATTTTTAAAAAAATCGAAAACGTCTACAAATAGTGTATAGAGTTCCAATTTTAAAATCGTACCACGGAAACGATAATATTATTGTGATGAGGTACGCTGGAAACCTAATAATATACCCATATGTGGCAAAACGCGACTTAAATAATAATATTATAATGTGATTGTAATCTGTAATATTGTGTAATAATTGCAGCGTAATAATACAAAAAAAATGTAATACAGGGGTGGAAGGTAGGTATACATCGGAATTCGCCGGCCGCGCGCCTGCACAGCCCGGCACCGCACAATTAATTATCTCCGTACTTGATACGAATTCGAAATTATTATTATTACTCCGTGTCCCTATACGATATTTGTCGACGAGGGATGATCCGACCGCCAACCGGTACCTATATAACCACAACGAATAACTCGTGCGGTGAGTTTAATTGAATTCGACGATAAACGACGACGGTGCGGGTCATATAATATATGTATAGACTCATCGTCATAATATTATTATGCGCCCACTTCGTTATAATATAATTACCATATTATACATAATATACTACCCGGGTAGGTATACGTATATATAACGCAGCCTATAGGCGCGGCATTTTTTATTCACACGACCCTTAAAAAGCCCATTCGTCTTACATAAATGAATCATTATTTCGCACCGTTGTGCAGAATAAAACCATTAGCAAGCGTGCCGATTTATTAAAAATTTCTTGGTTACTATTATTATTTTTTTTCTTAGTATTATTATACTACGCATTACATCATCATTATATAGGTATAATGAAATATTTCATCAAATGTATTATAATATACACTTACCTAAATATCTACCTACTACTATATTATATTGTAATTATTATCCGTCAAGCTGTCGGTATAAGATATAATATAGGTCATAGTGGCGTGTAACAAATGTCTTATGCCAGAAAATCGTTTTTTTTTTTATAACCGTCAATTATAAAGCGCACCTAATTAACTTTTACTTTCTTTTCCCAGTTTCAAAAAGCTTTCAAAATTCGGCTGTTAATGGTCTTGACGGATGTATATACATTTTATAAGAATTTGAAAAATGTACAAAAGCTCTTAGCAAAACTTCATCAGTGGATAAACATTTTATTAGTTTAACAATATAACGTCATGATGTAACCTGTATGATGGATTATATATATACGAAAATTACAAAGTACCTATAATTAATTTTACGTTTTTAGTACCCGCACCTGGTTACATTTTACTAGTAAATCTAAAGATGACTCTTTTTTTTGTTAAATACGCGAATTCAAATTAATGTTAAATGTACAATAATCACGTATTATTAACTATAGTATAATATTATGTTTATGATCGTGACAATAATAGTTTTTTTTATTAAATTAATTTGTCCAACAACACGATTCTATTATCCGGTATCATAATCCCGATAATATAGGCAGAATGATAATATTATATTTGACTACCTATTGGGAGTTCAGCCAAAGGGTTTCAAATAAGTTTGGCTATTTTGTTCGCGATTATATTCGGTGATTATGACGTGTTTGACGGAGAACACCGAAGAAGGGTATTTTACTATCTTCTATGCTTCAGATTTATTGATTTATATATTTTTGATTGTCTTGTTTTATCGACTTGGTTTAATTTTTGTAATTATTATATATAAATGTTTTTCTTCGGAGATATTAGAATCTATGTAAATTGAGAATGGGTCTAAATGTCATTGATACATTTTGATCATGTTTTTAAGGTATGAAATCAATTTTGAAATATTTTTCATAATTGGAATTTGCACTGTTGTTAATAAATAAGTATCTATGTTTTTCTACGATTTCTACGATTTCTATGTTTTCCTACCTAAATCCTTCCACGTTGAACTAATTTTCGTTTATTCCCGTGCACATCGTGACTATTTTAGCTCAACCACAAAATATCGAGATTCCCAATTAGTTTAAATGTATTATTATACTACAATATATGCCAACAATAAAATATTTATTAGAATGTGTATTTCGAGAAGAGTAAATTAATTAAAATGTATGGCTCAAGAAAATAATCTAATACGTTGTACAAAAGTGCAAAACAACATATTTTACAATTGAATTATTATGACGAGTTTAAATAAAAACAAACACATCATACCCATAATACACATATTTTATAGTAATATTATTTTTTGTTATTTATTTTTATTTTTTAATCCTCAATTACCTCAGAACCAGTAACGCGTTTTATTTTTATTATTTGCTTGTCAGAAATACTTTTTATTATATTTTCGTTACTTGAAAAAAATTTAAACGAATTTATGTATCATGTTACAAGCTAATAGTAACGTCATTACAGAACGTGCTAATTTCGTAACGTTATTTCCAACACTGAAAATAGGCACCTACCTGGTACATATTATTATTGTTTAAAGTATTACATTTTAGTCCGGTTATACATATGATTTTCCAGTGTTTTCTTTTTGAAAATAATATTTTTAAAAAAATTGAATTTATGTCTCAAAAAAATCAACCACTCGATACTAAAATATATTTGCATTTATAAACTTTAATAGACTCGAGCAATTTAATATTTAATAAATAAATATTTTATCGTTGGCGTTTTTAACTGTAACGAGTCTATAGCACATTGTTCTGTGTTAAGAAATTTAAGCCGTTTTGAACATTTGATATTATGTGTTTTGGTTATTGTGTATGCTTAGCTGTTTTAGTTTTGCGGTTATAATATGTCGGTGACTATCGAAATTTAGTTTAAAAGGTGGCAACCGCGATACGGTACCGACGGTACGTGTTATCTGTGGCGTCATGAACCGCCTTGGAACTTAGAAGTTTTATTATTTTATCTACAAAACATTTTCGTAACACTATTATAATAACAATACCTACATATATTATATTAAACTATTTTAACTACTGGTCAAATAATGTTATCGTTATGAAATTATTACAAGTTTGGAACTTACCTTATAAAATTCACAAATTCAACTGCAAATATATTCCTTCATCGATTATTATGCACACTCTTAAAAACGTACACCTAAATGATTTAAAATTTGAATCATTTTGTTTGAAATTATTTCAAATACGTCTTGATTTAAATTTAGTCAGTCGTCACTACTAACTTCCTACTCGTTTTAAATTTATTTTAAATCTCATTCTTTTGAAAAAAATGTTTAAAAATTAATGAAATTTTAAAAATTGCCATTTTGAAGTACTGTCTGCATTACTCAGTATCCAACTTGTAGAGTTACTGTACAAAGATACTTAATGATTGCAACTGATAAATGTTTTAAAAAATCCTAATAAAAATCGTTGTTACTTAATATTATAAATCTAATATCACAACATTTTTTAAAGCGATTCCTAAGCTTAGATGAAGCATCCGTGCTGTTCGTTTCGACAAGTACGGCGTTTTATTATCATCAAAAAAAATTGATGCGTTAATAAATCATGATGTAATTTAAATAGCGACTCAGAGTATAAGCTATGTATAGTTAAATTCAATGCCAAAAATAAAAATAATTAGTTGTTTATAAAAAAAAAAAAACGCTAAAATAATTTGTTGATATTTATTAAAAATATATACAGTTAAAATGTAAAATAAAATTATGGTGTATATTAATGTAATAATAATTATCGATGTATTGAGTTATAAAGAATTGTTCTATGTAGTGTAAATTATAAAAAAAAAAAAATGACCTTTCTGTCGTGCTGTTGTAGGTACCATACACGATGATGGCACCGTGTCCAATTTCCAATCAATACATAGTGTGAGGTGCTCTGTACTTACACGACTTTTAAAAGTCTTTCAACTCCAAAACGTGTTTACACGCACATAAAAAAAATATAATCGTTATAATATAAACCATTAACGACGTCGCAGCGATGTACAGAATCTAAAGTTGACATTTTTTTACACGTGGAAATTGCTCTTTTTTTTTTTTTAGAACGCTCAAGGCAACAGTGGTGAGTGACACTGCGAGTGTGTTGTAAATATTGTAATAAATAAACAAAATTATATTTCTAAAATACGTATATTTGAAAATGACGACTGTAAAATACTAAAATAGATAGATATGCAATAAAATCGACGATACAACTAATAAAATACAATTAATAATTTAAGGATTCTGTAAGTAATAATATAAGAAAAAAAACAGAATTTTAATATAAACAACAACATTAACAACATCAACAACAACTATTTAGTTCAATTATTATTTAAGTATATAATATACCTATAGTTAGTGTATATTATAATATCGTGTACGTGTGTGTAAGTGTGAATGTTTTGTTGTTGGAAAAAAAAATTCTACAATAAACGACTACGTATAATATAATTACCTATATAATAAATTGATTGAATGATTGATTAAAATATATAATGATGATAATAATAATAATAATAATAATAATGCTATATATTGAAATTAAATTAAATATCAAATTATTAATTAATGGTTAATGAAATATAATAATAAGGAATTTATCGTTTGAAATAAAAAGAAAAACAGTAAACTATTTTTATTCAAAGAATATTTTTCAATCATTTATTTGTATAAATGTAATATATTTTTCAAGTGAGCAGCGACAATGAGTTTAAAATACAAATTTTAATTTTTAAATGACCCAACAGGCAATATTTTGTTTGCCGGCGTACGAGTGCTTAAAGTGATGTTTTATAATAATGAATGTTTATAAATTTATGTAAAATTATCAAACATTTTTTCTACATCCTACTCGATTAATAATAATAATAATTAATAAATTGTAAAAACAGAAATTTCAAGCAAATATAATTGGTTTGTTTTTGTGGATATACGTTGATATTACCTATACGTATAGGTACTATATTATATAAATGCGAGTTTTGTCTAAATAATGTATGGTTTTCATACGATGTATATTATAATATTATAATTTATAACTACAATAGTCAATAATAATAATAATAATAATAATGATAAATTTAATTTTATCTCGTAAACGTTTAAAATTTTAAGACGACTGGTCGAAAAAAAGTATAGTTATGAAACGATTATAATGACAATAAAATAATACTGCAGCGTTGGAATGACACCGCGTGCAGCGTAGAAGAAAATAATTAATTTTACTATTCTTTGAAACGACGCATATAATATTATAAGCTCTCCCAAGCTCAATGTAATAGTAACCCTAGTCATTTTCGTGGTTTTTTTTATTTTTATTTTCTTTATAATATTATTATTATTTTGATTACAATTACGTTTGATTATTATTACGTTCTGACGGGACACAACGGTATTCATATAATATTATTACAGTATTATTACCCTGCAGCTACCAAAATTTTTAGTCATACAATACATAAGGTAGGTAATATAATATACGAAATACAATATATCGACCGTAGTTTATTTATTTATTATTATTTTTTTTTTTTTTTGGTAGAAACTCCAGAAAAGTATTTAAATTGATGTGCGCGTTTTAAAATATAGTATATGTATTAATATAATATTAATAATAGTAAAAATAATAATAATTATAATAATAATAATTACACATTGATACGAATTTCGCGTTGGTCACAATCGACATAGTGAAAATGAATATAATAATATTATGACTGTATTATATTATTATATATGATATATAAGACGAGGATGGCGGAAAAGGAATATAGCTTAAGAGAAAAAAAATCGAACGATGTACTATATATTCAATTAGGTGTATATATTATAATATATAGGTAATGCGCTGTGGCTCAAAAACCGATTGACATAATATTATTATTATTACGTGTCGCCGAACCTAATAAGAAACTCGTCACGACAGCGTTGGAAAACCTATACGTCAAGATATTATGTAAATATTGTAATTATTTTAATAAAACGTTTCCTCTCCTACGTCCGCAGTGAAATAAAATAATATATATTATCGAAAATTGCTACGATGATGATAATAATAATAACCGCAGTGATGATGATATTGTAGTATTATAGTTGCAGTACAACAGTTGCAGTAGTTGCAGTAGTTGCAGTTGTATTATGCTACATATTATTATTATTAACTCGTCCGTCGTCCTCGATATAGATATTATTATTATTATTACCATGCATATATAGAGCATTGTCGAATGCAAGAAAAAAAAATCAAATAATAATAGTAATAATAATAATAATGGAAATTTTATACAGCGGCGGCGGATGGTCCTATTGCTTGGTATCGATTGCGTCGTCGGCCTTCCGAGCTTTGTGCCCGCGGAACGACGCCTGAATCTTTGTCGCGGCTTTGTGCAGCTCCGGATCGGCCAAGTCCACGTCCAACAGCTGGTCTAGGTCCGCGTCCTGTACACGACAATATTTATAACAATATGGGTGTGTAGTAGGTACATTTCATACGGGCCAAGTCGGGAGAAATATATACCTAGGTTACAATCATTACGGTCAGCGGCGCGGTATAAACCGCTGCGAGTATACCTACCCATACCTAGCTTCGACTATAAGTCATCGTCGTAGTAAGTACCATATATATAGGCTTGGTACGTCTACATAATATTAAAAACGGTCTGAATATTGGTCGACGACACGGCGAATCAATAATTTTATTCCGTCCCAGTGGGTAGGTAGGTAGTCCTTATTGTGTATGGTTAATAAATCGAAAAAAAAGATTTATATTCTGCAGCCTAGTGAAATAAACTTTTCTCGGGAACTTATATTGTCACGTTGTTGGAAAATAACCTTCGACGTCGTCGGCACGTCCTACATTCTAATCGTGTGGAATGCTACTCATCGAAATGTAGAAAAAAAATATTTAAAGCTCAACTTTTAATGCTTCTGAATTCGATAATGTTCGGTTATAAAAAAAAAAGTATAGCCGAGTTACGCGTTGAGCATAAAACTATGCATATTAGTATAAAGTGCGGAAATTTTGTTTTTGAATATACATATTATATTACACGAAAATATTATAATAATACATTACGGTGTTCCACTTTTAAACTATTACCTACCTATATTTTAGATTCAGTACGTGTATATTGGTTATTTTTTGTGATTGTATAAAATAAGGCACTATATAGATATTTTATATTTTTATTCTTTCGGTAAACACATTTTTGATCACTTTATGTATAATGCGTTTCAACAGAGAGAAGTCGGTAAATGTGAGCAATTATTGAATGTTTATTTTGCCTTTTATAAGACGCATTCGTTTTAATTTTCTTGTAATTTTTAAACACTAACAAAACACAAATATTTTTATTTAAATACGGAGCTCTTCTCAAAATGTTTTTTTTATTATTATATCGAAGCCATAGTGTGACATTAGCATTACATATGTAATTTCCGTATTGTAAAAATATTTTGTTTTCAAAAGTTTACTGAAAAGTATTTAAACCGTTGTCGAGTGAGTTAATTAATATTAGTGTGTGTGTAATGTATTATATTATTGTGCAGCAATAGCATGACAATAATATATTATATTACTGCAATTATTCCTTTATTCGCATACGCGAATCGTTTACATTTACATTTTACATTTACATCGTTCACATTTCCAATGTCACCAACCAATAGACCAATAATTATTATTGTTCGTATTTATACAACAATGAATAAAGTACCTCCCAATGAAAAAAAATTAACCTTGTATGAGATTTTGATAAAATTATGAAAATGCGTTTGGAATTTGTAAGCTTCTCAACTAGGTTTTGAAGAAAATAGTTGTGCTATTTAAAATGTCATGTTCTTAAAATTAACGAAAATAAAACCATGTTCATTATACTAAAAATACCTCAATTTTTAGAGCGATAATTGGGGTTAAAAGAAAAAAAAACGTTTTTTCTACCAAACGTACCTATATGGCAGAAAATAAAACAAATTTATTCAATTTTTTTAAATTGAAATCGGACCATGGCGTGGTAAGTATAAAGTTAATTTAATTTTGCTTGATGGTCTAATAGACGCATGACAATATTATTATTGACTGCTCCTATACCGACTTATATAGTCACTCCGAAATCTGATAACTTATCAACATTCTACATACATTACATGGATCAATTTACAATAATATCAAAGCTCATCGGTATAACGTCGTAATATAACGTAATATTTGAATATAATATTATGATATAACGTATACAACCCTTTACAATAATATTGTTATCGTTACCTAATTATTATTATCCGCGGTGCATTAAGTCATATGATAATTATTATAATATTCCAGAATTCATGCGAATAAACATTTTATCTCTTGCGCTTATATACGAGTACCTATTATATCCATAGAATTATCGTAAATCTCTTTGTACGCATATTATTATAATATTTGTTTCCTATATACATTGTAATATTGTATATTAAAATTGTAGGATGAAATTTCCCGTGACAGCTGACGTTTGTTTTATATGATAAAAAAAAAAGTATCACTATATCTTACTCTCTCATAATATAAATATATACTATTAAACTGTTTAGACGTGTATTATGTCTAAAATTGGCCACGTATACCTACTAGACAAATCACATAATTAATTGACTTTTTTTTAAACGTTTTTGTATAAATTATTTGATGATACTATGTTTATAGTATATATTTGTAATTTTAATTAATTTTTATTTTTATACGTGTACCTACTACCAACATGTATTTCTTATTTTTTGGCATCGCTGTCGGCTGCAACGGGAACTGTTTGCGCATTACTTTTGCCCATAATATAGTATATATACCTACTGTAACTACCAGTATACTGCCAACTCAAGCTTATCTAACGCCGGGAGATATAGATGGGTAGATAAGCCAATAATGTAAATTATAATTTGTGACCTGACAGCGTTAGCTCTGTGTACATTTTTGTAACCGTAAACAAAAAAAAAAATAAATATGTTTTAAATGTACCTTGTTTATGTCGACGTTTTTCAACTGCGATTCGAGACTCTCGTCTTTAGAAGTCAAACCAGAAGCCGTAGCGCCGGGCTCGTCTTTTCCGCCGGCCTGCTGTTTCCGAGTCATGTGACCCCGGAACGACGCTTGGATTTTGGTCGCGGCATGACACAATTCTGTACATATAAATAATATATGCAATACAAATAAAAAACGAATTGCGTTTGTCAACGTGTGTGTGTGTGTGTGAATTCTATTTCAACAGATTCGAAACAAAATAAAAAAATCACTAAACAAAAGAAAGAATTTCCATTTATCTTGTAATAAATGCACACACTATTCACATGGTATGTCGCACACACACATACACACACACACACACACACACACACGACGTGGAGACGAGCGTGCGTGCGCGCGGAACTCATTTCATTTATGTGTCCTCGGGGGTTCGATTTTTTCCTTACCAACGTCATCCGGCCGGAATTCCTTTTCGAAATCTACTTCCTCGGATGTTTTCATCGTGTCGGAGTTTTCTTCTCCGCTAACCGAACTGGTCAAACTGTCGCGTTCTCCCAAATCTATATGTACACACAAACAGAATACGACGTAAATTCGATTACGATATACGAGAGCTATTCCTTTGATGCAATGTATGAACGCAACCGCCAATACGGCAGTGCCGGGGATGGTGGTGGTGGCGGCGGTGGATGGGGGGGGGGTGGTGGTGGTGGTGGTGGGGAAATCCGTCCTGGCGGAACTCATGCCACCGCACCAATATAGGTATCTACCAATATATTATTATTATTATATTATGCGTTTCTTTCGTTTACGTCCGGCGGCCGCGCAGGAATTATATATTAAAAGAAAATTCGATAAAAAAACATAATCAAAACGTCAACCACGAAATAATTATGTACGGGTACTACCTACTATATAGGTAATATTATATGTGAGCGATCATTTTCTGCGAACACAATGCGAAGATTGAAAACGTTTAACGGATTAGTCGATCGGGTGAACAACGGCGTGAAATCCCCCAAGTTAGTTTTCCGTAAGATATTAAAGCGGGGCTCACCGCGCTCCTGTCGAATTAATTCCCTATAATATATTTGCGCCTCCGATTTAACAATATAATATAATATCGAAATTACACGTATACTGCACGGCTAATATTATTGTTCTATTATTGTTCTCCACGGCTGCAGCTCGCGCGGACAGCTATATAATATTACCCTACAATATATTATATTATTATTATTATAATATTATTTACTTATAATACGCGGTCTTTAGGTCATTTCTGTGTACATTACACATATTATTACATATTATATTATGTACGCTGGCCGTGTGTATTTGTACTGTCGGGCTGCACAGGTAAATATAAAATATCGTATACAAAGCCGGTACCCAACCCGATCGTCATTAAACATTTAAAACGCGTATAATTTTTTGTTTTACACGCATGTAATCAATTTTCACCGTGCTCCGCGCCCCCAAACTTCCTCTTCACGTCCTCCATAATATATCGTCAGTCGGCGGTATTTAACGGCGGGGCATTAACTCAAAGTGACGTGCAGCGTGTGCAGACATTTTTGGCAGATTGCGATGCCCTACATATATTTTCGAAATGACAGTCGTATATAAATCGCTAATATAGATCGGAAGAAGAGCAATGCGCGCAATGCATTTTTAACGAACTTTTAAATCCTCGTCACGCCCGTATAAAATTATACACGTCATTAAAACTTTTGAATCGTAAGTGCTTTTTGGTCGTACGCATTACACGCACACACCAAGCCTATATATATATATATTTCATATATGTATATATTATTTCATATATATATTATATATATACAAGCCGAGTTATGTTTATTTCCAAAACACGATTTATGGGGTTCGTATATTATATATTCTACAATATTGTTATTTGTTCTATATCGATTATTTGTTTAATTTGACATTGTTCACGTTTTTATTATTTCAGTCATTAAAACAAGTTTGGAATACAAAAAAATAAAAATTGTAGTGACTTTCCGCATACGTTCTAAACACAATAGGTTACGAACACAATAAAATACACGTTGATACTCCGCTGTATTTTATTATATAGTGTTTTAGTGAATAATGAATACTCGAGTGCATTCAAAAATCAAAAAAACATAATAATATAGGTACCTACTTAAAACACCGGAATAAAAACGTTTTACGGATGGTAGAATATGACGTTCAAAATTGTACAAAAAACAAAAACATATTACAGTATAAATATTTATAGTTTTATAAATAATAAATTACATAGATCTAAATCTAATACATTTAATACTAGGTATTAGGTATAATATAGTATATTATATTTAAACGTATATTTATGAAGAAAACGTCAGGATACTTTTATTCCCTAAATAATAAAATATATATGATATAATAAAAACAAAAAGTACCTACACAATATTTAGTAGCAAAAAAAAATATTTGAATACCTTTACTCAAATACTTTTACTCAAATACTTTACAAGGGTGCATAATATATATATAACAAATTTACACACCCTATATGTGTTTTATATTTTTATATACCATAGCTGTTCGCTATATGTAGATACCATCGTTTTTGCGGAACTTTATTTATCCCAGATGCTATACAATAAATATTACCTATAGTTTAAATTTTTGTTTTGGTTTTTGGCACTCAAACTGTATATTTGAAAATCGCGAACAATGAGAAAGAATACTCGAGGAAAAAATACTTGACAAAATAAAATACTCGACTTTTTTTTTTTGTTAGTAGATAAAATGATAATAAAATGAACATAAATAGATGAACAATAAAACAAGGGTGTATAATAATAATAATAATAATAATACTAAAAAAATGTCTACTACACTATATATAATACACACACACGCATATATATATATATATATATACGACTTTTGGAAAGGGCGGTGTTGAGGAGGAAACAACACTGCCACACTGGTATATATATATATATATATACTGTGCCCTACATTTTTTTTTTTTAGACTCGGCATACAGCAGTGCAAATCAATGCTCCATTTCTCGTACCCTTAACTGTTTTATCATATTCTCGTGTCTTTTATTCTTTCCGATTTGTATGACGTTTTTAATCATTGGGACGGCTTCTTACACAAGTAAACTTTTTTTTCATTTTTATTATTGATAACGTCCATCTCGTTCTGGTCATTCTGTATAACCTACATACAATATAGTGACTCGCGAATACTGCAGTTTTTATTTTCCAAAACCCGTCTTATATAAAGCAGTATTATACTCTACTATATAATATAATAACTATTATAGAATAAAGTCTGGTCGAACGGCTGCAATATGTTTATAATACCGCACATATTGTATATTATAATATCTATATACCACCTGCTACCGCACTATTCGGTCTATTCGTATACCGAGAAAGACGACCGTGTATATTATATATTATATTTATACACAACAAATATCGCATCCGTATACCTACTATAACAATACGTGAATGTTTGATTAATTTTAACACGATTTTAGCGGTTTATGACCACTGAATTTGTGCCGCGTATTGACCGAATCTGTATGGGTCTAAAATTTTTGAAAATTATCATAGGTATACACTAGCTGGAATATCAAAAATCATAAATGATAAAAAAACATGACTGTCTGCACAATAGTGGATGATAAATTGAAATATTATATGATACATAATATGTATAATGTATATGCTTATAAATCTTTTGTCAGTATAAAATATAACTAATGGTGAAGATTTCGGTGAAAATCATAATAAATAATTATTCCCGGGGGAAAAATCTTGGATACAAAGTTTTCAAAACAAACTTATTTTTAATCCATCAATAAAATTATTTTCGCCTGTACGAAAATGCGTTACATTGTAAATCGTTCTCACAAGTAGCGCCAATCTATATATATACGTAATGTATATTATAGGCGTATTGTGAACCATCAATCAAACAACCTTTCGTGAAAAAAAAAACAATTTCCACTACTCGTGCAATAAGGTCGTAACTCACTGAAAATGATATAAAATTGTCTTTATAAGTTTGTATTTTGAAAATTTAAAATTCACCCCAAACGTCGTCTGTAATTATTTGTTATGAATAAATAATATTTTGTTTAATGTCCTTTTTCGCTAACTCCATCATGTCAAAATTCTAAAAAAAAAATCTCTAGATTTCACACGGGTCGCCGAGTCTACAGAGAGTCAACCGTGTAATGAATTCGTAAAACCCCGTGACCTCTTTATCGCACACGCATACCGACCGAATAGCTCCGAAGAACAACCCTGCAAGTGGCGCCGAATAATGAAAAATCAAACGCTATACATATAATATATATATTATCTCTGCAATAATTACGACTTTTTACATTATGAGTATAGCTTCTGTCGAATAGCTATATATAGTCGAATCGATTACACTCGATGCTTACACCGCGCGGGAAAAAAAACCGAAAAACATCACGTTCAAACCCCGTCCTGCAGTCCGCGAATACGACGATCGAATAACGTCACGTCAAATCGAAATCGGGGGCGCGATGGAATTATTGTTGTTCGACGAATACACAGGCAGGTGATGTAATATGTGATTGTATTATATATATTTAATAAACCGAAGTGGACTGGAAAATGCGTTTTACACGGACGGATTATGCGCGAACGGTATAATAATACGGACCCATTATTATAATATAATAGGTACGACCGTCTAAGTGTAAAAACCATATTGTACTCAATAGAAGCGTCGACAAAAAAATTAACTCGTCGCCCGTCCACGAATTATATTATTATCATTATCGTCGTCGTCACCGTCATTATTATCATTATTATTATTATTATTATTATTATTATTATTATTATGGTTGTACCGCAGCAGCAGCAGCAGCAGCCAGCCAGCCAGCCATTGTACTCGGCGTTTCCGCAATATTCTCGCGCCGCCCGTTGCTGTTCGGGCAATTTATATTTCTGGGGCGTACCTATATGTATTATAATATTTATACAATTGCGGAACCGCGACGCGTCGGGCAATATAATAATAATATATATATCGTATACGCATAGGATATAGCTAGGATAGGTGTGTGCGCGCCAGCCATTATACGCGCGCGTACGGCGGCGGCGCCATTAATATTATATTATTAACGATTTATCATCGCGATTCGCGACGTGTATACGCGTATATATATATTATTATAATGTATATTATACAACAACTACGCTGCAACGCTTAGGTGTAATTTGCAGGGTATATATATACCTCTATTCGTTTACGTACAAAATATCACGTCATATTTATCATATGCAAATGTGTGTGTGTGTGTGTTTCCGAGTGGGTTAGTGTGGGCGGTCGGATGGGTGGAGAGGGGGTGCACGTCGACACGCCGCGGCTGTCGGGTCTTTTTTGTTTTTCCCGCGTACCGGGGACACCCCTCGATAAACGTATACATATATAGTTCTGGTGAGTATATATATAGCCATATATAGGCGCGTGTATTATTAATAATAATAATTAATAACATATAATATATTATAATATGCGAATTATTATAGTATACCGCCGTTCAGCTCGGATCGGTGCAGTTTAATATATCATGTAGTACCTGCCTATCGCATAATATTATCGCGTCCGTCGGCGGCGAGGCGAGTGATATTTGTACAACGGGTGCAAAGACAAATGTTTATTTACCGAGTACACATATTAATATAATATAACGTACACAGACTGGTGTGTGTGTGTGTGTGTGTGTGTGTAATGATTTCGACACGTATACCAATAACCCCGTACATTATGGCCTATAAATTATTATATTCGTTACTAAACAAAAAATACGTGACGCCCGCGGAAACCTATAACATCGCTCTCCCGTCGCCGACTTTTGTTTTCAAAACTCCCATTATTTTATTATATGGGTAGTCGTGTTCATCGCACGCCACTGATGACGGCGTGTTATATAATAAGCGTATGCTCGCAGGCGGGTACTCGACTTATTATAATAGTCTAAAGTTTAAGACGTAACACGCTGCAGTAATAACGAACAAATTTACCGGCGAGCCAGTGCCGGCGGTGGACACCCCCTGGGGTGGTTCGAACGATAAAATAAAATTCTAATCATCGGGAATTTACAACGAGAATCGTATAGTGATAATAATAACGACGATAACGGGTAGTTTAGGTATACCTACCTGCCTGCCTATTTATCGTATACAACCGCGATTTGCCGTTCGTGCCCGCGAACATCGCACGGTCGCGCGTAAAAGTTTACGAAGAAAGAATTTTGCCCACATCGCGAGCGAGCAAAAAAGAAAAAAAAATCGACAACAAACTAATTAAACTTTTTTTTCGTGTAACCCTCACTGCGGGTAGATACCGCGTCCGGCGGCGGCGAGCCGAGTCTTAAAACTGCGGACGTCTGCGTGCTGCAGATATAATATGCTGATAAACGCTGTTCGAATATATATTATGTATTATATGGGAGTGAACACGAGACAAACGCACCGCGAAACCACATTGAATATTATAAAAGATAATAATGATGATGATATAATATTATAATCATCGATTCGCATGTAAAAACGCAAAAACGGAAAAGATGTCCCCGATCGATGGAATCCGCGGGGCCGGTCCCGCGGTAGGGTAAAGGAGGTCAGCGCCGTGCGCCAGGTAGGTATATAAATGTATAATAATATATAAAATAGAGACGGTGGCCGCGAAAAGACGACGCGCATAATCGCAGAGGAATTTCCGCGAGATCAATGCTGGCCGTGCCGCGCGGGATCGTTTTCATCGCGTTTAACCTACATACAATACTATAGCTAGCTACCTATACCGCCGCCGATTCCGCGAAATAATTTTTATTTATCGTTTGTTTGTTTTGGGATCGTGTATAATGAACCAACCGCGGCGGACTGCTATACTATGATGCACACGATGCAAAAACCGCTACTGGTATATTATTATAACCGGAAGTGACGAACGCGTCGACCGGAACTGCTGAACACTAAAATCTCGTTTTTGCAGGCTATTCTCAGTACACAGCAAAACGCATAATTTAAAAATAGTGTCGGCGACCGTTTGGCGTTACACTCGAATGGGCTAAGACGACCGGCTAAGCCTCCTGTATAACGACTACGCGGGGGTGCGCGTTTGATACGTTCGACAATGATATCGTCATCAACGGCGCGCCGTCGTCGGTGTTTTTTTAATTTTTTACACTCCGATTCGTGTCCCTGCTGCAGCAGTAGGTCGTACACGGTTATAGGTATAGGACGAGGCAGGCTTTATTGTATAATATTATGCACAAGGACACTAATTATTGTACTGTAGGAAATTTGAAATGTGCAGCAGTTGACTTAACGAATATGTGTGCACTCGAGGAATAAATAAAATACTAAGAAGTCACTTGGCTGCACTAGAGTGTAAAAAAACAGTATCTACTTTTTTATATTTTTGTACGCGCTTTTTTTTTAGTTTAAAATAGAATATACATGTTGTAAGGGGGTGTTGGGGAGGTGCGGAGCCCTTTCAACAAGTCACTATAACATAAATTATATATTTGTGCATTGGGAAAAAATCCTTAAAATAAAGCTTGGGATGAGGTACCTCCGATGTACACTTCTTGCATAATATAATATATCATATAATAAAGGTAATGATGATAATACATGTTCGGAAATCGGCCGTGATTATATATATATAGATCTATCCACCACCACCCACCCCTGTAAGGGTCCAAGTACCTATATTGACAAGACAAAATGGGGAGGTATGGTGAGGGGGGGGGATCACCGGTGATGGTGGTCGGGCGGGGGGTCGCTACAGTCGGGGGTGTTGTGTGTGTCTTTTATGTGTATGTGTGTGTGGTGGTGGTTTTCGGCGGCGGCGGACTGCATCGATCGCGGCGCGCGGTAGTTAGGTCGTTCGCGGGGGGTGTGAGGAGCGTACGCGCGTCGCGCGCGAGGGCGGCCCGTGTCGGTCATTGGAGGTCATCAGGTCGCGCGTTCGACCAAGGCCGCGCGTCACCTTCTCGGCAATTATATCGCTACTACTAACACTGCCACTACTGTACTATTGCTGCTACCGCTATTCGCCGTGTTTACTATATATATATATATGCAGATATATAATGTGTATTATATATGTTATATCACCACGCTGTATTATATATTATATAGTCGTGTTATTATATTATTATATACATACAATAGGTACTTAAACCGTACACTGCACAGAACTGTGCAGCGCGGCGGCTGTGCGCAATCTATATACATATTATGACACTCGGTGTAGTTGTACCCACCGCCCACACCACCCGCCCGCCGACTCGTTGCTCATCGCGGCCGGAGACTCCACCCGCGTCACTATATTGTAATATACGTACGAACGTGCAGTTTAGTCTCTCGTTATTATTGTAATATTATTATACAACGATAACAATATAATATAATAATGTTTTACATAATATACGGTTTGCTAAGAAGACATCTCGTGTTTTAACGACGATAATATGATCGCGGGGCCGTAAACGCCGCGGAAGCTGCGGCAGTGCCCCGCGTCGAACGAACAGCATATATATAACATAATTATATAGCTTACGGAAATTTCTCACAACCCGAAATAAGATTTTCGTCCGCAGCAGGGTTGTCGAGCATATTCTCGGCGGCTACATAGGCCGTGGCGGACGGGGGGGGGGGGGAGGGGTACTATAAAGTGCTCAATAATAATAATAATAATAATAATAATGATAGTGCGTATAAAATAAATAGTTATATATATATATACATTGAGTTCTGAGCTCGACCCCCGATAATATGATGTAGTGTACAATACCCTGCGCAGCACTATATCGAGTTACACCGCGGGACTGAAATATATATATATACATACGCGTATATACTTGAATTACGTTGGGGTCGAAATTTCATTTTAATACGACCCGGCCATCCGACCGTCAAAATGATAAAACACTCTGACCTTTTCGATACATTATACGCGCGCGCCTTTCGCGTTCGACACGAGCAGTTTCCTGCGGAGTTTCGCCGAGTCGAATTCACACACACACACATATTATACGTATCGAGTCGGCCGTTGGGAATGCGGGGTCGTGTGCAGACGTGGTCTGATTATATATATGTATATTATATAGGTATATATACCTTCCCTTTTTCTCTTTTCAAATATATAGCCATAATATATAGGTGTAGAATATTTTATCGGCGAGTCGCGAGCCCCGAGACGGAAAACTTAGACGATTCCCCTTTACAACCCGATCGCTCCCCCTCGAAATCGCATTTCTCGACATTAAAATACGCTCCTCGGCCGGCGGCGGCGGCGGGCCCGGTGCCACCTCTCATAGACGCCGCCGCCGCCGCCGCCGCTAAATAATAAATTACCATATACTCGGATAATATGCTGTATGTGTATATACAGAGTTTGGCGCCACTGCGGCACTACAATAAATATTCGCGTGTACTGCGATATTATAATAATAATAATAATAATAATAATAATATGCGGCACGACGGCGTGCGCGTATAAAATATATATTATACGGCAGCGAGTGACTATATATAATTTGAGGGGAATTACGCACGTCATGAATTGTGGATGTAAATAATATACGCACGACGTGACGTCATAACGATCGTGTACGTATATATGCCTAAAACATAATATAACAATATATGTTCGAAGTATTGTGACAATAATGATAATGATAATTACGACAGTAATATTATAACGAAGACACGCTTTGAGCGATCGTCGTGACGTAATTAAAATAATAATAATAATAATAATAATAATAATAATAATAATAACAATATCATACTTACGTGCGTGGGCGTGATGTGTAGCGAGAGACGGTCTCGTGCTCGTCGCCGCTGCAGGTGTAATGTGGGTACTTTAACGCGCGCTTGTACGGTTATTGAAAATTGTGTGTATATCGCCGGCGGACGACTGCGCTGGCGGCGGTGGAGGTGGTGTTTATTGTGATGTGTACGGTGAAATATTATAATAAATTATCGAACAACAAATATATAATATTATTATTACAATAATAATAATATATTATAAGCTCTGCACGCAGGTGTTGTGGCACAGGTGTAAGTCGCGCGTGTGTGTGTGTGGTATACACAACGGTTTTTTACAAATTTTTTTTTTTCTTTAACGTGCCGTACAGGAAAATTAATAATCACTAACAATTATTAGTGACCAAATAATAATATGATGAGATATTATTAATATTGTCGTCGGTCAGACGTGTGGTGATTTCGTAAGAATGCGACGTGTGCAGGCGGGATGACTGCGGGGCGGTCGCGCGCGGAAAGAGATATGGAGACGGACGCGGCGCGCTGTCTGGTCTGGCGGCGGCGTTGGCGGCGTTGGCGGCGGCGGCGGTGGTGGTCGCTTTTCGGTTCGCTCTCGAGGAGCAGCCGCAGGAGTCGTATAGGAGTGTTGGATATTTAGTAGCAGAGTGCCGTCGGTGACGGTGGCCGGCGAGCGTATGACGGCGCGGCGGCGGGTTCGTGCGACTATATACCGCGGCGCGACGTGCCCCGCACGTTGTAAAACGTACGGCGGTGGCGGCGGCACAGAGCGCAAACGCCGCCGCCGGTCGAGCGCGTATATATTATTATTAGGTATACATATACACACACACATATATATATATATGTACACGAACACTTGTCTTGCTCTGTGTGTGTGTGTGTGTGTGTGTGTGTCGGAATTGAAAAAAGCTGTGGCGGCGGTGGGTGGAATATACGTATAATGCCGCGCGCGTATATATATATACACACACACACACACACACACACGCACACACGTATAGCGGCGTATATGCGGCAGCGCCGGCGCCCCTGACACTCCCTGGCGGCGAGGCCGAGCAGTGCGCGCCGCGGCGAGTCGGCGGCCGCCCTCCCCGCGCGCATAATCGCTATGATACGCCGCCACCGCCACGTCGTCTCGGGCGCGCGCGATCCCCCCGCCGCCTCCGCAGCGCCAGGGACTTTGTTGTATATACAATATAACGCGATATCCCGAAGGTACGGGTAGGTCGGTCGGTCGGTCGGTCGGTCGGTCCGTCGGTCGGCCGGTATGGGTGTACCGTGCGCTACGTGCGCGTCGCGCGCCGCATAGGTATGCGGAGGACGTGGCGTGCCGTTGTGTGGGCCCCTCGCCCCCTGCCCGGCACCCGCCCGCCCATCGCCCGGTATACCGCCCCCGACTCGCATGTGCCGCGACGACGGTCGCGATGTGACGCGTGTGCGTGGCACCGGTGCGGGAGGTATATACCACCTTATACGTTTTCCTCCGTATTATCGCGTTACGCGTTGTGCGAGACCGGGCTAATTATAAAGCGATGTGGAATTCGCATCGAACCGGCCAGATCCGCACCGTTCCTCCCCCCCCCCGCGGCGGCGGTGGCGGTATATTTGAGCGAAAATTCGGTCGTTTATTTATTTTTTTTCGCAATCCGCTTACCGCCGACCGTCGCGTTGACGGGGGCGTCTTATGCGTCTTAATAACAATAAATAATATAGTCCCCCCCGTCGGCGCACGTATTGTATTACTATGTGTGTGTTTACGGGGTTCTTTTGTGTGCGCGTCGTATAACGCGTCATAATGATATCGTGTACTACGCGCGGCCGGCACGATTTATAATATTATAATTATTATTATGAAAAAAAATACCTACGTCGCGCGACGGTCGTTAAAAACAGATTAGTAAAAAATACAAGACATGACAACAACGTCCCGCAATATAATCATATGTCCTATATTACGTATATACGTATATCTATCATATTCACTTATGATACGTGTCAAGTCTTAACGATATCGCGTCCGCCGCCGCGGTTAGAGGCTATATACGTCTCGTGCACATAATAATAATAATAATGACAACAACAATATAATAATAATAATACATCGTCGTCGGCGGTGGCACGTCGAGACGGGATAACGGTCATTATTTATTTTTTTTTTTTTTGCTATTTGCGCAGCGGCGTCCACTTACCGTCACTCAACGGTATCAAGAGCGTTTCGGCCGCGTCCGACTCGGCGGCCGACGACAGCAGTTTGCCGGCGACCCTTCCTCCTCCGCCGCCGCCGTCTCCTCCCACCGCGCCTCCACCTCCGTCGACTGCGCCTCCGTCTTTGCTCGGGTTACAGCCCATGATGACGGTTCGCGGCCGCGCGGCGCATCACCCGCCGAGCGGTCCTTCCTCCGCCGCCGTCGCCGCCGGACCGGACCGCATCCGATGGCCACCGGCCGCTAGTGGTTCCCGCTGCAGTCGCGGCGGTGGAGGCCCGGAAAAACGTTGACGCTGCTATGCGGGCTGTTGCTGCTGCTGCTGCTGCGGTCACTGCGGCGACTTCGGCGGAGCGGCGTGCGGTAGCGTCGACGTACGTCAACCGTCGAGTCGTTAGTACGGCGGTTTGCGTGGGAAGTGAGGTGCAACGACGACGACGACGACGACGACGACGACTATACGGGGCGCATAGGTATTTTCGGTAACGGACGACGAGAGAACGACAGCGGGGTGAGCGAGTGGCAGGGCGAGAGAGAGAGAGAGAAAAATAGCGACTCCGGCCGTATTACTATACACGTATAAACTGCGGAATATATTACGGCGTAATACGTATATAATGATATAAGAGCAGCGCGGTAGTGGAGCAGGCGTACCTATTTTTTAGGGTCGCCCGACCACCCTCCTCGCAACGCGCGGGGAGAGTTTCATTCACCGTTAAAAACCATCATAAATACAGGTATATATGCACCTGTGCAGTGGTATATATAGTCGTTATACTTCGCCCCCACCGTCTTGTGTTTTATTTATTTTTTACACAAAAAAAAAATACGAAAAACGCACGTCGTCTACGACGGCCGTCCGCGCCCGTTTATTATACGGGCAGGTTATATGTACACGTGTCTATGTATATACGTACATATTATAGGCGCATTCTAAAACGTAAGCGTATATATTAAGAGGTCGGTTGCCTACGGTAACGGGCAACGGCAACAACAATATAATAATAATAACAATAATAATAATAATAATGTGTACACGAAATTAAACGGGGGCTAGGGGTAGCTGGTATATGGACATTTACTCCGCTCGCAGAACGGCCGACCGGTGTGTGTCGGAATGGGCAGAGGGGAGAGAATACCTCCATCACCCACCCCCACACCGCGCCGGAGTATTTTAATGTGCACACTGCACACACACACACACACACACACACACACATACACATAATTACATATAGCTACCGGACGCCGCCGTCGGGTTTTTATTCGCGTTGATCACGCATTCACATTATAATATATGTATATATAATATAATATAATATATAATATCAACCCTCCGCGCGTAGGTGCATATATAAATATATTACACAGCTAGGTCAACGGTTAATGTGGTGTACCCACCACCGCCGCCGCCGCCGCCGCTGCCGAGAGTTCAAAGATTTTTAATCTGCCCAGTAAATCATTAATCGGGTTACCCATATCGTGTGCGTAATCCGTTGGCGTGCGCAGACTCTGATCGCAGGAGGATATGCGGCTGGCCGCGCTTCCCGAAAAATATATATTTATTATTATTATTACTGCTTTTAGGTTATTCAACGTTACTGGGTTATTAGGTTATTGGGTTTTTCGACATTTTTTTTTTTTTAGTCGAAAAATAAAATAATATTTTTTATACAGACGCGAAAAGGTGATATAACTGCATGATTCTTGATAGCCAGTCGGATTCACGGATTATGGGGGAGGAGGGGCACGGTGTCTGTATTCCACCTCCCCCAGACACCGGTATTGTCTACATTTTAAATAATATATACTGAAATATCGTTTTCAATATTTTTATACATTTTCAAGTTTTCAACTATCCCGTCTATTCTTGTGTACCTAAACGGAAGAGCACCTACACGCTGAAGCCCGTATCCATGTTGAAAATCCTACATTGATTCTTGTTACATAATCAAGCAATAAATATAGTGCTTACTATTTGTTCATTTTTTCTTCCTCTAAAAAGTGTTGTTTTGCGACTTTGGTCAAATGCCATCTAAAAATGTGACTGCCACAGCCTGCAGGATATGAAAGCGTATACCCTGCGCTGGCCCGCTACACTGTGCACACATTTATGACATAAGCAAGTATAATGAGTTATTAAACATAATCAAATGCCATTTTATATCTAAATATTTACCTATTTTTATCCATTTTTTTTAACCAACGGACCGCACCGTCCAAATATTCTAATCAAACCCTAAAAAACAGGTGAATGAAAAATAACGTTTTTAAAATTAGCCTAATTGAATTGTACGCGTATACTCGGCAGTTGGTACTACTTAAACATTAATGTTATAAGGTAGAAGATATTAAATTTAATAACGTTTAATTTAAATTTATTAATTACTGACAAGTTTTCCGCATAGCAGCTCCATATTGAATTATTAAAAAAAAAATATTTGGCAAATATTTAGCATATATTTGCACAATAAATTGGTCCTAAAACTATCATTAAACGTTGCAATGACATTTGACTCCGATATTTAATGGGTATAATTATAGTATGCGAATTTGCATGAGCGTTCCTGAAGTTTGCACGCCTGTCACGTCATTCCGTTACCCACAAAAATCAATCATGAAACGGACATGTGCAAAATTAAAAATTGATTTTCGTAGGTGGGGAGTGACATACAAAATAGTAAATATTGGTGCAAGAAAAAATGTGGAAATAAGTATTTTTATAATAATGTTGGAAGGAGGAATGAAGACGCATGTCTAAACCCCCCCCCCCTACTTAAATTTTTGATTTCACTCTTAAACCAAAACTACGGAAATATGTACAATAATGACTTGCGAAATTATTTTTTGGAAAATTTCAATGCGGAGCACGCCACGCAATGCCGTACCTACTTAATTTCTGATTAAACGAAGCTATATATATCTATACGATTTTGACAAGGAAATTACGTTTTAGGATATCATTATCAGGTACAGTTATATGTATTTAGCAATATTTCTTGTAGAGGCCTAAAGTGCACGATAAATTCGGGCTTTTTCAATCGTATATTTTAATATTTATATACATAAATAAGTTCGTATCAACAATGTTTGTAAAACTAATTAAACAATGTAGAACCCTGCGAAGTAGATTAATATAGGTACAGAACATAAAACGATAAAAAGAAATTAAAAAAAAGAATAATATACTAGAACGCAATTGGTTCCGTGTCCTGAAAGCATAATCGCATTTCCTGAGAGAAAAATATCCTTCGCGAGGCTGCTGGCTATATTTAATATGTTTTGACACATTTGTAACTACAAAAGGGTACAAACATAATCGGTGTGCTTGTAAAAAGAAATGATGTATTATGTAGATTTATTATGTAATTCGAAGTGTCTAACGACTAACACATATAGGCATACAACAGTTGTTATTTAATAAAATTAATCTATGTAAAAGTTCAGTAATATTAACATGTTATATAAATCATATTGCGACTAAAAAAATAAAATAAATATTATTACGTAATCCAATAATAATAGAAAAAATGGGCACCTATACGATATTTTATTAAACAGAATTATAAAATAAATTGTCTAAAGTTGTAGAAGACTGAATGTTGTATGACATTAATCGTTAGAGTCATTAACTATACGGTCGAAGACTGATGAGTTATAAATATATTGACACATTTGATTTTTAAGATATTGTATTATCTGTTTTCTGTTAACAGGGGCTGGGAAAAATACTTATACAAATAAGGTGCATACATTTTCATTGAATAAGTATAAGATATAAAATAATGTTAGGTTTTAATGTGGTATAAATATAAAATAAAAGAAAGTACCTAAATAGTACCCCTAGGTTTATTAAAAAAAATTGAAATATGAGTAAAATTAATTACATAACTTCTAATAAATATTACTTATACAATTAGTAGTTTAATAAAATAAATTATAATTTTAAAGAAATTTAAATAAATTGTCAGTTGTTTAATATTTTTTGATTATGAGTGGAGCGGAGATAGAATTGATTTTACAAAATGATTTTTTTTTTTGGGTGTTTTTTTAAAGTTGGCGAAATAATGCTTCGATTTTCAACTACAGTAACATTTATTGGGCGAAAGTGATTCTAGAAGTAATTTCCCAATAGTCTTCAAAAGCGTCGGGAAAAACAAAAAAAAACCTAATTTTTGTTGAACGTTTGAAATTAGATATTGGACTTAGCCTAACCTAACCCGTAAACTAAAGATTTCTCAGGAAAAAATGTTTTTATTTTGTTGTAATTCGAAAACGAATAGTTGTAGGACACTTAAAATTTTCACTGAATGTTCAGATTATCATTTTCTAAACTGCATACAATTATAAAAATGATTTGACTTTTTTTGTAATAATGTAGGCATACGACATTTTCGATTTTTTTTTCTATAAATATCGATTAAAAAAATTTTAGGATACAAATATTAAGGATACATTTGCACACTTTTTTTATAAACATTTAATTTTCACAAAGTTCATCAAAATCTCAAAAATTTGAAAATTATTTTGTAGTTAATAATTTATAAAATGTTCAATTTTTGTATCTAAGGATTGCAAATTTAAAACAAGGTTTCTCGTAAGTAGTAAATATCGTAACCACCGATAAATCTAAAAAAATATATTTACATGGTGGTTTTTATAGTCATTTTAAGTTCAAATTTGGACGAAATTAGATATTTAAACGAAGAATGACGACGTTAGTTTTTTTCGTTGTAATTTAAATCATTATTCGTGATGGGTTCTTGAGACTTTCAAAGTATATTATTATATTTTAAACACATTATGGCATTTTCAAATACAATGTTTTCTACAAAAAATGAATTCAACCTTCTGTATTATTATGAATAATAAAACGAATTACTTTAATAGAAATAATATAATAGACCGCCGTTGCGCGTCGCCCAGAATCGTTTTTTTTTTCGTATAAATTGATTTTACATAATTGAATTCAAATTCAACACGTCTATTACCCACTCGACGCCTACCATACAGCAGACCGAGGGTACCCTATATATACTCACTTGCCGATCTTTTTTAAATTATGTTTCTAAAGTTTTGACAAAGTCGGGGAATAAATGAAAGCCTTGAAAATGTTCGACCGGGGCCCGCGAGGAACACAAACTCGTATTGAAATTAATGAAAAGTTTTTTTTGTCAATAGTATTACGTCGGGCGAAAGTGTAAAAAAGAAAAAGAAATGAAAAGTAATTAGTATTTGCATTTTCTCAGATTATATTACGTTATTAAAAATACTATTACATCGACCAGAAATAGTATATTTAAAATGTATAAGTGACAGTGGCGTAATTATAAATGTTTTATGGGAGGGGATATTTTAAAACCATAGACCCGTGGGGGGCTTTGCCCCCCACACCCCCCTTCGACCTCAACACTAATTTCTTTTTCAATATAATTCGTTTTAAAAATATATATTATTAAACAAACCATTTTCTTTATTACATTTATTACATTTATTACATTATATTATTAACAAACACTATATTATTATAACAAAATTTACAATTTTCTTGGTTTTCGAACCAATATGTTGAGTATTTCATCATGTTCTACTTCAATATCATTATGAATGGCCAACGTTGATAGACCCTAAAAATTAATTAATAATCAACATAATAATAAATATTGAATTTCAGTTTAAAATAATGTGTCACCTCTGTCATACTATTTCTAAGATATGTTTTAATTCTCTTTAAACTTGAGAATGTTCTTTCAGGTGTTGAAGTAGACACCGTGAGTGTGCATACAATTTTTAATAAAAAAATGTATATTAGGGTAAATAAATGTTACACAGTTTTAACGCTTCAATTCCGGTTTTTGGATTGGTATTTGATTTTTTTTAATTCTCTTAGTTTTTTACTCCAAGATTTAAGTTCAGCTAATGAATTATTTACATCCAGTTTTGTAGAATAGAAATTGATTAATTTCTTGAATTATTTTGGCAATACAGTAATATAACTGAACATTTAAAACTTTTTTTTTAGTAATTTGTATTTTGTATTTTGTAAGACAACAGTATATTAATACGGCACATGGGGGGATCTATCCCCCAAATCCCCCCCCCCGTAATTACGCCCCTGAATTAATTGAAATGTACCAAATCCTTTGGCAATTCGACGTTCAATAAATACGAGATATTACAAAATATTGTTGTCAAACGTTCAACCGGTATTTCAAAATATTATATTAAAACGCGACCCATCCTCGCGTCTGTAAATCGCCGTAATCTGCCCAAACACTGACAACAATAATGATATTGTCTATTTTTAATAATGTCATTGACCCATAGTCGATATGACATCAATATAGACACTTACGACGACGACGGCGGCGGCGTCGGCGGCGTTACATAAATTATATCGTTCGCGGTATACATCTCTATAATACCTATTACGACATCACGGTGACACGCGCGCGATATATACCTACTATACCTACGCAGTATACCGCGTATTTATATGCTAATGTTATGTAATAATATTCCTCGCGACTTCAGTTCTAATTAGGAGGGTACGTATTTTAAGAACAAACTACTAATATTTCATCCGCCGCCGCGCATAGAGCGACGTGTATACGTGTGTACATGTACATGTATATTGTATGTACCTATGTATATAATATACGACCACGGTATATATACACACACACAACACGTGTATAAAAATGACGACGTATAATATAATATAATATAAGTACCTACATCGGCTTTATGTGCGACCCGGCACACAGTCAAGAGTGTGTAGTTCTCCCCTCGCGGCTTATATAATAATAATTATAATAATAATAATAATAATAATATTATTTCGATCCCGACACGTACGCGAGCGGTAACGACTGCATCAGCAGCAGTAACACACTGTGCACACGCACACACGTCATTCGTATTGACATAATAATACGCATATTATCATTATACTGTAGGTATATACACAGTGGCGCAATTAGCACAAAATCCTAGGGGGGGCTATAGCCCCACCTCAACATTATACCAAAAGTAACCTGTGGGGGGCAAAGCCCCCCACACCCCTCCACTCCCCCACCAACCATCTTCATACTTCAACACCATTAAAATACCGACATTTACTTTTAAATTATATTTATATGCATCATAAAATAGTTATTAACATGTTATTTAAGATTAGAAATTCATCTTTCTTTTATTGATAGATGTATATTGTTCTAAAATGGTCTCAGGATCAATTTCTACATCTTTTTCAATACTCAGTATTGATAAATTACTAAAGCGATCTTGATCCATTGTAGATCTCAAGTAGGTATTTATTTGCCTCGTGGCAGAAAATGCACGCTCGGATGTTGCAGAAGAAATTGGTAATATATTGGCAACTTGAACCATCTTGCAGAAATTTGGAAAAACTTTTTTGGATAAATTTTCATGAATGAGATTAAAATAAGTTGTTTTTTCATTATTACAGAATGCATTTTTGAAGACAGCCATTTCATTTTTAGATCGTCTTTTTGGTAACTGATATGATCATAGGAACGTATTACCTAAAACTGGTGCTATTGGTTAGGACACCTAAATGATACACAGTGTCCTCATCAAGGTGGATGTATATATCCACTTTGGTCCTCATAACAGATTATCAAGTATCACTTTCAATCGTCAATTAACCAGTCAGTGTGTACAAAACACGAATGATAAAAGCGTGTATCACAGAAAAGGTAAAATATGAGTATAGGATTCTTTTATATTAGCCACGATTTATAGAAAGGTAGGCAATATAAAAAAATTTTAAACTTTAAAAACTTTCCAAAAAAAAAGAAAAAAGAAATACAGCTAAATTTTTAAAGGTATATTAATATTTTAGGAATCAATTGAATAATTTATTTTGAGGGCGCTATTACAATTTGGGGGGGGCTAAGCCCCCCCCCCTAGTTGCGCTTATATAATATACGTATAAAACGCGGTGGCGTAGTCGTTTCGGTTTTTGTTAGACTAGGGCAACCACTATTCCCCGATTTGCCGACTTGACATTTTTTTCATTCCTATAGCGTAAAGCCGTAGTACGTGAGAGACAGGGGCGTAGCTAGGATTTTTTTTTTCGGGTAGGCCCACCATAAAACTTCTACTCACCGATGGAAATGGGGACTTTTCCCAATTTTTTTAGTAGCCTACCATAATTTCAAGGTTGTCAATGATTATTTTTATCAATAATTGAATAATTAATAACTTAAAACAAATTGAACCAAAAAATAAGTAGATGGTTTCAAAAGATGCAATTTGTATTTAAGTACCTACCTAAATATGAGAGTCTTACAAAATACAATTATAAATATTAATTAATATACTTGTAGCTAATAATATACGTATTGTTCATTTATAATATATTTTCAAAGTAAAAATTCTTATCTTCTTTTCGTCATGACAGTGTCTGAATATATTATTTGTAATATTATTGGTTTTTTTCTAGAGAAAATCTGGGTAGGCCCGGGCCTACCAGGCCTACCTACTGGCTACGCCCCTAGTGAGAGATAGGGGGGGGGGTATAATTTTCTGATTTTGAAGTATTAAACACTTTTGTCAAATATTTATTAGAAAGTCAAAAACGACAAAATGTGATTGCTGTAAATAATTATGTATAACTAACATTTTTTAATAATATAAAATTAGTTAGTTAGATTAAACTGTTAAAGGGATTTTAAATGTGCAAATTTATCAACAGCTTTGTCTATACTTGTCTATACTGTCTTACTTGTACAGAGTACGTACTTTGCAGAGTGCCAGTGTCTAGTACTCTAGTGTCTAAAATCTAAATGTGTGAGCGCCGCCAAGTACCTGCAAGTCGGACACGGCGGCTGTTCGGTTATCAGTAATTAATCGATAAAATAATTATAAATTTGTTTATTTATCAAAAATGTAGATACTAAAAATATCAATTATACTATGATTTATTACAATGTCCTTAACGAGTTAAAAATACGACTTCTTATAATTTTTAAATGTACCGACTTAAGGTTGTTGTAAATGTCAGACTGGGGCAAAAATGCCCCCCCCACAAATGACGCCACGTGATAATCTGGTCGTCGTCGTCGTCGTCGTCGTCGGTACCGATGTGTATTATATATTTTGATCATAATATAAATAATAATAACAAATTTACACGGGAATGTGACCGTAAAGTGAATGATTAAGTACCTACACGAAAAATGCATTGTTACCGTACACTACATTTTGTCGAAACTATAAATTATAATATACAACAATATCGTGCAGCACGGCGGCGTGCGCAACGACAGCTGTTGTTGTTGTAGACTTGTAGTAGGTAGGTAAAATACGCTTAATAATATTATTATTACGACCGTTTTGTATATTATACACTTATATTATATTATAATATATCATTAATATCGTCGTTATCGTGCTGCACCAGCCGCGGCAGACTGCGCAGGTTACTCACAGTGGTTAGCTGCTGGTTATAGGTGGCATGTCAGGTTATCGGTGACCGTAAACGCCAAAATATACAGTCGAGTTGTTGTTATTATTATTATTATTATTATTATTATTGTAGGGTTGATAGTGTTGTTAATATATTGCCGTGAGTTATGATAATAATAATATGTACGACACGCCATTACGAATGTATCAAAATAATATATGCTGTAGGTAGAGAATTAGTTTATACTTTTTTTTTTTTTTATATACAAAATCACCCGTATTTTTGATTTTCGATTGTCAAAATTAATAAGAAAAAATTAAAAAAATTAGAAATTAATCTGTTGGTCATTGCCAATCGAGTAAAAAGATACTTTTTTCATTAAATTTTTTCTTTTTTTCTCATATTTTCAAGTACTTTTTGTCAATAAGTATTTAAGAATACTTAATACAAGCACTTGGAAAGTACTCAAATACAAATATTTTTTGCACTTTACTAGGAATACCTACCTACTTATTTTTATAATATTTCTACAAAAACAGTTTTGGCGACGGTTTGTTAGAAATACCTAGTATAAATGTACAGAAAAACATCTTAAATCAATGAAAATACTTATACTTGTAAAAATTCGTAGAACGCCGTCTGCGCTGTTTTATATTATTAGCATTAATTAGTTTTTTTATATATTTTCCTTAACGCTATATGACACATGCATTTATGTAACGCACAAACAAACCGTATCCCGTTGCCTTTAATTTGTAGTTTTCAATTATTCACATCACAATATACTAATAAAGGCTTCGACGAAAATAATCAACCGTAGTGGTTCCATTTCGTGTTTACTCAGGAAGGCTATGCCGAGTATGAAATTACAACATTTCAATGATTCTGACTAGAAAAAAATTATAGTTGATAATTTATTGAAACGAAGACGATAATAAGTATAGGAAAATCTCTTTATAACGGAATCGCTTGGGACCAACAATTTTTCCGTTATAAAGAGTTTTCCGTCTTAGAGAGATAAAAAACCGGGACTATTGACATTTTCCGTTATAAGGAGGATTCCGTCTAACAGAGGGTCCGTTATAAAGAGGTTTTACTGTATTTAAATAAAAGTATTTGATTTTCAAATGTAAATTTATCCAAGGCAAGTATTTAAAATACTTTTCAAATACTATACAAATATTAAAATACTTTTACTTTACAAGACCATTGGCCATTGGTTCCAATTCATTAATATTTATCTTTCATTTGACTATTCATTAACTTTTTTGATGATTTTCTAATTTCTTGTTAATTTAAATTTATACTATAATAGCGTACCTACCTTATAATCTCAATTCTTAATATTTCATATAGCTACTGCAGAGTACTTACGTCTTTTAAATTTTCTCGGCTTCTCGCTGTTAAATGTTAATGCATTTTCATTTGCGTGAGCGGTGTTTATGGAATTTGCGTGATTGTTAAAATAAAGGCATTTTGAACTGGCATCTTATACTGTTTAAAATGTGTATGGGTATACGAGCTAAATGTTCATTGTAAATTGTAATATTTTATAATCCAACATTTATAATAGTTATATACTATGCAGATTAATATACGCTCCGTATTATATGAAAAGTCGAATACACGTGTATGTACAATTTCGTACAGAGCCTACAATAGCTGGTATAAAATCGTACGATATAAAAAATAAACAAACTACCAACCGTATCGTCGCGGGGATCGGCTACCCCAAGCGGCCTCTCATATTGCAGTTTTATGTGACTCGCGAGTAAAATTTAAAATATTCGTACAGACATTTATGTGTATACATGAAAATCATGCACGAAGTGAGATACTACGGAAACCGTGCACGAGGGTTGATGGAAATACGTTGTTTGTTTGTCGAGATACCTCGTCGACGTACCATAATAACGATCACAGTGGCGTAATTAAGAATTTGTCTTAGGGGGGGGGGGGGATAGACATTTTTTTGCACACAAAATACTAAATTTTCAAGTACAGTGGTGGTCAAACTCGTCAATCATATCATCAGGATTTAGTACAATTGATTTATTATGATATAGGCTCCGGGGGGGATTTATCCCCCTCACCCCCCCCCTTCAATCACGCCACTGAACGGTCATATCAACTCTCAATAATTAGACTAAAATATTTGACTGTGCATTTTTGTTTAAACGAAATGTATAATATTCAAATATCGTGGCCCGAGCCCCGAGCAAAACGTATTTTTATTTTTTGGCCCTCCAAAATCAAAAAGGTTGCCGACCCATGCATATTATAGCATAATATAGCATATTATATTATTATATTATAATGAAACGAAGACGACGGCGACGGCGACGACGACGACGACGTCACCGATCGGCGAGTGTCCGATTTCCGAACGCTGATATAATATATAGAATCAGCTTCTCGCGTTTACGGTCGTATATTAAACATATTATTAAATTATTATTATCGTCGTCGTAATATTTCATAGTGGCAGGGGGAGGGAGGGGGAGGGTCGCAGCCGGCATCACCGGCTATATCATATATAATATCGTATATCGAGGTTGTTCGCTTTTCGTGAATCGTGTGTGGCAGAACCGTTCTCGAGTGTCGTATGACGAATAATAATAATATTATGTGTGTAATTTATATTATATACGTCGATATACTATATATATATATATTATAATATACATAGTATATACACGCTTGTATATAACGTAGGGGAATCGCCGAGAATGTCTAACCGTATATGGTTATATTATATTCTTATTAACTATGCGTTTTTATTCAAATCCTTATTTTTTGGAATTTTCAAGCACACTACGAGTCGATAATTTCAAATACTCGGGTTTTTTTCCGGCACGAGGAGTGTTGTCCGGTCTCCCGCGGCGATACGACATGTATTTTTATTATTTTTTTTTTTAATAAGAAACTCGTCTTCCTGTAAATCGTGTAACAAATAACTTTTTTGATAATATTCTGACACACACATAAATTGATATTCAAACTAATAGTTTTTATGAAACTTTATACACCTACCTACTGCCCAGATTCAATACTCGCACGATAATTTATAATAGCTGGTTTAAAAGTTATGGAAGTTATGCCTGGTGCTTTGAAAATTATGTAATCTATATATTAATCCAGCTCTAGTATTTATTATAATTTATGAAAATTGTTTGCAAGTAATAAATACTAAAATAGATTACATGTATAATTGTATAATTGAATGTATTATATTATTATGTATTCCCATAGCACTCATCGCTCACGTCTTCTAAACCAATCATGTACCTACTATTTGTTCGAACATAGATTAATATAGATAAATAAACATTTTCAAAAAAATGATTAATAATTTAATCAAAATAACGAGGTTCTCATTTGAAAAAAATAAATTTGCAATATTGAATACCCCAGCTGACCTAGGTCACTCCTCAAATACCGCACAAATCTAAGAAAGTACCCAATTGTTTTTCCTGGTTTTTAGTTTTAAGTATAAACTTAAAATTCTAATAATCTCAGAATTTGAATGAATGCACATAATAATCAGGGCTCAGACCTAACAGCACTAAAAATAACTTAGATATTACGTTTTATATTAAAATGTATTATCTTGAAATATGCACTATAAGTTGTTATAATATAGGTAATCTAAAAATATGTGTTTTCTTGTTGTAATTCAAAAATGAATAACTATAGCTGGCTTGAAATTTTTACAAAATATTCGTATATTAGCAAACATGATATAATTTTCAAAATATTTTGCATTTTTTGTGTTATAGGTACATGGATTTTTGAAATGTAGACTTTTTTAGTTTTTTTTTTATTTATAAAAGATGAAACTATTGTTTTTGAATAAAAAAAGTTTGACAATTTCACAAAAGGTTCCTCAAAAAATTTTCAGTTTTCAACTAAAAAATTGAACTCTGCCATTTTCTTTCATAAGCTATTTTAAAGTAAAAACTGACAAAATTTGTGAAATTTACGACGACTATTTTCAAAATTATTTTAATAGCTAATAGGCTCAAAAATGTTATACATCAGGTTTTTCATGAGTTATAGACGTTATATCGTGTGATGCGTGAACCCCCGCCTTGCGTGTATAGTGCGTGTAAGCGTATGGCGAAGATAGGGGTAGGGGGGGGGGGTGAGAGAGAGAGAACGAGAAAAACAAATTAAGACGAATATCGGGAAATATATATATTTTTTTTTTAAGTATCCTACCTATACAATATTATACCTGCGACAGACGGGCGTGTGTATGGCGTGTCAAAACGTCGGGTTTCGCACGCTATTCGGGAACGTACCAGGCCCGGGGATTAACGCGGGGGCGTACATGTTTGTAAAGACGTCATCGCGGCGTCGGGTATTGGCAATAACGACGGCAAAGCCAATATATATTATTATTATTATTATTATTATTATTATAAATGAACGTAATTTTGAGGGCCAGACGATTTAAAAAAAAAAAAAAAATGTTTCTTCTCAGCTCGTCTGCCTGCCAAACGCCAGCTATATTCACGGCTATTCAGAGCGCCTCACAACAATACAAAATCGCAGGAACGCGAGTGGACGACTTTATTATACATATATAATACGAGTATATACACCACCGCGGCGATCGATTTCGGTGTCTAGATAGTCTAATCACTCATTATTTTGAAAAGCTTTTTTAAAAAAAAGCTATAAAGTAAAAGTAAATAAAGCTTTATTTTAGAAAAGTATTATTTTTTACATACCTATTGTTTGATGTCAACGAAAAACAACACGGTTAAAAAAAATTATATTTTAATAATTTTTTAAGTATTTTGAATGACGACATACATTTTTAATACCATAAAACCAAGAGCAAAATATTTTCACTAGTATTTCGGTATAATTTCACAGTTTTGATCGAGTAGTGACGTACAGTGTTATAAGATTTAAAGTTTAGATATAAGCGATGTAAAGTAGCACAGGGGTTAGGCATACCAGCTACCTCGCAAAAAAAGTTTATCCACTGTATACACATATTACTTATCTAAACTTTAAATAGGTACTTTAACTAATTCTCGGTTATAGACGTTTATAACTTTATATACTCGTTCGAAAAAATTTGAAAAAAAAACTTTCAAAAAGATAACGATAAAACGTTGAAAGTAATTTTCGTATACTCTGTTCAATCCGTAAATTGATGAAAGATTGACATATAATATAAAGTACCTGCAGATAAAAATTATCTGTTATTTCACTTTATATTGTTCGTTACAATGAACGCCGTTACGATAACGTTCCAGTCGAACAGCATAAAATAACCCATTTACGTGTTGTTTCAAAAGTTTCAACTTTTTGGCGATCTACTATGAAAATCAAACGGCACCGCAGCAGGCCACAAGTTGCGTATTTGGTTCACTGTGTTATATATTTTGTATATTTTAACTGTACTGTCGTTTTTAATAATTATTGTGAACACAATAACGATTAGGTTGAAACCGAAATTGGTCCGAACGGTCGATATTGCTATACCTATATAATAGACGAATCGCATGACGGAATAGTAAATTAAAATGATATTATTATATATCGTTTTAAATATTTTAAGCGAGTTTTTTTTTTTTTTGCTTGAAATTATAATACAAGGTTCTTCGCATAAGTTCAACTTTTTAATAATTTGAAAATATATAAAGGACTAATTTTTTTTATGAACAATATTCAAATTCAAATTTTGGCAAAAACCATCAAAACCACGTACGAAAAGTTTGAAAAATATCGAATTAAATCTTCGTGTTTTTCAATCAGTGCGAATAACGATAATTTGCGAAGTTAAAAACTTTAGAAAATTTACACAGAATTTAAAAATAACTTGTTGTGCGGCAAACACTAATTAAAAATTAAAATGTCGGTAATTATTTGAACGAATATAATAACGAAATATAGTTAATTTAACCATTTATAAAACATTTAATTTATCGACATGATAAACAGTAAAATTAATGTTATAATATAATAATACAACAATGTTATATTGTGTTATCTGTTCTATTGTTACGCCGCTGTTTGAATTGACCTTTTCTCGGTTTCAAAGGAAAATATATTATCCTAAGCCCCCAAAGTAACAGTAACCTTTTAAGATGTTTTAATTTTGAAGCAAGCAGTCGTGTGCATATTAAAATGTACAAACAGTTTACGTTTTTAAAACGCTCATAACTTACACCAAAATTAAAATATCAAAAAAAGCATACATAAATAGAGTACAACGCTTTTAAAATCATTTAAAATGTACAAAAAGTTTACAACAACTATCGAAAAATATAAAATACAGTTTCGAATAAGACGAGATTTGAACAAACGCCTTTTCAAATTATATTTCCAAGATATTAAAATATTCTCTATTCTAGTCATCGATCGTTCAGACTTTTGCTGGTTTCTCGAATTATATTGTCCGAATACCTCCGCGTATTCGCATATTACGCCATAACGCAGATTATTATTTTCTAGAAACAAAATGAAAATAATATTAGTCTAATTTTAAGCTATATTTATACAATGAACCTCTTCACACTGTTATACGTATACTGTCGGTACCTATTGTTGACTTACTTACTTTGTAAACTTAAAGGTCATAATAACTAATTACCTAGTAACCTAATAACAATAATACACATTACATTTAATGATCCAACATTCACTAAAATTTGATTATTGTATCTTTGTGTATTTTATGTTTGGCTGTAAATATTATTTCTTTTCTTTTACTTCTACTATCACTATTAATTCAATTTCTTCTAGTCATTTTAAACAACGTGTGTGTTTTTTTGTACCTTTTGCAGGAGCAGTGAAAATGATTAGATTTTCGACATCAATATCTTTTCTAGCGGGACAGTGAATCTAGTCTTTGCGCCTTTGGGGTGTCAAAAGTAGAAAATGTCAAGTAGTTTTCCTGATAATTGGGAAAAACAAAAAAAAATTGGTTGAAATGGAAACTTTTTATACGTAAACCAAGTTTTTGACAAAACCTATTTTTCCTATTTTGCTGTGATTTAAAAACAAACAACCGTAGATGATACTTTAAATGTGTAACAAATTTTTAAATTGGCATTTTTTTATGGTATGATTTTAAAGATATTTCGACTATTTTTTTGCAGAGCGGATAACTATACTTTCCACCCTTCTTTTGTTTGTTATATGCGCCTTGCTGTATCCAAGCAATTAGCAGTACCTATAATAATTTGCCTTGAAAATGCCGATTCAAGCACAGTACTCGGTAACAACGTTGTTGATTTTGGAAATGTTCCTGCCGACTTCACGAATTCGGCAATTATTGTTGAATGTAAGAATTTATAGTTTTCATACTTAGTAAAGTGGATTAATACATTTTTAGGGCGGAAAGTGCCTAATTAGTTTTAAGTTATCTATAAGTTAAATACATTATTTCGTGTTATGTAAGATGTAATGTAAATTTCTATAAAAATCATATTCAGAACGAAAACATGTTCCCAATATTATGATATTATAAACTTTTATGGGAACTAATTATTTTGAGTAAGCTATATTCTATATTTCGTGAAGTACCTACCTACAGTAAAAAAAAAAACTGATCGGGAAATGTGTATAGGTACTCGATAACGCGTGTCGTCACGTCGTTATTATTATTATTACTATTACTGTTTTATTATTATTATTATTATTATTATTATTATTATTAGTAGTAGTAGTAGTAGTAGTAGTCGTATCCTTGCACTGTAAACGAATTGAATCGGTTAAATCCCTGCTAAAGTTTTCCGAGAAAATCGTCGCAAACGACGAGGACAAAGCAGACTGTCAGTTAAGGAGTGCCTGTTAGTGTCATTCGCGATTGATTGGTTTTACATGGAACTTTTGAAAAGTTCAACGTTGGCCATCCAATGAGGGATATACTTTTGATTGATTGTATTTTAATAAAGCAAACACTCCCCGATAACGACTATGGTCACGAAATTCATTTTGGTCGAAAAATATATAATAATACAATGGAAAAAAGGAGTTTGTATTAACGAAAAAAAATAAATAAATAATGAACGGGCTATCACGGTAAGTGATTGTATTTACAAATTAACGGTATTGACCTATCGAACTGCCATTGATTTGGACTGGCCGCGAGCCAACTATTATACTGCAGCTCTTGCAGAAGCGGGTTAACGTTTGCGTTAAAAAAAACACCAAAATTAATTTTTTCGGTAGTGGAGTTCTAAAAAAAAGTCATTATCATATTACAAAAGTTTTTTCTTTAAAATTTAAATAAACATTTCACGACTATGAAATTGGCCCCCGAAAATAATCTGATCGACTATAAAAACACGTACAAATATTTTGCAATATAATTATATATACTTATAATTACGAATTATTTTTGAAAATGTCCAAATATGCTATTAACATATTATAGACTAAAAAATATTTCAAAAGACTAAACGCAACCCAACGACTTTGTCCAATCGATTAACACAATGGCCCTAAATATTTAGCTTATCAATAATGAATAATAATTCAAAGTTGGTTTTTAAAATTTGCCGATCACTTTTTTTTTATGCTAAATTGTGCATTTTTTAAGAGCTTTTAGGCTTCTAGAATTTGTCTGATTTATTAGAAAAAAGAGCTGATATTTATCAAAAGTAATTAAAAATTTTAAATTGGCGAAGTTGGCCAGCAAAATGGTTTTAGTTTAAAATATATTTTTTTTCATACATTTTTAAAATTAATTTGCAATTATTTTAAATTAAATTGCAAAATGTTAGCACTTTTAGATTTTGAGCTGAGCCATGAATGTATTGATTTTACAATGATGTGTTTTTATATTTTTTTTTGTGTCTGTCAACCCTGTTTGGGGCAGTAAAAGTGTTTAGATTTTCTTCATCAGCATCTTTTCTGGTAGGAACATTACCATTTTCTATACACCTTAACATTTTTAATATTTGTTGACTTCTTTGAGCTATTAAGTGGCATAAGAAATGTTGGTTTATTTTTTTAATTTTTTTTTATTCTCAATGACAACTTTTTACTTTATAAAAATATTTGAAAAATTAACATAACGTTCTTCATAACTTGTTAGTGAAAATTAAAAAGAGGTTGAGTGTAAGTTTACAATAGTTTTTAACAAGAGTCTGAAATTAAGATTTTGACAAAATACAACAATTCACGAAAATTTGCAATTTTTTTAATTAAAAATTCATAACAATTTTTCAATTAAATCTAAGGGGTGAAAACGTAATACAAGATTCTCCACAAGTTTTTCTACATTTCACAATAAAAAAAAGTTTACTAGAAAGTCATAATTTATTCATAATGAACATGACAATGTCAATTTTCTTAATTTTTTTAGTTCTTTCTTAGTTTTGGTTAATTCTCCTAATAATTTAAAATTAAATAACGTAGCATGAAGTGATGATCTGGACACAGGCGGCACAATAGGCACATATGTTGTGAAAATCAGTTAATACACTTTTTACTATACAAAACGATTGTACTTGCTACTCTTGAAAAAATAATGTATAGATTGCCGCTACTATATACCGAGTGTTTTATCAAAAGAACTGCAAATTCCCGACCGATCGGGAATTCGAAAACAGAGTACGCAGCCTCCATTAGCTTTAACACATCGGAGACGACAGTTTAAAGCATTATTGTTACATTGAAGTCGATCGCCTTCCGTGTCCAACGCAAAGGTCTGTGTTTTTACATATATTAGAGACGTTGCTATTTTAATACAGTCCAACGTTGAGTACGGTTGCCGTGTTTTAAAAGGGCAAATTGTTTTCGTCTGTAAGACGAGCACAAGACGTATTACAAGAAATCGTTTAAGCATATATCGATATTTAATTTATATTTAAATATAATTGAAATTTTATTGAAAGTTATAAACATCATGACTCATGAGTATATCGTGTGTATAGGTACGGCAAAGTAATATTATCAAAACAAAACAATTATACTGTTTTAAATTAATTTTATATTCCAACGATCTATACAGTCATATTTGATAATAATACAGAATATATAATAAATATCACGGTCGACTTTTTTTTTTTTTTTTTGAATGACAACTTAAACATTTCTAGAAAAAAACATAAAAAAAAACCCAAAATTTCAATTTTTTATAAATAGCTCAAAAAAGATCAAAATATTTTGAAAATGATACCATTTTTATATAATGGTTTTGTTAATGCTTGGTAAAAATTTCAAGTTTCTAAAGATTTTAGTTTTTGAGTTACAGCAAAATAAAGAAATCGGTTTTGTCAAAAAGTGGTTTTGCGTAAAAATTCCCGTTTTTCCCTAATTTTTGATTGATTTTTCCTGACTCTTATGAAAATTACTGGGAATTTTCAACTTTTGACCTTCCCAAAGTTCTAACTACATGCGATTTACGACCGAAAACTAGGGGCGAACTGAAAATTGAAGCACTTTTACTGCATTAAAACGTGATGACAGAAACAAAAAAATAAAAATAAAAAAGCACACAACATTGTAAAATCAATACATTTATCCTCTCCTCTCAGAATCTAAAAAAGTTTACTAGAAAGTCAAACTAATTCTTTATGAGCGTTGGAAATCAGACATTGGATATCCACCCGTAACGGCGTAAACTACCCACTGTGCAATCTAAGTTACAAAATGTTACCGCTATGTTAGGATTCGATCACATAAAAATATTACTAAGTAACAATAATGCAATATTGTATAATTATTCCATAAAAATAATATATAAATGTATCATCAAGTAACATTATTTAAATGTTAAACGTTATATGTATGCAATATTACAAATTAACATGCATGCAATGTTCAATTATTGTTATATTGAAATAATCTTGTTTACGCGTTAACATGCAATTATAATATTATTATTAGTTTATTAATAAGTTTAAAAATATACCCAAATAGTTTTATCTCATTGTTATACACAATGGCATTGGATTTCCAGTACGGATTTTGGGAAAGCCGAACCCGCATGACGCGCAACGGACGGCGCAAACAGCGCACTGTAGTGTACTAGTGCCGCAGTCCGGCGGGTGTTATGAAAATAATATTACACTACGACTACATAAACTTATAAAATTCATAATCCTAACCCATGTGACATTGTGACCGTTTAAGTTTTTATTTGTTTTTTTCCGTGTTTCTCTTGTTTGAAATTGTTCAGTTATTGTTTTTCTCTTTCATTTTACCTACTTCACGTCTCTACGCGGAAAGAAATGGATTACCAAAATAGCTGCGAATTCTCAACTCCTGCAATTATTAGAAAGGTAATTATACACCTATTTTGCTTTTTAGTCTCATTGTGTTCATCAAAAAGTAAGTAATATAATTTTTTTTTTCGTTAAAATGATTGTAAACTTGTAACTTTATTAAATAGGTAGGTTTATAGAGAGGAACACACATAAATATTTATAATTAATAATAATTATTCATTGTCCATACATTTTCATAGACACTAACCAAAAAACGTTGGGCGATAGCAACATTTCCTGACAGTCAGGAGTATAGTGTCATACCAACTAATTGGGTTTTAAAAACGGTTGATGGACATGGTAATGCCACAGTAAAATGTATGTGGCCACCTGCTACATTACATGTTACAAGTGATGTACTAATAGAGGCTATGGAACCATTAGATGATTGGAACACTTACAGAATAAAACTATTTGAAAATGGGAAAGAGTATAGTATGTATCCATTATATTATATATAAAATTTTAAAGTATTAATGAAAATAAACGTACAAAAAAAAAGGCTAGCATAGATAATATACTTACCTAAATTTACTAATTTACATAAACAATTTGTATGTGATTTTGGTAAAGCGTGGTATAGGCATGTTGCATTAACTGAAGAATCAGCATCCGAAATTGAACAGCAACATTTAAATAAAAAAAATAAAAACAAAAGAGTGTATGGTCAGTCATCATCAATGATATGTGATTCTGATACTTCTAGTGATGAAGGTAAACAATTCATTAATTTTTTTATACCTAACAGCTTACTTATTTTATTTTTAATTATAGGTATTAACATTATTCAACAAAAAAAAAAAATAATAAAGGTCCACAAACTGGTATAACAGAACAAACTGTTAATAACATTTCTGAGCCTCAGTTTACTGAATTAAATAACATCAATTTAAGTCCATCCTTAAGCTCAGAGAATGTATGGTTGTATATGGCAATATCTCGCAGTTTTGATATACCTGAGGTAAATACATTAAACATCAGTTACTTAAATAATAACAGCTAAAAAAAGATTAAAAATTGTAATTTATAAAAAATAATTCTTAACATTCATAAATAGTTACGAATGAAGTTACTTTCTCGGGACATAAGCAGTTCCATACACATTGCAATTACACAAATGTAACATAAAGCGTAACATTACAAGTTACAAATTAATATTGTAAAAACATCGTAGAAATATTCCATTGCACAGTGGGTACCGATTCCTCAAGAAACGATTTTCTTATTTTGTTGTAATAAAAAAACGAATAACCATGGACAGTAAATTTTCACTGAATCTTGAGACTATCATTTTCTATTCACCATACATTTTGTTGACACTTTTTGAGCTAATTGTCTAAGACATTTTCTGTTTTTTTAAAATTTTTTTAATTCAAAAATATTAAAAATAGTTGGGCACAATTTTTTTTTATAAAAATTTTGAACAAAATTCATTAAAATATTGAGCATTTGCAAATTATTTTGTTGTTAAAAATGTATAAGATGTTGAGTTTTTATAGCTAAAGATTGCAAGTTTTTAAAGTTTTTACAAGGTTTCTCGTAAATAGCTTATACTTTATAGTGTAACTAAAAAATAAAAAAATATATTAACATGGTTGTTTTTTTATAGACATTTTAAGTTCAAATTTGGATGAAATTAGTTATTTAAATGAAGAATAACGATGTTATAGTTATTTCGTAATAATTTAAAAATATTTTTCACGGGTGCTTGAAACTTTTAAATTATTTTATTATATATTTTATACACTCAATGACTTTTCAAATGTTTTTGGCAAAAATTAATTTAATCTACTGTATAATAATAGTAAAATGAATTACTTTTATATCAATAATATCATAAAATATACCTACTTAATAATGTAGGCTGACTTACGGTCTGTCTTCCGACCTTTTTTGAATTGATATGATAATGTCGAGGAGTCAACTTTACAAACATATAAATTTCACCAATTTTATTAAATTTCTGGCGTAACACAAATAATTACTAAAGTACATTATAACTTATAAGTAAAAAAGTACATTTTGAATATGTTGAAAGCTATTCGTGTTTCGTTTTGAATATTTTTTTTTTTGAAAACTAACAAAAAAAAAAGGGAATATTACAGTATATAGAAACCACCGTGTATAATGTGTGCAATCGCCTCAAAGCAGGTCGGTGTTGTTATGTTGTATTATTATTAGATTGATTTTGAAAGCAATGATAAATCACCGCAATTCAAAAGACGATTTAGAGCTTGGGTTACTAAGGTGTTTGTCATTTTAGACTGTGAGCGAAGACGTATCTATGGTTTGGAAATATTATTTAAAGGGTGGCGGGTATTTCAGATAGCTCATTTTTTATTTCCATGATTATTATTTTTCCGTTTTCTAAGTGTAATGGAAAAAACTACCGACATATTGCGAAAAAATGTCCAGCATGTGTTTACCAATATTCATATATATGTATGAAACTATGAACTATACATATATTTTTTGAATAGAAAAATACAATTTATTCTCGATATGGTTTTAACAAAAATATTGTCTAAGTGATTTTGATATATTTTTAACACAGTTTAATTTCAATTTTGTACTCAAATTTAAAACCATAGTTCTAAAATTACTATAAAAACGTAGGCTAATAAAAGTAAAATGACTATCTACGTTCGACAATTAATGTATGATGATTCAATAACTTAAAAGTTTTTTGATAAATTCTAAAAATATTATTATTATTTTGTTAAATCCAGAACTTTTCTAGTAAAATTCCAAATTGACTTTTATGCCATTTAAAAATGTTTTTAAATTCAAAATGTCTATTTTACATCATGTTTACAAAAAAGAATTTTTTTTTCGTAAAAGATGTAGGGAATATTTTGGATTTAAAATTGTTTTATAATTTATTAATATTGCACAATCTGACTAATTTCAGATTTAGAAAAGAGTTGTATATTACTTTTTTATTATATTAATACCAAAATATATAAATTAATCGTTTCGCTAAAAATCTCAATATTGATTCTTCGACTTCTTTATTAAAGTTTATAATAATTATATATTTTATAATAATTTTCTGGTTTAATAAGTATTAAATGAGTTCTCGGCAGTCCACATGATATACCAAATTTATTTTCAATTTATTTCGTTCTGCGATTTTGTAGATGTTTGTAGAAAAATCAAAGAACACAGATATTCAGAGCAAAATCGTACAATATCAATTATAGTAGTACATACAGCTAGTATGTAAATGTAATATAATTTAGCAGGACTTTCAAACATAATGTAACCATTAACGTACAATTAATATATACATACCTACCTAGTGGGATTATTAGTTCCGTCGTTTTATATTATGATATAATTACGAGCATAAATCATTTTTTAATCTCGTTTGAAACGTTGCATATTTAATATTTAATCCGCGTATTTATCTTTTAATGTCTATGCGCGTTTGAGTATTATTTACCGTTTATTCGTCTTTATTCGCGCTTAAGCCAATACACCGATAACGTCGAATTATTCAAATATAATATAATATTCGGCTAAATAAACAATACGAAACGGTATAATATAATTTAATATTGATTATGCGTTTATGTAAATCGTATATAGGTATATAATATATGTTACATAAACGGATGTCAAACGACTGTCGAATAACTATTATTATATAATATTATAAAGGAACCTTTATTATTTCTAGCCGCCGTCGCATACATAATTTAATAGTCACGCTGTATGGCCATTAGCCATACTATGAGCGTATTGATTTTCTCAATCGTTCAAAAGCTCTCGAAGTCTGGAGATCAATAGCCGCCCCGAGCTGAATTCGACCCCAAAGTTCACCGTCTGTGTATATATATATACGTGTACACATCATTAGCATAATATACCTATACAGTGCACTACGCGGGCATTTCACGATTTCTCGAATAAAAGTCCGACGAACAATAATGGCGATTGGCGTATATATAATGTTAAGTGATTGAGGTACAAAGTTTCAAATCTTCTAAACTCTATATATTATAGTCTTGACCCGTGTCCGACATATTATTCTATATATATATAGTAGCGTTTGATAAAATGTTCACCACGCTTATTGACTCTTATTTATCACGTACCACGTGTGCTTTAATAACACAACAAATCGCTCAAATATTCTGTCGGTAGTTAATATATGTCAAAAACGTATTGTGGTTTTCGAGTAATTTCGAATACACATTTCCGAGAAGACGGCTCGTCGTACAGATTCGTATCATGTCGAGTCTATTACCACTCTTACCATATACCACACCATACCATACCAACTATACCGCCTATGCGATATATATTATGTACAAGCCAAATATTTTTTTCTCCGTTTTAAATCGAATAGAATTCGCTTAGAGTGTAAAAATGTGAGGTTTGTACGTTTAAAAAAAAAAAAAAAAAACACTATTGTACAAGAACAAATGTAAATAATAATCGCCAATCTATTGATTAGGCGTATAAACGAACCGACACGACACGTGACTACATAAAATATTGATGGCCAAGTTATTCGTATCGACTAAATGTCACGGCGAAAATGTCGGTAAATGAATTATATATAATCTAAATCGATACACAAATATTGAGATATTCGACGAAATAGCTGGTATTATTAGTAAATAACTAAATCCACGAGTATCCGAAATTACTCGATATTTTAGAAATTAAAATAAGATACGCATGGATGATTGGTAGGTACGACGAATGTTATCAGTTAATTATTTAATTATGATGCAGTGTAAATTCGAATTTGTTGAGAAAACAATAAATTTAGAAAATATGTGAACCTTTAAAACTCTTTGTACGCCTGCAATGGCCGACATAGACGCCGAGGCTTAAACGAATAAAAACAAATAAAATTCAAATTCCGTGATCGATAAAAATGCCGATCAAAATATGTTTTTGCATAATATTAACTGCGCTAAAACGTTTATTTGGTACGCGTAATATTTGTCTATGCAGTTTTATATTTTCAGAAAATCGACAGTATACGATCCCGTGAAAAAAGAAATACAATATGGTGGTTTTGCGAGGGGAGAACGATATCTCGTACTCTCACCTGCCCTGATTCTAATCCGAAATCTACTCTTATACAACATCTATATGGGCGGATAGGCCATTTTTGGCCTACCGGGAAATTTCAAAAAAGGGCCATTACGTGAAAAAAAATACGTTCACATGTATATTATTATATAAAATAACAAAACAAATTTTTAAAAATCATTAGTTTGTTGTAAAATAATAACATTTTACCAATTAATACTGGGCTCTTATATAGTTATAAAACTATCAATGATTTTATCAGAATCAAATTTGTTGAGAATATCTTTCTCATCTTTTTTCAACATTCATTAACAGCAGCCTTGTTTCTAATACATTCTGACCTAAAGTATTTCTTAAATAATTGTTGACAAATTTTAATTTAGTAAACGTCTGTTTGCATTCTATACTCGAGTAATGGATAAAGTTAGCATAAATTTATAATGAAAGTGGTATGTATTTGGGTTTATATTTTACCTATACTTCAAAACAGCATGTGACACAATACTGGGCCGGATGCGGGCCGATTAGAAATCTTTTTTTTTAAATATCACAATATTTAAGATTATAGGTTAGACTGTTAGGACTATTAGATTATATTATTTTCGGTAAAATACGATTGCGCGCATTTTACCTTTTTCATAATACGATTGCGCACGTTTTGATGGGACAATAGAACATACATTTTGGGTAAGATATATGTACAGATTGCTAGTAAAACTTCATGCGACGTTGTCAAATTAAGCATAATTTAATTTAGTGGTTGTATTATAAAAAAAAATTGAAAGTAATTTAATTTTGCTTGAGCTAAGAGTTTTTAATAATAATTTAGTCCAAATTCATACAGATTCAATGCAATTAATAATAATATAAAAAATACCCTAATAGGTATGTTAATTAATGTATACCACCAACAGTCAAAAAATAAAACGAGATTATAATATTATTTTTACAATTTCTTAGGTTTTTAAAGCTGGCTAAGTCCACTTAAATAAATAATTAATTCGTCAAGGGTCTTATTATTTTTATAATTGTTATATATTTATCGTGTTATTAAATTTGGCAACATTGCACAATCGTGTAATCCAGTGGCGTAGCCAGGATTCTTTTTCGGGGGGGGGGCTGATCAATTTTTTACACAACGGTGGTTTAGTAATATACAATAAATTATTTTACCTGTATTATTTATTTAAAAAAAAACAATAAAAATAGTAATCAATTTTCTTTTCAATTGGACATAATTTAGTATAATAAAACAAACTCGAATTTAATAAAATAATTTTTAAATTTTCTTAACTTTTCGGGGGGGCTGCAGCCCCCTCAGCCCCCCCCTGGTTACGCCACTGGACTGTAATCGTATTTAACACGCGCAATCGTAAACCAAAAGGGTACGCGCGCAATCGTATTCTACCCATTATTTTATATTTCTTATTTCTATTGTAATTGTATAATATTAATGAGTAATTGCGTCAAACGATAAAAAGGCGCAAAGGGCCATATGTTGTCCAAGTACAAGGGGTGCCCCCACCGGGAAATGCCCGGCTTCCCGGTAGGCCTATCCGCCCACGGTGTAAACTAAAATGCCGTCGTACGGAGATAAAGGATGATGGCTCGGACGACTGTTTTGCCGAGCTTGCAGTGCTGCGGCGATGTAGAATACGTTTAACGGGACGTTTTTACATTTTATTTCTAAGGCTATTCTTATATGAAGTGAGTCGATGTAGTTTTATCGAGCTTATCTACCTAAGCACGGAGCTCGATGCGAACGCACACCTCGCGCCGCCCTATCGCGATGGCGCCGGTTTAAACCGTTGCAACATTTGCAACTTTTATTGAGCTGTTATAAATTATTGCCAAATAAGCTTTAAGCTTAAAAATACGTTACGCTTTAAGACAAGTTAATAATTTAAGTACCTATCCATAAGTATTTTGTGCGACATTCTTTTCCGTATAATTTCGGTCGTTTAGAATTTATTTGTTTTTATTCAAATTAATATATTAAAGCTATAGCTTGGGTTGAAAAATTTAAATTAAATTTGGTTTTGGTTTATATTGCTGAAAAAAAACCACAATATTAATAAATACGTATAATATACTCTTTCCGTTTTGTATTCGTAGACATTTCCACCCGTCTCCAAAATTTTACATAATACATAATGATGCTTCAAAACAACGAATGGTTTTTAAATAAAATCTAAATAATACAAAAGCAAAGTATAATATTACTCGTATTTATTTCAAAGTTTATATTTTTAGACGAAATCATATTGTGATCCGGTAGGAAATTTATAATGTTTTAGAGAAATTTAAATTCAAAGTGAAACGCATTATGCAATTAATTATCAATGTAAATATACAGGGTGTAACAGGTCTAATTGACTAATGCCATAACTTTTTTTCTATTTAATATTTTTAAGTTTTTTTTTTTTTGTAATGATTTGTAGAGCTCTGTGCTATAATTTGTATATCTTTTATTTTATTTTTTATTTTTTACAACAAAAATAAATAATTTAAATTTTTTATTTAATATTTTTCTAATAATCCAAGATAGCTATTTCATAAATAAGTATTTAAAACCCATTTTGGCGTTTAAAACTTTTAATTTGGTTAAGTCGTTAATTTTTAAACAATTTTCAAAGTGTGTTAAAATTCAAAATTATTTCTTGCTTATCACTGTTATTGCTGTAAAAGTTATTGCATTAGTCAAATAGACCTGTTACACCCTGTATATATATATATGTTTTTTAAGTGATAATTGTAATAACTTAGTAATATTTAAAGTAACGAGTTAATAATACGTTTTATAAAACCTTTTTACAATTTGGTAGACGAAAAGGCGAAGAAACATTAAAATCTTAAATTCTGAGCTGAGCTAAGAATGTATTGGTTTTACGATGATGTGTGTTCATTTTATTGTGACCGAAGACCGTTTTTAATTATTCTTATAGTAGACAAATTGCATCGATCTTTACCTTCTAGGTGGTTATTGGTTTTTGGTACAAGTAAATTAGATTATATATTTGCCAGTCGGTACTTTGGGACGGTGGCGTCACGAACATTTCATCCACTGGGTCAAGTATTGAACTACCCACCCACCCACACATAAAATTAAAAGCTGCCTATGTAAAATGTTGTTTTTATTATTGTAATAAAAAATACAAAATAAACATTGATGTTATTTTACAATATCATTTAACGCATAAACGTAACCTAAAACGCCCAGTCATACATACCCTGCGCAAACAATATATAATATGTCAATAGTCAATATAATATTATATTTCCAGTTTTCCTATTACACATTACAAAGGTACATCAAAACCACATTTGTTACCCGTGTGCTGATTCCAAGAGTAAATCAGTAAATCATACCTATAGTTGTATTACAATTTCAATTTATCACCCTGAATTAAAACCAACATATTATTATTAAAATTATTCACTATAATGATAGATAAATATAAAAAAATATTTTTAATCATAAATAAATCCATTTTTTGCAAAGCAAATTTTTGACAAAATCGATTTTTCTTTTTGGTATAACGGAAAAAATAATGACCGTAGCTACACATGACATTTTTTACCGAATGTTTGTATTAGCATTTTCTATACACTTTAAAATTATCAATATATTTTGACTCTTTTTGAGCTATTTATAGGCATAATACATTTTCGGGTTTTTCACATTTTTTTATTATCGATAAACATTATTTCAATCGGTAAAAAAACTTGAAAATATAATACAAGGTTCTTCAAAATTTGTTGTAGGTGAAAATTAAAAAAAAGTTGAGCTTAAGTCTCTAATAGTTTTTTTTATAAGCGTCTAAAAATAAAATTTCGACAAAAAACCTCAAAATCATGAAAATTTGCAATTTCTTTTAAATTAAAAAATCATACATTTTGTTCTGTTTAAATCTAAGATTTGAAAATGTTACACGATTTTCTTCATAAGTTTTTCTACCAGCGAACGGCCGACGGACAAAGACAAGGCTTTCGAGTTTGCGGTGCTTGGCCGACACTCCCGGCACTTGAACCGTATCGACTAAATCCGTCTGTTTTGTGTAAAGTACTCTATCAGCTAAGCTCTACTCACGATTTACAGAGGTGCAAAGTTGTTGATACAAAGCCTTGGATCAGGATTTGATGACTTCAAAAAGCTGACAGAAACGAGGTTCTCTATCAGTTTTTTTTTATAATTTTCCCGTTTCCGTTAGATCGCAAAACCTTCGAAAACAATTTATACAATAACTAAAAAACTCAATAAAACGTACCCTATATATATAATTCTTGAGTGAATTTTTTTCTTTTTTTTGATAGCCATCGTGTGACTTCTGAGCGACTTGGCCGTTTTTAAATGTCGGCGTTTGTTTGATACCGAGTAGAGGTCGGATATTTTGATGTCCGAATTTGAACTTAAAATGTCTATAAAAATCAACCATGTAAATATATTTTTTTAATTTTTATGTTACACTATTAAATCCTTACGAAAAGCCTTGTTTTAAATTGCAAATCCTTATGATTGCTATGAAAACTGAACATTTTATACATTTTTTACTACAAAACAATTTGCAAATGTTCGATGGCGTATTTGGTCAAAATTTAAAGTTTAAATGCTTATAAAAAAAATTGTGCCTATTTTTAATATTTTTGATCTGCTATTATATCAACTTATAAGGATTCTTGTATTACATTTTCACACATTTTTTTATCGATATTTTTAGAAACACACAGCGTTGTAAAATCAATACATTCTTTGGTCCGCTCAAAATCTAAAACGCCTTCATAAAAAAAAGATATCGCTAGTTTCTCACACCGTGTTTGGTGTTGTATAACAGTTGCCAAAGAGTACTTGAATAGAGGTCGGGGGTGCATCAGCACTCCTAAGCACCTCCCTAGTTTAGCCTATGCCTATGTGATATAAACATTGAAACATATGATCAGTGGCGTGCCCAGGAATTTTCAATGGGGGGGGGGGGATATATGTTATACATTTTTTAGTAATAATACACGTAAATGAATATTATAGTGATCCAAACACAAAAATTTAATTATAATAGCCGTTTAATCTTGCTTCTCCAATAGAATTTCTTATATAAGTCTTTAAACGCTTTAATGTGGAAAATGACCGTTCACCAGTTGCGGTAGTAATTGGTAGGGTTATTAAAATGTTTAGTAATTTGTGTATGTGTGGATATATCATTATGTCTCTCATTCACCAAATAAATCAAGAGCGCTTTTTGAAACATGAATCTTATTACCAGTGTTCGGATTAGATAAGTATTTTTTTATCTAGATAAAGATAATGCAACTCAAATGTATCTAGATAGAGATAAAAGATAACTTAACTCATATTTATCTAGATAAAGATAAAGATAAATACTTTTTTATCTAGATAAAAAAAAGATAACATTTTTTTTAAAATGATTTAAAAATAATCGGACCAGTTTTTATTTTATTGTTCTATTCACTGTTGCCATATAGTCTACAGCATTATAGCTATACCTAGCTATATTATAGTATGATATAGCCTAACACAGATTAAATGTTTCATGTATTTTTTTATTATATTTATGTAAAAATTAGCAAGAAGCCAACAGCTAACATGTTTTAATAAAATTGATAATTTTGAAATGGACATAATATAATAATAATATATTATATAAATATATACTAACAAACTAAATTAAAAATACTTGAATAAGTTGTTTTAATTACAATGTAACAGGAGTAATGTTTTTCAAATTACCTAAAAAACCTATGCATTACTTTACAAAATTAGAATATCTTCTTATCAGGATAATTATATAATCTTAATAATTAATTTTAAAAATGTGGAGTATTAAAAAGTATATTATAATTTACATGTATGTTAAATGTAATGAACAGTAGTATTATAGTTACAACCATGAAGATTAGAGATATCTCTAATCTTCATGGTTGTAACTATAATGTAATTATATAAATAGTCCGTGGACCGTGATAGTCGATAAACATTCGATCATAGTTGATAGTCTACAATTCACAGACCATAATAAACCAATAACTGCAAACATCCTTTCCCAGAATAGTACATTGCGGGCTACGGGCTATGGCATGCGATAATGGGAAATAACTAATAATTAATAACACAATCGTTATTTCATATCAATTGTACCTACATACTATTTAAAAATGTCATTATTTATAAACCATAAACTTTATTTGAGAATCTCAATAAAAATTTAAAAATGCGTTTGTACAAATTCGCGATTTTTATCAATAAAAAATCTATCTAGATGAATTCATTTAGATTAGTAAAAAAAATATCTAAGATGAACGTTTAGATACCTTGTAACTATTTATCTAGATAAGATAAAAGATGAACAAATAATTATCTAGATATTCATCTAGATAAATGTATCTAGATAAGTCCGAACACTGGAATAAGACTTTTCTTGCCATAAATATAATTCTCCAGTTATAACTAAGCTACTGTTATTCAAATCCTCTTGATATGTATCAATGAGATATTTAATGTCTTGATCAGTTTCTGAATGGATTTTATAGCCAGGTATAGAATACTAGAATACAACTAAAACTTTGCAATAATTTATTATGTTTTATAAATCGATCATGTAACTGTAATAAAAAATTATCCAAGAATGGTACATATATTTTTAATCTATAAAAATCTTCAGCTGTTTTATTTGTTGAAGTAACTAATTCATCTAAGAGTTTTTTTTGTGTCCTTGTTAATCTTTTAAAATCTGTATCAATATTCAAATCTTGACACCATTGTTCAATTTTTAGAAATTCGATATGAAAATCATTGATTACATTTTCTCTAAATCTTTGTAATATTTTCTGTCTGAAGTTGGCGACTGAGAGTCATACTTACAGAGAAAACTTTTCCAATGATGTGTGTTGTTATAATAAATCTATACAATATCTTTCCATTCACTTATTTCATCTAATGCCACCAAAATAGCTTCATATAACTCAATAAATACTAGAATGGCATCATGGCGTTCAACACATCTAGTAGGGCTAATTAGTATATATATAATAGCCAATGGACAATAATTCATAAGCAATAACTCATTACTGATAGTCAAAAGTAATATCACAGAACGTAATATCTAATATCTAATAAGTTGAAGTCAACAAAAAAAAATCAATGGGGGGGATATAACCCCTAACCTCCCCACCCTGGGCACACCACTGCATATGTTGTGGCCTCTTATCAATCATTTTTATTTGATTAAATATTTTAATCCACTTAGTTGTGTGTTGAATTACTTACCATTTTATATTTATACTAAAAGATAGAATCCAAGATGTACACGATTATTAAAATATAGTATAACAGGTATGGGCAAATTCGTTATTTTATAGTTAATCTAAGGTACCTTAAAAGTCATGTATATAGGTCGTGGGGCTATTCTCTTGTAACTAACGTAAGAAAAACGAACGAATAAGACGTAAGTCCTACTTACGTAACCGCCATTTTTAAGTAGTTGATTAAAATATTGTATTGTTGAATCGTTTATTAACAATGCGTATGCGTAATTATTCGTAGTTCTCCTTCGTTTAGCTGTTCAGTAATCACCTAAATATAAAGAGTTCAATTATCAATTTTCGATAATTTCAATAAATACACCGCAGACCAATACTAAAAATTTGAAAAATGATCACACTACTCAAAGTTCAATCACCTATGCTTTAGCTAATCGTTCGAATTGTTTCAATGATGACTACATATAATTCGAGTAGTAAAGTGTAAGCCCAAATTAAAACGATGACTTTGGAAGAATTCGAAGAATTTATCGTTTTGCAGCAATTCAATTTGGTAGAGTTAAAACCTGTAAATAATATCATCCTCGTTGATTTAACAAAGCTCAAAATGTTTTAAAGGTTTCGTTCAATGTGTTCAATGTGTCTTTTTTACAATAAAAAAATTAAAAAAATTAATTTTTCATTTTATATCATCAAATGTTGAAATATTTAAAAAATTTTATCTGTTTCTAATCATTTTTTTAAAATTCAGTCACCAGCAACTACTTATTTCTATCTATAATCCATATATTATATTCTAAAATATATGGTCTGCAAAAATATTTTTGTGATTTTCACTTGTTAAGCTACCCTAGCTGTTGTTATAATAAGTTACATATACCTACCGAGATAAAACCGAAATATTAAATCACTAAACTTAACGATGAAAATAAAAATAATATTCTACCCTATGAAACTACCCCTATTTATTACAGGGGTTCGGCGTACGGGATTTGTTTATAATGCCATATAAATTGAGTTTGGATCAGTTTAATATATTATTACCTTTATACACAGTGAATATTGTGATCGTATTTGTTGATAAGAAGTTTGGAATTTGGAGCATTTAACTCAATTCGAACATAATATATTTATAAGTTTCAACGTTTTTTTTTAATATACAAAAAAAAATAACCCTTTACGAAAAGGATATTATGCCCGATAATATGATAATTGCTATCTTTGTCCAACACAACCAAACATTGCTATTCAGAACTCCAGATTTGTTTACTGCGGGAAGTCGCATCAGGTTGTTTATTTTAATAATATAAATGAAAATATACATGAATGTTTTATTTAAGAAAAAATTAACATAATATACGATCTTACACTTCTGAGCTTATTTACTGGCCAATGTTAAACATACAATAATGCGAACAATGCGTTTATACGTCGGGGGAGATTTTATCGAATTATTTAGAGGAGGCTAAGATCTTCTTACTCAAAACACTTGGGTATAATCCTAGACGCGATTCGGGTGATTTACACCCCTGGTCTTGAAATTAGCACCTTCATAATTTATGCCGTCTGTGGACGACTGACTGAAAAAATATAAGTCTTCATCGTTTTTTCATCGAAATTGCGCCACCGTGTATGATAATAATAATACTAGGTACACTTAATATATAACTATAGTAAGCCGTATCTGAGTTTCAGACGTTGATTTAACTAGAGCCACTGCGTCTATATATATGGACTGACGACTTGTCGTCCATCGCCACTTGAATGTATTTGAGGATCAAGGCCAGTAGCACACCCAACAAAAAACCAAATTTGTGTCCAATTTTATTTTCAACTACCATGCTCATTATTTAAAAAAAACCTTCTGTTGGTTTTAGTACAAGTACATATTTATTTTATTATATAAATATTTTTTATTATTATAAAAAATGCTTTATTATTTGTTATAATTTATTAAATAATAATAACAGACTAAAAAAAAATCCTTTTATTTTATTAAATATAAAAATGTTTACCTTATACTTTATTATTAATTAACAAAAACTTTTTAAAATTTAACTTTTCTTGGCTTTATTGCTGAAAAGTCATCTATAACATCATCAAATGATATATTTGGTCAACCAAACTTTTTTTGATCAACTATCAATATGCGATTGCACGACGAGAAACGTGTTGCGATTATACGCTAAAAATAAACGACGGATTTTTTTGTAAATTGTCATATTTGAATTAAGATTGCAACTCGATGAAATTCGCGTTTTCGTATAATTGCGCCACTGGCAAATGCCCTCTTGTCAGTGCCTAGCTACGGCCCTAACTACGGCCCTGTTGAGGGTTTCGTGTTATCGGAAATAGTTTTTTGGCAAATAAAAAAAAAACTTCCTCCGCGAACAATAATATAATTGAGAGCGGTTAGAAAGGGCTGCAAGAAATATATATAAGGAAAAATAAAAAACATACAAACCGTAATCGTGGTTTTATTCGTCCCTATATATACCTACGTCGTGTATATAAATATATATATATATATGAAGATGTCATCAATTCGTCACCGTGCACTGTATATATATATATTATATATATAGCTGCTGCAAACGTATCATATCTTTTAGACGTTTCGCGTCATTAGGTTTACCTATATAAATATATATATGAAAAAAAAAATCAATTCTTTTTTTTTTGCGCGTATAGTCTCGGTAAACTCTGTACGCCGTTCATCCGAGATAACGGATTAGATTTTATTGAATTCTCCTCCTCCGATGCAGTACACAATGGTAACATAATATATATATATATATATATATATTATCGTTGTATTATGTCTCGTCGTGATGAAGCGGGCCGATATCCCCGGTCGCAGCAGGTCGAATTAGCGGCGGCGGCGGATACCGCTTAATACGTCGCCGTATATAATTGTTATTGATTTCCACGTCGTCTGCACCGCCGCCGCCGCCGCCGCCGCCGGAGCCTGCAGACTATAATTGAACGCGAAAAGCGTATAAAAACAGCCCGTTCGGAAAAATCGCTGTCGCCGTTATCGCGGAGATCGAGTAATTCGTCCATGTGACTTTTTGATGCGCGCGTATATATTACTGTACTACCAGTAGTCAGTACCTGCTATATATATGTATAATGCGGCTTACCTTCGTATACTACGACTTTTGCGACTACTTTAAACCTCGTGATTTCGAGTATAAAGGTATATGCGTACAGTTTCGGTGGCATAGATACAGGGGGGAGGGGGGGGGGGGGTTGCGAGTTTTAAACCGTCCAGAAACGAACAAAAAAAATTCACGATTAAAAATGTGGGAGGCAGAGGGTACCGCGCTCTGCTGCTGCTGCAGATACCTATAATCTATATAGTAGGCCACAGAAAGTCCGAAACGGATGTGTTAAATTTGAATTCACGAAACACGATTCTGAGCGATGGCGGTCTCTATCAGCCTATTAATAAATATATTTCGTGATATCGTATTGTTATTAAAGATATTTATTTAAAAATAAAAATTGCATCTGAAAATGTCATTGTGCAGTGTTTAAAATATAATAATATATTATAGCTTAAAAGTTTCAAGTGCCCACGAATAATATTTTTAAATTACAAAAAAATAACTAAAATCGTTACTTTTAGTTTAAATATCGAATTTTGTTCAAATTTGAACTTAAAATATCAATAAAAAACCTTGTTCATATATTTTTTAGATTTTTAGGTTATAATACTATTAACTTGTACTAGAAACCTTGTTTTACATAATATTCGATCCGTAGCTAGTCGTGACATAATTAATTTGTGTCTATGTATCTTTAACCTGCAGCTCTTAAAACAACTTATGAGGAACCTATTGTATTAAATGTATGAGTTTTTTGACCAATCGAAATTATTTTAATCGATATTTATAGAAAAAAAAACTCAAAAAATTTCAAATTCCACATGCTTTTAAATAGCTCAAAAACATTCAAAATATTTAAAAAAAAATAGTAGGTATGCACTATGTATATAAATTTCTAGTACCTAGTACTTTTGTACCTACTACCTATATAATAGTGTATTAATACTTTAAATTTTCACCAAATAGTATTACCGTTTATCTATATTTTTTTTGTTTTTGAGTTACTACAAAAATACAAAATCGATTTTGTCAAAAACGGGGTTTTTATAAGAATCTAAAATAAATAAACACATTGTAAAATCACATCTAGGTATATATTTTATCGCTCCGCTCAGAAATTAAAAATATTAATATATATAGGTACGATATAGTATTACTATAAGTTTACCGAGCAAAGGTACCTACATCAAATTATTGAAAATTCAGAAATTATCCTGAAGTGCAAGTCTGTAGTGATATTTATATTTTTGACGATATCGCAATATCGAAGATTACTGTTTGTCGATGGTCTACAAATAAAACAAATACTACTGCTATATTTCATAAACCTATATATAATACTTCCATCACTCGGTTATTTGATTTCCTCGGCCAGACCTAACCTAACCTATCTCGTTATTGTTGTTTGTTGGTTCAATCGAAAATGGATAAGTTCATAAAATCATAATACAACAACCTACCAAATCATAATTAAAATGTTAAATTGACTATATATAATGAGCATTCATTAGAGTTTGGTATATTATAGTATAATATTGTAAGTACCTACCAATAATTTATTGAAACTGATTAACATATTTTTATTAACTACCAATACTATATGTAGAGTAAACAATTAAATCTATGCCTAATGAGTAAATGGGCAAAATTTGATACTTATTGTATTGTATATTTTTGCATATTTTGAAAATTTTCAATTATTATGCATATCTTAACGTTGAAAAAATAAACAAAATATACAATGCATTTTATTACCACCCGGTGTGCAATTGAGTGACTTAAACTACTAAGTGATATTCTGTTTAGATCTCAAATTTGACCTCCCCGGTTTATGTCCATTAGCTATCCCATGGATATTACTAAAATCCCATCTCAAAAAGGACTTCCCTGCGTAGGCTTATTAAAATTATAATTGTATATGTAAAATTATGAATCTCTATGTGAAGTTGTATAAAGGTCTCAAAATTTACTACACATTTAAATAATATTTATCATCGCACGGAGTTCACTAAAATCGACTTACAATAAGGACTTCCGTGCGTAGTGAAATTGGTAATTTCTATGTGAAGTAAAAAAATTAAATAACTATGCGAAGTTTTATTAATGTCTCAAAATCAACTCCACATTTTAATCTCCTTTTCATCATCACATGGATTTCAATTTGTGTTGATAAATCTATGATTATATATATATATTATATAACAATATATTATATATATATACTATGTAAAGTAAAAATGTAATATACATATATATACGTATAATATGTGCCTATATGAGTATAGTATGACTGTTCAGGGTTTTACCCTGGTGGTTGTATCGTTCAGATTGTGTCTATTCAGAATTCATTATATTATATATTATTATAAATTATTTATAAATATTGTTATCGATGAGACGATGTCATATGCACTGTATTTTTAGAAATTAAAAGACGGCCAATCGGGATTGGATATCCGTGACTCCGTATCGTTCACAGTTCACTAGTTATTAGTTAACCACTTCTCCATCAGTTGACATTTCAAGTTTTGATTGTTATCGTCATCTGTCTATTTAGAGTATTTAGTATTTTGTCATGGTCATAATATTTTGTAACTTTCTTTAAAATCGTGTATGTGTTCTCAGTGTTTAATACCTACTTAAATACTTATACTGTTAATTGTTTGATCTGCATCTCTGTGATTTGTGTACCTACTGGCTACTGCAGATGTACAACTGTGCAAGTTATACCACATAATAATTAGTATATTGTACCCATATCGAATTGGTAAATCTAACTTGCAACTACACACTAAAAATTATGATGGCTACAAAACAGGTAATTATATTTTTCAATTAATATAATAATAGTTTTAATTATAAATCTACTTATCTTCACATGTTTGAGTTCCTTTCTTATTACCTATATTATATTTAAACTCTACCAGGTGATTCTTTTATCAAACAACAGTAACAACACTCATATTATTTCAAAAAGTGTAAATATTTTTGAAAATTTATTTAGATGAGTGGAGTAGTGGACAAACATTTTGCGGGGTAACCCCGTACCACTCCACTCTGCTCATCTAAACTTTAAATACTTATAACTCATAAACTAATAGTCTTAAATTCGATTTTTATGTATCAAAATTCTTAGAAAAATATAAAGTTTTGGAATATAAAATTAAAACTAGGTACATGTTGTCATTCTAAAAAGTAAAAAACTTAAAAAAATCATAAGGATAAAAAATATTAAAAAATATAATTTTTTAGTAAAAAAGTTGTTTTGTAAATTAGTTGAAACCATGTAAAAAAATATTTTCAAGAATATTTACACTTTTTGAAATAATGAGTGTTGTTTGATAAAAGAATCACCCTGTATACATCCCTTCACCCAACACATTAACTGTATGTATGGGCATATTTGAAGACAGGTGTAAAAACAATTATTACCAATAATTACAAATATGGTACCTACCTAATATATTCATCATGATGAAATTGAGCATTATAAACATTATAAACAGGACCAATAGACAATAATTAATATACATGTGTAATAAATACTAATTATTAATTTAATAGGTAATAAAATTACTAATTAGGAAACTTTTATACTTTACTGGACACCCTTTTTTTGTAATTTTTTTATTTTTGAAATAAAGTAGTTTCCTATGTTTTAAACGATAGTGAAGTCAGAATTTGGGGCTCGGACTTAGTTTTCAAGTTACAGGCCTATGAAATTAAATGCGTTATAATTATTATAGTGAAAACGTTATAGTGATGCCCGTTTCCCACTTTGCCACTCGCTCGCTTCGCTGCGCTCGAACAAAAAAATTGAAAATATCCCTCGATTTGCTGTGCAACACCACCTCAAGTAGGTCACAAAGTAAAAATAATAATAATAATAATAATAATAATTCAAAAAGAATAAAAAATATTGCAAAAAATATTTAGGGAGCGGCTGGTTTAGATGATCTCGGGGTGTTGCGGGCCTCAATCGATTATGAGACCACCGCACCACAACTAACTAAATTATATTTTGCCAAATTACTTATTTAAGAAAGTTATGAAAAAGCGTTTAACTTCATAGACCTGTAACTTGAAAACTAAGTCCGAGCTTCAAATTCTGACTTCACTATCGTTTTAAGCATACAAAACTACTTAGTTTCAAAAAAAAAAAATTACAAAAAAAAGGGTGTCTGGTAAAGTATAAATATACCCTAATTAGATACATTTAATACGTATATAGTCCTATGAATTATTTACTTACTTGTTTCTATAGTCATGGACTATAGGTTTATTTGAAGAGGAAAACAAGTACTCTGTACTACCATCAAATTGGTTGATCCGGGTTGGTGAAAATGTATTTTGTCAATGGCCAAAAAAAAGAATAACTGATACAATGATTAAAATGGCAGAAAATCCATCAAAAGATTGGACACTGTTTCCAGTAAAAGTTATTGAAGAAAATCGTAAGTAATTTTAAGTAGGTACCTACCTATTTAGGACCTACCTATACATAATACTATTTTTTAAATATATTGTAATATATTGTAATCATAGCCGTACGAACAGGGCTGTGATTTTTTAAGAGCAAAAGGGACTTATGCCTCAATTGTATTATCCATATATTTGTCATAAATAGGTACCTAAATTACCAAATTCAATGTCTATAATGGACAATTATTTTTGTCCCGTGACTGTCCATTATATACAGGTTTGACTGTACTTATGAATTATAATATAAAATTAATAGCACAGAATAGATGAAAATATATTCTTTGCTATTTACAACATGTACGTGGTCTTAGGATAGACTGGATAGAGTATATACCTATTATAATTTGATAATTTACTTTTAATATATTTAATTAAGATTATTACTTTTTTTAATTTTTTTAATTTTTAATCTATAAATTGAATTTAATTAATACTGAGTATTTACTGTATTCTAGTTTCTTATGAACAAGCTATCATAAGGGAGAAAAAAATATTTTTACAAGCATCAGAGTCTGATAGAAGCTTAGGACGTGGAAAAAGGAAACGAAAAATGAAATTTAAAAAGAATGACAATTTAAATGATGACTTTGATGAAAGTGGTAAATTGAAAACTAAATTCCTTATATTTCTGTGCAGTGTTTAATAATAATTAAGGTGATATGTGTTTTTATAAATTATTTTTAAAAAATGGGTGGGTACCTTATAACTTATTAATGAATAACAATTTTTTACTTAGTCCTAACATAATTATTGTTATTTATAAAAATCAATGGGAGTCAACATTTTTATATTAGATAGTACCTATTATACGTTATAAATATTAATTATATCATGTATTATATTATATAGATAGTAGTGCAGTACAAACACCAATAAAAATTGTAACCAACAAAGAAAATCTAAAAGGTATACGTGTACCCTTCATGCAGAACGAGAATACATTATCAAATAATATTATTTCTGGTAAATATGAATATTATCACATTTTTTTTTTTGTAACTAATTATTTTTATTTTTAAAACTTGAAATTATACATTTATTAGATGCAATTGAAGTACTGAATTATATTCCATCAAATATGAATATTCAACCATTTCAACTTGATGATTCTGTAGCAACTTCTTCTCATAATATTGGCACACAATATGGGTTAGCATTAGATAATAATTCTAATGACAAAATATTGTCTACTAGTGTTGAGAATAAGTGAAACAGCTCAACTTTTATAATTCTAAATTACAAACATGATTTCATCATTTGATTTTTTTATAATATTTACTAATTCAACTTTTAGCCAATATTGATGTGAATGTTGCAAACAGCAGTCAGTTTGGACCGTGTAGCCAAAAAAATTCATTCCAATTTATTGACGATTTTGCGCATAATACTACGGCATATGGTATTGATGTAGAAGATATTGTTAATTCAGTAAATAACACTAACAACTGTAATTTAAAAGTTGTTTATGGGAATCGTACAAACTTGGGTAATGCAATATCTATATTTTATTATATGAATATTACAATAATTTAATCTTATAAACAATTTCAGTTATCTCTGTTGTTGAAGCAGATAGATCAATAATAATAATTTTAAAAAAAAGCCTGAATGAATATCTTTGACATTTTTGTTTTAGTTGCTTAAATATATAAAAGAAAATTAGAAAATTAATTTAAATATCTTATTTAAAATGACTAATGATATAATAATTAGGAAAAATTAGTAAAATCATAGGATGTTTAATTACTATTTTTCTTAAATAAATACTTGTTTCACTTATAGCTATCATAATATAATGTATCCCTATACAATTATTAATTTAAACTTATGTAATTAATATTATGGATGAAATGGTTGCAAAAGTGATTGATTTATGTATTTAAACTAACTCTTATGTAAAAAGAATTGATGCCAGAATTGACAAAATCGAAAAACTTCTTGAATCTAATACAGCCGGCTATTACCGCAATTCTCAACAGATGTTCAATGAAGACTTTATTTCTCTTTTTCCAATGAAAGATATACAAACTATTAATGATGTTGATACAAAAATTAAAAATGATTCTAAATTTGAATGTCAAATGGTAGGTACCATAGTATATATATATATTCATGTTTGTTGTAATGTTTATTAACAGTTAAATATGTAAATTTTTTTTTTAGAAAGCATTTATTACTTCTATTGGTGGTACTGACATAAAAAATTTTGTAAAGAGAATTCTTCATCGAATGTTCTCCAACGAATTATCTTCGAAATGTTCCTGGACTGGGTGCAGAACAAATTACAAATTAGAAAATTTGAAATTGATGAGTATTATAAAAGGTGAGGTGACTGAGAAACATTTATTTTGAATGCCGAGCAAGTTTTATATTATTAACTTTTTTTTTGATTTTCAAGACATTGCCAGAGAACATTTTAAAGGAACTGATATATCTTTTGAGAATCATGTGAAAGATTGGTTTAGGCACGGTACTCAACGTTTATCCAGAGAAAAAGAACGCCAACAATAAATTAACAAGATTTTTTTTTCCTATAATATTTTTTATTTTATACATCTACTACTTTATTTCATTATTTTTGCAATGCAGAGACTATTGCTTTATTAATTTATTACAATTGCTTTTCGTTTATCCAGGGAAAAGAGGGGCAACAATTAACAAGATTGTTTTTTTCTATAATATTTTTTATTTTATTCATCTATTACTTTATTTTATTATAAGTGCAATGCATAGACTATTACTTTATTATTTAATATTTTTGTATAAGTATATTTCATAAATAGAAATAAAGTACCTAATAATTAATAATATTAATTATGATATTTATAGTTTATAATGCTCAAAGTATTTTCACAGTGATGTTTTTTTTTTTTTTTTAATATTATTTTAATATTTGACTTAATATTTTTTGAATAAACATTTGTCTATTATAAGTTAATATTTTTTCAATATTGTAGACTAAGAAAATTAAACCACTGGAAAATATGTCAAAAAGAAATTTCAATCGTCATATTCAACAACAAATCCAAATGGCATCATCGTCGACCATGGTTAAAAAACCAAAACTCTGTAATATAAGCCCTGCAATTCCAAAAGGTAAATCTATAAGTATTCAATCTCCATCAGTTGCTCGTGCACAGTTAGAAGATGTAGCCGATATTCCTTTAATTTGCAATAAGTCTGGTACACATTTTATTGAAAGTATCAATTTTTCTAATAAAGATGATGATAATAATTATAAAAAATCAAAACTTGTAGACAGTCCAAAAAAAATAATTTCAAAGTATCATGTATCTCACAATTTTGTAATTGAATTATTGTTAATTTTAAGAGAAGAGGGATTGGATCTCCCAAAAGATGCAAGAGTTCTTTTAAATACACCAAAACATCAAAGTATCATACATATAATTCCAGGATCATATATTCACTTGGGAATCAAAACTATGATGTTTCCAATACTATCAACATTTATTTCTGATTTTCGTAATACATCTATAATACAATTATCTTTAAACATTGATGGATTACCAATTTCTAAAAGTTCGAAGGCATTCTTTTGGCCCATTTTAATATCTATAATAAATAATACCAAATTATCTAAACTAATTATACCTATAGGTATTTATCACGGTAAGTATAAAAAGCCTGATTGTATTTCAGAATTTTTAAACCCTTTTGTAACAGAAATGAATGATTTAATAACTAATGGTTTCTATATAAATAAACAAAAATTTACATTTGAAATTTCCCAAATCATCTGTGATGCTCCCGCAAAGGCGTTTATTCTTAATGTTAAACAATTTAATGCCTATCATGGTTGCAATTCGTGCACAGAAGAAGGAACATTTCTTAACAGAATGACCTTTTTAGGAATGGACTCAGAATTAAGAACTGATGAATCGTTTCGTCAAAAAACTGATGTAGATTATCATAAAGGCAACAGTCCATTATTACATTTTAAAATTGATATTACATTATTAGTAGTACTCGACTACATGCATAATGTATGTTTGGGTGTTATGAAGAGAATGCTACAATTTTGGTTGAAAGGACCAAAGCCAGTTAGACTTTCTAAAATAGATATTGACATTATTTCTTCAGAACTAATAAATTTAAAAAAAACATTTCCTGCTGAATTTTGTAGGCTACCTAGATCGCTTGAAGAAGTTGAATTTTGGAAAGCCACCGAGTACAGATCATTTTTACTCTATACTGGGCTTGTTGTCTTAAAGGGGAGATTAAAGAAAAAATTCTATGAGCATTTCATTATTATTCATACAGCTATTCGCCTTCTTGCATCTAATGAGACTTGCGTAACTTATAATGATATGGCTACAACTTTAATAAGAAAATTTGTCTATGATTATTCAATTTTGTATGGAAATGAATTTATAACGTATAATGTTCACAGTTTAATACATTTATCTCGTTTTGTAAAACATCATGGACCTCTAGATTCTTTCAGCGCATTTAAGTTCGAAAATTATTTGCAGTTTATTAAAAAAAGCTTAAAAAATACAACATTTCCTCTTCAAGATATATATGACCGTATTATAGAACATAAAGAACTTCAAATACAATCAGTTATAAATAATTGTTATCCTATTTTAAAAAATGAAATCCATAATTATGATACATTTTATTTATACAATCCATTTATAACTTATTATGAAAAAATTATAACCGATCAATTTTTAATATGCTCTATAAATTTGAAGAATGGTCATTTTACTTTAAAAAATAATAGTATTGTTGTTGTAAAAAAAATTTTAAAATATTCCAATAGTCAAATTGAGTTAGGAGTAGTGAAATATAATAGTTATTCTGTAATGTCTAATACCCCTATTGAATCAAATATTGTTGGAACATTTTATGTGAGTACAACAGATATTTCTGATCTATTTTTTGTTAAATTAAAAGATATTAAGAATAAATGTTTTTTTGTTACTATACCTAATGACAGGGCTGTTGTCATTAGCTTATTACATATTAGCGAGTAATTTCATATTAAACTAATTAATGTTATATTATTTTTCTTAATGTTATAAATAATTAAATAAAATTATTTATTAAATATAAAAATATGTCTGTATTTAATAATGTAACTAATCGTAGTACTTTATATTATTTTGTTTAATTTTGTATTTATTTTAAGCTCATAATAATAAACATCTTATTTTATTAAATGTAATTATGCTGTTCTTTCATTTCATTAATTAATATTATATTAAATTTAAAACATTCTTTACATATTATGTTAATTGTGTTATAACCAATATAACTATTAAGGGTGTGAATGTTATTGTGTGAAAATTTTGGAGCTGCTGAAGTGAATCATATATAATATATGATATCACTATCATGACTATACTTATATGGATGCCTATATTATAATAAGGTAAATAACTGGGCAAAAATTAGCTGGATTTTTGAAAATTGTGCTCCCCCCCTTCCGTTGTGTGATTATAAAGAGTGAATTCAATTACATATTCAATTTAAGCAGTGGGAATAATATTTTGGTAATTAATATGGACCTCTAATGGAAGTTTTTTTGTGTTAACACATGGCTGTTATCATTTAATACTATATGATTTCTATAGGTCGTCTATGAGTAGAACGTATAATATACCAAAAGTGATGTTCTATAGTAGTCACATATGTGATTACCTTGTGCAGTTTTTAGGTAGCTTATACAATATAAAATAGAAGGCTTTATTGACTTCCTACAGTAATCACATTTTGATATCACAATTGTACCATCACTCAACTTGGCGTTTGGCATCCATGTTGCATCTCAGAGAAGTAAATAGGCACTTATTTGTAACTTCACAAGTATCAGTGTGATAACTATGTGACTTTTATTACACGGGATTTCACACACCGGGCATGTTTTTAATATTCTTATAGACAATTTAATAGTAGGTATTAACAACTGACATACCTATCAATTATCTATACAACCCCACTCTTCCGAAAATACATAAAATTATCTAGGAATTTTTTAACTGGCTTTCATTTTAATTTTCGTTAAGACGAGCGAATACTGAATACATACAATCCTGAATGTATAATGCAATATTTATATTTGCTGCTAATTAATAACTCAATTTATTATTTATTTAATTTAAATGTAATAGGTACATGTAAAATATTATTTTTTATATAGGTAATATGTTTTTAGTGCATATTTTAAATTAAATAATGTGCATTATTATTAAATACACAAATCAAAGCATTACACTTTATAGGTTTTTAAATCATATTATAATAATTATGAAAAAATAAAATGTTTAGAAAAGTGAATCCTGTGCCCCCCCCTCCACTCAGAACAAAATTATATCTACGCCACTGTGGGTACTATATTTTTTTTATTTAGTCGACATACAAGATACCTACATATCAGTAGTTATAACATTATTTAAGAGTGTTATTTAATATTATATTATTGACTACGACGATCCATTGACAGAATAAATAGATGTTTAACATCTTTTGTTTTTACATTAGTGATTAGTTCATGAATCGCAGAAAAATACCCTCTAAACTCTAATACTGTTAGACCATTATATTTTGTTCAATGATTAATATTAATGGGCGACCCTAACGATTAGCTTTTCTTCGGGAAAAGATAAAGTAGAATAAATTATCTCTAATGAAATTAGAAATCTCTATTTTGAATTACCTACTTTACGAGAGCAGCAAGTCGCAGCAATTACTAAAGTCATTTTATAATTTCGATCGCTCTAACGGTATTAATAAAAAAAAAATGCAAACGAGCGTTGTAATGATGGATCGAATATAGGTATTCGAATGACATGATAAAATCCAAATGATTTTCATCACTGTTTTCCCAATTAGTGTTCAGTAGATTCTATTATTAATATGTACGTCTAATAGGTACTTTAATTTATTTCAATAGTTGAAACTCGAGACTTTACGTGGGTATGCGATTCAAACCATCGTTTACCACAATTATAATGAAAATGCTGCAACAACGGGTTTTCTAAATTTAATAGGTAGTGATATAAATAAATAGTCACACGCATTCTTTGACAAACACATACACATTATTTAGCCTTCCGTTTGCCATTTGGAAACTAAATTAAACTAATCCATAAAGTTAAACTCGAAGTCGGTGGAAACAGAGCAAAGTAAATTGTTAGAGTTTAATGATGTGGATGCACCTTCAACCATCAATTTATATACCTACGTATTTAAGCTATCAAAATGAATGCGGGACCGGCTGAAAATGGTAAATAATTTGTCAATGCCCAAAAGTGTATTATAACTTTTTTTGGACAAATACTGGATACAAAATATTATACATAGAGTGTGTCCCGAAAATTCTGGAACACCCTAATACCCGGGTAATATATCTGCCAAAAATGACCTATTTTTTTAATTAGGCTTTTTCGAGAACTTTTTATAGATAAATTATAATTTGATGATAATTTCAAAAGTTCAACAAAATAATTTTTTTAAAACGTTCAAAACTAGCCATTTATTTTATTAACAATTTTTTTAAAGTTTAAAAATATTGATTTTCCGTGGAATCATAGAGGGTGTTACTGGACTTTACGGACTTACGAACTTTGGTTAGTGGATAAAATTCGAACCACGATCATTTATTTACCGTATTAAATATAAAATTTAAAAATGTGGACAAGAGGGTACAACTGCTCTGCAGCAGCTCTACATTAGGTTTTGAGTGGGTCGCTGTAATGGAAGTATAACATTTCGAATTCCGTGATTAATCATTGCATACGAAAACGATTCCGAGCGAAGACCGCCGTCTGTCAGTCTATACTACTATAGGTATAAGTTTATTTTATGATATTATCGTTGCTATAAAGTAATTTATTTTACTACCATAGTAGTCGTAGTACAGTAGGTCGAATTAAATTTTGCCGAAAACACAGCATTTGAAAATGTTTTTGTGTGTATATGATATAATAATATTATATACTTTAAAAGTTTCAAGTACCTACGAATAGTTTTTAAATTACCGGGGAGGACAAGTGGGTACCTACCTCCCACTGTTGTTCCTCTCTGTCATGTAGGTCATTGTAATGAATGTATAAAATTCGAATCCAATGATATAAAATTACTGTACGCGAAAAACGATTCTGATTTCTGAGTTAAGTCTTAGTCATTCTATATAATATATTACTAAAGTATATTTGATGATATTATTGTTATTAAAGTAATTTATTTCACTGAAAGTAGGCCGTAAAACCGTAGGCGGAATTCATTTCTGCCGAAAACATTTCATTTGATATAATTTAAAAGTTTCAAGTGCCCATAAATAGTATTTTTAAATTACAAAAAAATAAAATTACTTATTGTATTACTTTTAATATGATTTTATGTAATCATTATTCCTCCGTTTGAATATCTAATTTCGTTCAAATTTAAAAAAAACTGTATTGATATAAATTTTAGATTTTTTGGGTACAGTATGAAATATTTATGAGAAACCTTGTGCAATCGGACTTGGTCAACTCGAATTTGAAGGGACCGACCAAAAAATTCAAATTTTCCAAGGATTCAAGTTAAATGAATAGGATCCTTCTTTAAATATGAAATTCTAGGGACCGGTGAAAAAGTTTGAGATATCGAAGATTCAAGTTAAAAATTCGACTGTTATTAAATTTACAAATTTTTTGACAGAGCAAAACAATTTTTATAGACAATAATAAATAAAAAAAAAAAATCGAAAATTTCTCATATCTATAAATATCTCAAAACGATTCAAAAATGATGTATGAAAAATGTTCATATATTTATTTGGTGAAAATTTAAAGTATCTTCGGATATTACTTTGTGAGTTACACCAAATAAACTAAATCGATTTCGTCAAAGACTGGTGTTTCGTAAGAAACCCCGTTTTTTCTTATTTTATTTTAGTTTTTCCCGACGCTTTTGAAAACGACTACGAATTTTTTTCATTTGACCCCCTAAAGTACTACCTAGATTCGCTTTCATACCGGAAAAGATGCTGATGTAAAAAATCGGAGCCTTTTAACTGCCCCAAAAGGCGATGACAGGCAAAAAAAAACACACATTATTGTAAAATCAATATACATCCATATCGTTCGGCTCAGAATCTAAAACGGGAAAAAAAATAATTCACATTTATCTTAAAATTTAACGTAGGTATATGGAAAACGAAATATAAATGAATATATTATTTTCTGCTGCTTTTCCTATTACTTATCGTGAATTACACGCTCTGTTAATCACACCCACACTTGAAAATGTTATCGTCATTATGTCGTTTAATAATAGAAATAACATTATCGTATTTATCGTTTAGTCCAAACACCAGCATTTTTAAGAGTAAGCATTTTTTTTTTTAACTACTTAGTAATAGTCACTGTAATGGATGCGTGTTAAATTTTAATTTAATGAAAAATCATTGTAAACGACGAAAAACCACATTCTGAGGTAAGACGGTCTAACTTTTTGATAGTCAATATGTTACCAAATAATTATTTTCATAAAAATATTACAATTTTAACAAATATTTGAATTTTTTTCGTTAGTTTTTCCAGACCATTTTAAAAAAATACTGAGAATATTCGATGTTGAGCTCTCAAAAGTACCAACTAGATCAAATTCGATACCGGAAACATTTCTCGAAGTTGATGATCGGAGCAAGGAAACTGAAAAAGTGTCGTGAGATACAAAAATAAAAAACACACATCATTGTAAAATCAATACCTACATTCTAAGTGTAGCAAAAAATGTAAAATTCACCAACCTTCGTTCGTAATAATTCATAAAATAACTGATGCAAATATAACTAGCTTTATGTAAATGTATTAAAATGACCTAATTAAATTGTCGATATATGTCTGAGCCTTGACAAAATTGATTACTTTTGAAGTTTCATGCGCGGTTTAATTACTTTCATATATATTTATAAAAATTTATCGTGAATATAAAAATGATACCTAATATAAAAATTATTTATAATTTCCAAGTTACGGTAAAAAGTAGTTTTAATCGTGGTCGATAATATGTAATAGCTATTTTTATGGGATATAATATATTGCTTTCGATTATGTATGGAATACAAAATTGAACAAAAATTTCGAATACAAATACACAGATAAAAATTCAAACGATTAGGAAGGTACGAAAAATACGATTTGTAAAAACGGAAATCGAAACAATATATAATGCGATTAAAAAATAATAAAGATTCAAACTTTTGTTCTTTCTACATCGTGCGTCAATGTCGCGAGTATGAAAATAAAGTTTCGACGAGATTTAAACCAACGCGTTTTAAAATATTGCCCTTTCAAAATATAATATTTTTTATATTCTATACGTGGTGATTGATCATTCAAACTTTTGCCGGTCTCTGCTCCCCTCCGAAGGAATCGTGCGAAATAGAATTCAATAGTTGTCGTCAACGTCACACAGGTAATCATTCAGAGCTGAATCGTGTGCAGTGTAAAACGCGTGTAATCCACAAGTCGTGCGGTTTATCGGAATCGGATACGCCTAAACTCAATATAATAATAATATATAATACGTGTGTTTAGGATTTAATTTCCGTTTGAGTCACGCGTCATCGTCGTCGTCGTCGTCGTCGAGGGTCCGAGTGTGCAATTAAAGCTCTGAAATATTTAGAAGGATTATCCCTTTCTACGATATTACATTACCTGTAAATTGAACCAAAGGGGCAATACCCCGCTTCACCTAATAGGAAATTAATTAGGAACACTATAATTATTATTATGATTTGCAGTGGTGTTCGGTAGCTGGAATTGTTCGCACACGAACGAAAAATAATATCGCGGATTTGACATATTTTGTAAAAATGTATATTGAGCACTACCTTAGGTACCATAATAATATAATTTGTAATATTTTATGTACCAAAAATTAACTTTAACTTATTTCGTTGTTTTTAAACATAATATTTTCATTGCAGATTATTTTACTGCGCATGACGTATGCACACAATATTATTACACTACCTAATACATTTTAAACACGCTTTCTTACACGAAAATATACGATTAGTTGCTTATTATTTTTCATTCGTCGACATCAGTATAGTGATGTACGTGTATTTCATTCGTATTAGTCCCCCTCGATGGAACCAAGGTGTAATTACTGATGTAATTTTAAGTATAATTTTGTAATATTCAAGGAGTCCGCGATTATCCGAGGGAGCTAGTTTCCGAAAAATTGAAACTTTCTATTATACGATATAATATAGAGATATTCATCACAACCACGTTTTTATATTTTTATTTCGGTCTCGGGTACGTATTATATACCTTGTCGTCTAGACTTATTTTTTAGTGTTTTCGTTTGTAATAGCAGCGGTAACTAATGAGTTAGCTTATAAAACTCCGTCGTTGCACTCCTAATCATTGGCGTGTAACTCGAGTCGAAAATCTACAGCGTCGTAACACCTGCAGCCCTTTTAAAATACTGCAACATCATATTCTACACATGCATCACGCGGTTTTATAGCTCGGAAAGACCATAAATCTTCCCCGCCATATCGTGCAAGCCACGCGGTGTATTATAGGTAGGTAGGTATGTATTATTTGTTTTCTTCCTTTATATAATGAAAAATAATAACTGTTTTATTCGGTCTGAAAAGCCGAATGTCTGTAGAAACGAACGAAACAATATATTATATCGAGTAACTGTTTTATGTGGGTGTGCGCATGTGATTATGAGAAATTGTTTTGCACTTTATATAATAATATCAAAAACATAATAACATATTATATTATATAATATAATATATAGTTGCATCGCGACCGCAAAAATCGTATCACGTACACCACGCGTGTATATAATATTATATAGTTTATTAAATTATATACGACCATAATATCACTACACACACGAGTCGGGAGGTGATGCCCACCCCGTCGGCGGAGGAGTGTGTGTGTGGGAGATTGTAAATTCCGCCCGAAATGAACCGGTAAAAACAAGGTCTATGGTAAATTCCGCCCGGGAAAATATCCAATTTAAAAAGGTACATGTAAATTCCGCCCGAAAAAATATACAGGTACAAAAATGGATTTGTAAATTCCACCCGGAAAAATAAATATTTTTAAACTAAGCGTTCCGTGACTGTACGACGCGACCGTACTTTTCGCGACGCAGCGCGTATTATAGTATTGGGAAGTCACAGAATGTTCGAACACGGAATAATCGTATCTCAGATGACAATCGTCAATCATGTCATATTTTATCAGCTTTAACTACAATATTATGGATCTAATAATTGGAAATTACAGATAGAAATATTATAAATTGTGTTCAGTACACGTCCTAGAGTGACTTATATATATATTGTGTTAATTATTGATAATGATTATATTTTGACTCGTCTTTATTATTATAATTATTACTATTTTACGATTTTTAATAATTTTATATGATATACATGATTTATATATATATTGTGCTAATTATTGATTATGATTTAATTTAACTATAATAATATTATTATGATTATTATATTTACTTTTATAATTATTACTATTCTTACGATTATATATGATTTATGTTATAAATTATAATTATATAATATGTGAAATATATATTTATTTAAATAACTACTTATAAATTATAATGATTAATATATGTTATGTCAGTAATAATATGATTAATAAGACACATTCAGAAATTTGTTTATTAACAGAAAGTATTAAATGTATTCTTTATATACCTATTATACCTATACGGTTTTGATTGAAAAATACAAAAAAAAGTAACTTTAAAGCTTAAACTTTTAAACTTCATTAAGTAATAAGAACTTCTTACTCATACATTTTTTCGGGCGGAATTTACATGTATATTTCTGTACCTGTATTTTTTTCGGGCGGAATTTACATGTACCTTATTTTACCTGTAGTTAATTTTGGGCGGAATTTATATGCGCCCGTGTGTGTGTGTGTGTGCTCCCCGGAATATAGAAACCGAGCCGCAAAAATCGCCTAGAAAGTCGAAATTCGCGAGTGCGGCGGCGGCGCGTCTGGCCCGTACGTAATAACAATACATAGCAACCACCTTGTACTCGCATCCGTCAGCAGTCAGCCGTCAGCCGCGTGTGTGCACAAGAGAGTCTGAGCCCCGGAGACGACCCCGGGCAGCTGCTGTCAAGACGACGGTCTGTCTGGCGTTTTACCGGTTTTCTTCCTTTTTTTTTTTCGACGCGTTTTCTCGTTTTCGCGATATTATACGATTTCCGATCGATCGCCGCCGCCGCCGCCGCCGGCAGCCAGCAGCCAGCAGCCAGCCAAGGCTTATTAATAACGTGCCCCGCGAGCACGTGTACGGAACAACCGCACAGTCGAGATCAAAGACGTGTTGTTTACGCTGCAGTAAATTAAATAGGATTCCCGCGCACGTACTCGTCGTAAAAAACACCGCCGCGGCCGCAGCCGGATCGTTGCCGCGAGCAGCTCTCGTCTAAAAATAAGCGCCCCGAACCCATAATAATCATAATATATAACGCAATAATAATAATAAACACGTCTTTATATTATTATGCTCGACATTATTCAATAGTATAGTGTAGTAGGTATATACTATAATATAGTCTATAGTGTAATATATAAATATAAATCTACAATTCCGTGAACGCGCGAGCGAAGCACTACAACCACCGTCTTCGCGCGCACACACGATATTATATTATTATTATGTACTTCCTAACAATAATATATTATTATACCGCCTACGCGTGTCGCGTTATTTTTGATATTATATTATAACACACGTATCGCGTACCTACACAATCGCGGCTGGAAATATCGTTGAAATTCATTTCCCGCACGCTGCAGCAGGACGAAATATAATACCATATTATTATTATACACGCGCGCGTAGGTATCGAGTATTAATAATTTTGGATCTCGTCGTCGCGATAATATCGTGTACCATTATTATTATTTATATTATTTATATAAATAAACTGTTCGACGTCGGTTGATTTGTCACGACGACGACGCCGTACAGCTGCAACGAGCGCGTATTCGCCACCTCGGGTACCACCGAGGTATTATATTATTATTATTTTGACACGAATTCCCGATTGATATTATAATAATATACATAAAAGGTATAGTAGGTGTCTACTATAATATATGTAATATATTACAACACATTAATAAACTGCTTTATTCGTCCTGCCTCGTGCCTGTATAGAGAGTAGTGCGAATAATAAACTCGTGGGCGGTAGGTTAACCGTTTTTCTTTTCTTTTTATAAACTGGTATTTTTCCCGAAAACGCGACGGATACACACGGATATATCGTATCGTTATTACTTATTACACGAGAGTGTGTGTGTGTGTGTGTTTGGACACGAGCCGATTGTTTTTTCCACCAGATCCCGAGGGACGGGAATTTATTCGCGAATCGTGAAACAGACTCGCGTAGTCGCGTTTATAGCGGCGGCGGTGGTGTATCGTGGACGCCACGATGTATAACATTACGCGCTCCGTGCACACTACACCCACGACCCACCCACGCCAATCGTCCGCGTACCCATATAATACAATACATATAATATATATGTGTGTGGGTGGTTTTTTTGCTCCCGGAAAAACCTTTTACCCGTCGCCGTTTCTGCAGCCAAATCCTTTCATCCTTCGCGGCGCGCACTAAACCTGAACCCCCGCGTGTACTGCGCGTGCGTGCGCGTTCGTCGGCGTGGGTGGGTGTGTGTGTGTGTGTGTGTGTGCGCGTCCCTTATAGCCAAAGGATCGGACGTTTTATATGCTTAGATTACACACACACACACACTTATATATATATACGACCACCGTATCTGGCTACTAGATGTGTATATATACACAGTACCTATCGGATACGCGTCCGTTTATTGTGTAAGCCACCACCCTCCCCTCCACCTCCGCGACGGTGTACGGCTCCTCTCGGCCCCACCGCAGAAAATCGCTAACGCTTTTCCGCCGCTCGCGATGCGACGAATGACTATATACATATATACACAACTATAGTGTAACTACACGCGGTTACGACCTACCCGTGTATATACACCCACACACACACACACACACACACACACACAGTAGGTACGAGAGTCATAATGATGATAAGGAGCAGCGTGCTCGCGGGCAGCAGCAGATTTGCTGAGAATAACGCGCGCGTTTATGCTGTGCCCGCGCCGCCGCAGCCGCCGCTCCGTCGCGTTAATGTCGTTTTATCGATTTTTTGGCGCTTTTTTTTCGCCGTTTATTTAAGACGGACGGACGGAGGCGCTGCGAAAGAAAGACAGAGTGATACAGAAATAGGGGCTGAAACTTTATCGCGGAAAAAGAAAAATTAACGTCGCGGCGTATCGCGTCAAAAACTTTTTGCGAACCCGAGACGGAAACGCGTGGTCGTGATTTTCTGCATAACGCGCCGCGCCGGTGTTCATTATAATAATAATATTATGGTTAGGTACCTTGTAGGGATAGGTACTGCGCGCTGTGCAACACCGACTTTTAACGAAAAACTTTTCAAAAGCGGCTTTTTTTTTTCGCCGTCAAAAAAATGCGAAAATCAACAGGCAACAACAACAACGGTTATTATTATTGTTACATTATGTTCAAAATGGTTGTTAAAAGTTTTTGTGGTATCCGGATTTTTCTCCTTCTCTCTCGCACTATATACATAGGTATATACACGAAATGTTGTAGTGAAATTTCCAAAGTAGGTAAATGCGCTTTTTATTTTTGTAAGATTTCGGGTCTTATTTATTTATTGTTACGCCTTAGGCGCCACCACAATATTAATTTGTATTTTGAAAGAAATGTTTTTATTCACTTTTTATAAATGTTATTTTTAATTTTGCAACGGTAACGGAATTAAGCCACCGCGGCCAACCCCTGCGCAATGCGCCCAACCAATAAATTCTGGCCTGTTACATAATATAATATCTAGGTTTATGTTAACGCAATTACGTGTATTATGTTTATTCATTATTTCTATAGTTAATAATTAGTATGTAGTATGATTAAACAAACAAAACACATAAAATAATCCTACCATATTTACTAGGTAATGCTCATGACGTTTTTGATTTTGATTTGTGTAACCACTCTTTTGAAAATAAAATAAATCATAGTTGCTCTTTGTTGTGTTCAAATTACATTTTTTATATTCTGAACCGGACTACGATGAACGTATTGATTATACGAAATTATGTAAATGTTTTTTTGTCTGTTTACACGTAATAGTAGAAAAAAATCCTTTGATCTCCAACTTTTTGGGTGGTTTCTGATACGATAAAATTTGGTAACTTTCATAATGCGGGGTAACTTTGACAATTTGCAATTTTTATCTTAACATTGATAGTAACACTAGTAACAGTATAAAATGTATAATATATATTATATGCAGAGACGGATTTATACAATTGCCGCCCCTAGGCAAATTTCATTTTGCCGCCTCATTAAACTTATTAATGAGAAAACGTATTTTCAAGTACTTATTTAACATAACTACTACAAAAAATAAATCTTTAAGACTGATATTAAACAATAACTATTGGTTATGTTTATAAACTGTTCTGATTAAGAAAATAGTTTACCAATACAACATTTATTTAAGTATAACCTATCACCATTTTTTTCGATCAATCAAATATAATTATTGTATACATATAATTAGGTTCGGAGGTTCTTTAAACAAACTAATGTATTTAATCAAATTTAAATTATATTATTATGAAAAACAACAGCAAATACCTAATCAAACTTAAACATTCGTACTTATTATTTTTATACAACATATTATTATAGCTAATGAAAAAAAACTAATATAAAAAAATAAACTATTTCATCTGTTTGCTGTTAGATAAATCTGTTAGATTATCGTTCTAATACGAACCGATCGTCGCCCCAATTAGTATTTAAATATATCAATTTATCATATACATTTTTTTTTTTTTTTATTGGACTTAAGGCCGGCGACTAAGGCCATTAGCTGTTTGTAGGGTTATGAACTGTGGAAGGGGTAAGGTTCGTACGGTAGGTTGTTTACGATTGTTTTTGGGTTGTTACGGTTGGTAAGCAAACACGTGTATGTGTGGCAAGGTTTTTAACTACTATGAACCCGGGTGGTCACCCATCCGGGAGCTAGTAGCTATGGACGTTGCTTACTCTCAGTCTCATTCCGCGACTGTAGCAGCCAACGCGCCACGCCAAGCCACCATATGTATTATGTAATTATGTATTGTGTGTGTACGCCTTGCGGTCAAAGGATTATTAATTATTTTTACGAGTTTCCCGGCAGTCGGTCAATAATTGACTTGGACATTTATTCTTATGTATTATAAAGAAGAAATGTTAATTATATAGTAACAAAAATGTGTTATGTTTAAATATTTAATATCCTTCAGAATAATCTTACCCTTCATTCAAAATCTAAAAAACCTATAGTATTCCCAAAAAATATTGGCCTAAAATTGCCACCCCTACAAATCTCTTGCTCTAGGCAACTGCCTACTTTGCCTGCCGCTAAATCCACCACTGATCATAATATGTCGTTTTAAATTTTTTGTCCGTTGGTGCACTAGGTTTACTAGCAATAATGGGTTATTAATAAATCGTTTTCATAATTAATTGTGTGTATCTGTTGTTATTTCGCATGCTTACAAAAACGAATTTTTCTTTTTCGAAAATTAATATGTGCACAAGTAAGAACATTTTTAAGAACTATTAATTTAGGTAGGTATATAGATAGTTTGGTTATATCATGGATATAGAAATTCATTAATTCATCTTAGTAAGTTTTATTTTAAATCTAATAAATTGCGACTTATTAGCGAAAAGTAACTTTTGTACATACCTTTTTTAAACTTTTTATTTGTGGTTCGCACTCCAAGAAGGAAACCAGGCAGTCGGGGCCTTGTAGAAATTATGACGATGACAAGGTGGATAAAGTATTGAAAATAGCTTAAAGTGAAATTTCAATTCTAGCTGCTAGTAAAATGTACGGCACATTTCAATATAATCATTAGGTATTGATTATTTTTTTTTTTAATAAAGTTATGAAAAATTGTAAGCTAATTTATTACTTTTCGTTACCTATCTAGGTATTGATATATATTATTAAACCTATATCAATGTTACACCACTATGCAAAAGTTAAGATAACTCAAAAAGTGTATGATACGACTATCGAAAAAAAATATTTTTCTTTTATTACTTAAGACAATAATATATTTGAGGTAACCTAATTAAGACTACTAATGTTTTTTTCCTTTAACTGCTGTTAACTGAAAAACCAACTTATAATTTATAAGTTATAAACCATAGACAAATTATCAAAGTTACTACGGTTGCAAATTTGATCTAGTTGGTAGGTATATTAAAAAGGTTGAAATTACAAAATCGCAAAATCAAAACATTTGATAAAATTATGACATTTTGTGAATTATTTCGTAGTTGTGTAATGTGTATAAAATGATCAATCTTTATAGCTTAGGCTTGAAAATGAAACACAAAGTTCCTCACAAGTAGTTTTAACTGAAATCGAAAAATCTAAATAATATATAAGCACTTCTTTTTATAGACATTTGAATTTTAAATTTGGACTAAATTCGAAATTTAAACGAAATATATCGATTTTAGTTGAATTGTTGTAATTTATAATTATTATTTGTGGATATTTGAAATTGTTAATGCATATACACATTTAATTGAAATTATCAATACAAAAAGCTGTCCTTCGGGTTAATCACCTCGGTGACCGAATTCAGAAGATTCTCGGCTAAACCCTGAGACCAGACATCCTCCAGCTTGTGGCGGTTTATGTCCATGATGTACACTCAACATTCACAAGCTATGACGAAGATTTGACCAATCTGGAAACCATACTAAGTCGATTTTCAGAATATAATGTAACAATCAATACAAAAAATAACGTTTTTTGAGGAAGAAAATTAAATTCCCGGGACACATTATTTCAGAAAACGGAGTAGGTAACTATGGACCAGGAAAAATTCAAAAAATTCAAAACTTCCAACTACCAAAAAATTGAATACCAATCCAAGCCTTCCTGAGATTTATCAATTTTTATAAAAAAAACACATGGGACCTATCAAAAACATCGCAGTAATACGCACACTAACAAAAAAGACACAATTTGGTCATTTGGATCTGGGGCCAGACAACAACAAGCCTTCGAAAATATAAAATATACATTTCTTGAAGACATTATCATTCAATACTCTGACTTCTCTAAGCTTTATTTATTATCATCGATGCGTCAAACACACAACTTTGGGGCCGAACATCAAAAGTTAAGTTCATAAGTAGAACGTTAATTTCCGCAGAGAGAAACTATGGGACTACAGAGTTGGAATTATTAGCCATAATATTCGCATGTAATAAATTCAGAAACTACATACTAGGACATGAAGCGCAGTTGCTGACGGACCACAAGGCACTCTCCTTTCTATATAGCTGTCAACTATTAAATAAGCTTCTAACTCACTGGACGATCAAACTACAGAAATTTGATCTAATTATTATCCCCGGGAAAGAAAATGTAGGTGCTGATACTTTAACAAGATATCCATAAACACCCAAAGCAGACCTAGAAAATTACCGCATGGCCATTGTCATCAAAATGTTAATGCTAATTAATTACAGTCACTCATTCAAGAAACAATTTGACAATCTTCATGAACTACAACTAAGGGACAATAAACTGTACAAGATAAGTCAACAAATTGCTACCACTGATAATGGGCAATTCTTCATCTTTAATAATGTATTTTTTTTCAAAGAACAAGCAAGAATGATATTTGGTAATTTGGTATCATCAATAATGAATGTCGCTCTATAAAAGAAAATCATGAACATTTAACTACCTAACCAAGCTCTAGTATACAAAGTATATCATGTATTGAGAATCTAATACCAGCTAAATAACATGTATCGAACCGTCAAGGACCTGCAATATATGTCAAAAGGTCAAATGCTCTAATAAACTGTCCGGGTGACCCACTATTAGCATATTGCTGAACAAATCCCTTCAAATTGTGTCACTCGATCTAATAGGACCACTGCCAAGGTGACAAGGTGGAGCGAAATACATTTGGCCCATCTTGGACATATTCTCAAAATATTTAAAGATATACCCAATCAAACGAGCTATCACTGATACCATCCTCAAGAAAATCTTGGACGACTATATACCCACTGTGGGCCGGTATTATGTCATGTGTTAGAAAGAAGCCATGTGTCATAAGGTCGGATATAATAAAATTAAGTGTTATAAAAATCATATATTATACAATTTATTTCTCATAAAAATCATATGTTATAGAAGTTAATAAAACTTTTAATTATATATTATGTAATTATTGTAAAAATGTTTTAAGTTTTAAATTTGAAGCAATTGCTTTGAGAAATTCGTTTATATCATACCCAGGGATCTATATTTTCGAATTAAAAATGTTTTATGACTTTCTATCATTTGACCTACATTCCTGTGGGCCAGATCGAACAAATTCTGATAGAGAAAGGAACACAATTCTTATAATATTTGATATAATATAGCAGGGGTGGCCAACCGGTCGATCGCGAGATGAATTCGAGTCGATCGCGATACCCTTTCGCATTTTCTCGAATTTTTGAATTTTTTCAGACACTCTTTGAAACTCTTCAAAAACGTCTATTTAAAATGCAAATTTAAAAAAAGGAAGTAGATTTAATTTTGCATACGGATGTAAGATGGCTAAGTAGAAGTAGATTTCTTCAAAGATTTTGTGATTTATTGAATGATATGGTTCAATTTTTGGAGGATAAAGGTGATAGTTTTTCTCAAATGCGTGATGTTAATTGGCTTTATGATTTAGTGTTTTTGGCAGATTTCAAGTACATTTAAGTGATTTCAATTTGAAGTTACGAGGGAAAAACATAATAATCATTAATTTAATAAGTTGTATTTCGGCATTCAAGGCAAATGCATTAATTCTTATTAGAGATCTAGAGAAAAAAAATGTACAACGATTTCCAAACTTAGAAGACCATACTCAAAAATATCCTGACGTTATTTTCGATTCGTAAAGATAGGTATGTGATAGAAATCAAAGCCGTTATTGATGATTTTGATGTAAGATTTAATGACTTCAAGAAACTTGAAGATGTGATCCCATTTATCAGTTTTCCATTTAAAGAGGACTTAAATACCCAGATGACAGCAAAAAAGCCGCACAGTTGTTTCAAATTGACGAAGTATCTCTTGAGGATGAGATGATCAATGTGCGATGCAACGTCTACTTAAAAGCTAGATGATCAGAAAATAACTTTTGGCACTTGGTAAGCAAGGAAGAATTTCCCAAATTAAGACGATGTGCTGAGTCAGTATATTCCTGTTTTGGATCGACATATCTATGTAAATCGGCCTTTTCGTATTAACTTTAAACCAAAAGTAAGTCCCGATCACGTTTGACTAATATGCATTCTGAAGTTAGCTTGAGATTAGCTCTGTCATCATACACCCTAGAATTTCTGAAATTATCATATCAAATTCAAGCACAAACATCTCATTGAATGATTAAAGTTACTATAAAATACATAAGATTAACAGATTTTCAGTTAAGTTTGATACATTCAATTATTCAGAAATATAAGAAAGAAATAAAAACATCTACAAATAAAGGGAATAAAAAGAAAAAAGATTTAAGTGACCGTTTGAATCAAAGACATTTTCCAGAATATTAGGTGATCCTCCAATAAATAAACAAAGAAGCAGGCCCGTATTTAGGGGAGGGCCAGGGTGAGCTATTGCCCCTCTTGTGAAATTTTTGGGGGCGATAAATTTTTATGGACTTTTTTTTATTCAGCTATCCCCCACCCGCGCTGCGGGTGGCCTTGTCCCCCTCTTTTTTCTGCCACAAAATGGGGGGTGGATTTTTATAAGTGCCCCGGGCGCCTAAATTCTAAATACGGCCCTGCAATGAAGACAATGTTATGTTTGTAGTAACAAGGTTGAAGGAAAAAAAAGAAAAGATACGTTTTATCAATGTAAAGAGTGTGATGTTGGTTTATGTGCTGCATCATGCTTTAACATTTATCATACTAAAAACAAATTTTAAAATGTTTTATTATTTAATTTTTTTTTAATAAATTGTAATAAAAATATATTTGTAATGTTTGTATAATAATTATAAATTAGTTTGGGAAGTTTGTGTTTTAATTTCATGGAAATATTGATTTTAAAATGATTTTAATGAATTATTGAATTGTAACTAATGTGGCTGTAGTGTTGTCAGAAAATAATTTATTTAACGTAACTTTGGGAATTAATGTTCGGTAATTAAAAAATCTGGTATAAGTCATTCAATTTTGATCCAAGAAAAATTATTATGGGTTTTTTTTTATTTTGTGATTATAGTGTTATTTATAATAAATAAACATTTTTTTTTTTCATCAAAAATGATCAACACAGGGAGGTTGTTAGCAATTTTAATGTTCAGCAGTCAAAGGGTTAAATTATTTTTAAAAATTAATATACAGAATTGTGTAGGTATGCATAATATTTATACACACTTCAATAACAGGAAAAACAACGAAATGGTAATACACTTGAATCCCTTAAATATAATATGATAACTAGATTTGGATATAAACGACCTGATTAAACTAGAATTAAAACATACGATTCTAAACATAATAGAATAGATTATAGATATGAGTTGTTTTAGCAAACAAAAAACTATATACCCTTAACTTTGGAAAGAAGTGGAGTATCAATTATGGCTTTTTGTTTTATTTTTTACTTTAATCAAATGGCTGATTATAAAAATTATATTATAATTTTTTTTTATTTATCGAGGAGGTTGTGGTATGGTGTGTGGTATGAGATTTTTGAAAATCTAAAAGGGGCGTAGAGTAAAAAAAGGTTAGGAAATACTGTTTCAAACACTCAGTTAAATGGGTGACAACATTAACGCAATACTACACAACATTTACTTTAGAAAAACAATAATTATTTACAATGTTTTTACTTAATATCTATTAATAGGTTATAAGTTATAATTTGGTCGTGTATTAATAATAGGCTAAAACACCACATCGATTTCAATCTCGATCTTAAGACCAACAGCTTTCAATAATCGTTTTTCCTATTGGAACCACCCCTTTTGAAATTATCATCGAAAACAAAATAGGTACATGGTGGAATTAGAATAAAATAATATAAACTCAGACAATTATTTAACTTAAGAAATAACATGTAACAATTCTGAAAATATTATCTAACGTACCCTAAGATAAATTCATAGAATACCGTTAGATATTCCATACCGACCTTTGAGCGTAATATTGCTTTGTTGGTCTCACTTTTGCCGATTCCATTTACTCAGATACCGACTGCGTTCCCGCCAACCCCACCTTATTATAACTACTCAGACGTATTTAAATTAAAATAGTTTTTAATTTTATTCAACCCACTGCGCATTTAATAACCCTGCAGGTATACGTATATAATATCTGCTATAATTTAAAACGAATAACTAGAATCAAACGGATATATTATGGATACCGTATTATGTAAGCATATTTTATATTGGTCATTCGTAATTTATTTTGTACAAATTATCATTCGGTAAATAGCCACAAATGTGAGTTGGTATGGCTAATTGATGAGCTTGAGAAATATTTATTCATGCTATGATTTCGAATTTTTATTAAGCTTGCTTTATGAATTGATATACCAGGGCATGTGTTGGTGGGGAGGGGGAGGAAGAGGCATGATATCTGGATATTAAAATTATTAGTTAAAGTTTGACTTATAATATAAAACCTATAAGTATCGATTATTGGTACAATATAATTATAATTATAATATTAGAGTTAAGATACAACAAAGAAGAAATAATGTGTAAAACAATAAATAAATATAATATAAATGCAAAAAAATAATACAAGTGTTAAAAAATAGATTTTTAGATTATGACCCTAAGAATTGATCAAATACCGAAAATGCTCGTAATGATAACTTGGGTTGTAGCAGAAGCGAAATGTTTTAAAACAGTTTTATTATAAAAATGTATATTGGCAGAGTGGCCATAGTGGGCCATAGTGGGTGTGGCCAGTACGGAACAGTTGCTAGAAGAGGTCCCGAACCTTGTCCTCAATAGGATCGACACCTGAATGTCGGAGCAGGGGCCTCCAGTTCTCCCACCAGAAGAGTGAGGCAGCGATGCTGACTTGTCTTCACTCCCCCGTGCTTTCGTGTTGGAGGTCACCTGAACGGTCTCAAAAAACAGCTGCGTTACTTTGAGGTCATTCTTGAGCAGAGGCTGACTTTTTCTTGACTCTGTCGCCCATGTGAGTGGAATAGGAGGCTCCTCGCTTCCGTGGTCGAAAACCAGCTTATGTATGCCACCCCAGTGTAGATCAGCGCCGCCGCACAGTGCTCTGAAACCTCAATTTACAAGGCAAAAACCCTCAATTTTAAATTTAAATTTTTACATGGTTTTTGATAGTGATGTTTAAATATACAACCCAAGGAACCTTAATATAGAATTTTAGGTTCCTATAATATACAAATTAACGTGACTTACAGTGTTGTGTATAAGTTAATTTTATGGTAAAATCGTTATTTTTATCGAATTATTTACTTTTTTCTTAAATTTTTAACATTTTTAACATTTCACATTTGTACTAAAATTCATAAATCATCATAATATATAGGTATATAAATATACATATTAATTTTTACTTTATAGGTGTGTAATTCAATGACTCATACGTCGAGCCAAACTTGTTATATTTGTGGTGCTACCCCTAAACAAATGAACAACATTGATCAAGTAAAAAAAAAAGTTATTTTACAAGATTCTTTAAAGTTTGGTCTCTCATCACTGTGTTTATTGCATGTTTCGTATCGCATAGAAATTAAAACATGGGCGCTAAGTACCTACGCGTTTACTAAAACCGTAATGTACATTAAAAAAATATACCAAATCTTATATTTTATGTACATTGTTATTTTAAGGTTAGATCAACTACACACAAATTAATATTTGCTGAAAGAAAAAAAATAATTCAAAATAAATTTCGTTCAGAAATGGGTTTGTTGGTCGATGTAGTTTTACAAGGTAAAGTCTATATTATAGTTGAATTTTCAGTTTTTTTAAATGCAAAGTATGATGTTCTTATGACTAATATTTTTTTAGGCAAAGGAAATACCAATGACGGAAATACAGCACGAAGATTTTTTAAAAACCCAGAAAAACGTTCCGACATTACTGGTTAAATTACGAGTTAAATTTGATAAAACATTTTTCAAACATTTTATCTGCTATTGCTAGCGGATTCGAAGTCAACCCGGAAGCATTTGATTCCTATGCTTTGGATACGGCAAAATTATTTGTGAACCTGTATCCATGGTATTATATGCCTTCCAGCGTTGACAAGATTCTAATACACGGGCTCGATGTTATACGATTTGCAATATTGTTCCTATTGGTAAATTATATAATAACTTTTTAAAGTATTTTTATAATTGTATTATTAATGTTAGGAAAACTTTCCGAAGAGGCGCAAGAAGCAAGGAACAAAGATTATAAGCATATAAGGGAACATCATACCAGAAAAAGTTCAAGAATTAACACTAACGAAGATTTGCTCCATATGCTTCTTGTCTCATCTGACACTTATACTTCTTCAATTAGAAATTTACCTAGTAAGATATAGGGACTTTTTCAAATGATGTAAAATCTTTATTAGTATTACCCCAGATGTTCATAAATGAAAATTTAAATAAATCATTTTCAGATATGGAATTAAGTGATTAAAAATAACTATTGAAATAAAATAAAATCGTATCTTGTAGAAAAGTTAATTAATGACTATTATGATAATCAAGTTTTGTATGAAGTAAATAATTTCTGTGCACTATATTTATGCACAGATGCAAACCAAAATTATATTTTTGAATAGCAGAGAACTTTCTTTACATGCAACGTGTATTGAATATATGGTAAAGTTGAGTAATTTTTAATAGCAGTCTGTCAAAGTTCAATAAACATAAAAAAAAATTTTTAATTCCCTTAAAATTTTTTGAAAATGATTTAACTCATTTAACTCACCTTAGAGATTCAACTTTTTGAATCAAATTGTACATGAAATACACACATCTATTAAATATTAGTTAATAAATGTATTCAATTTTGCATTAAAACACAGTTCAAGCTGTTTAAGGCAAATTATTTAATATAATATAAATTACAAGTCTCATACTAATAATAATACAATTTTTTACTTTAATAGTTCAATAAGACAGTGCCTAGGTGGGCAGGTGTGCTCATAACACATAGATTTATATAGATATAATGTTGAAAATGTATAAAATTAATGTATTATAATTAATTAATTTTAATACAATATCTGATAAACTGTATTTATTATATCAAAAAAAATTAAATATTAAAAACACGACAATCAACTGGTGTGATGCTCAGTCTAAACACCGTCAATCCGTTTAAAATACGTTTGGTTGTCGAGTGGGGAATCTGCTATTATATGTGACCTTGGCAGTGGTGACTCGTGTATCACAATTAGAAATCTGTAGTTAATTTAACATTTTACTGAATTTGTCAATCAGCTAAATTGTAAATTATATACTTTGAAGTGTTAAAATAACAACATTGTTTGTAGAATGAAATACACAAGGTTGAACACCAGATGTTTACTCAATTCAGCATTCAGTATAGGAGTTAAATTAACTTAAGGCGCGTTCTCATGAGTCAAGTTTAGTTGACCGATTATAGTTGATCAACAAAAATTGAATAAAATCTGTAGTAAGAACCTTTGTTTCAATAAAATTGAACAACTAATTAGTTGATCAAAAAAAGTTTGACCCAGTCAAACTTTATCGTTCAAGTAATGAGTTGTTTTCCAATTTCTTTCAAGTTGAAACCTGTCTTGACACGTGGGAATAACCTATCACTACAGTTGATTCAAGTTGAACCTTCAGTTTGTTTTCAACCGGCAGTCACACGTGCATTTTATTTTGTCAGTTGTGTTATTTTTTTAATTTTTAACGTATTAAATATTTTTAATTTTAAAAATGAACCTCAAGTGGTCTGAAAGCGTGATGTTAAAATTCTTAGAACTTTATCATAAGCATGATTGTCTATGGGACCATCGACTAGATAGATATAAAAATAGAGATGCAAGAGAAAGTGCTTTGGGTTCTATTATCAAAGAAATGAAAATTGATCGTCTTACTATTGCTGATCTAAAGAATAAAATTAAGACAATTAGAGCAATGTATAAAAAAGAACATTCATTGGTTTGGAAATCAAAAAAAAGTGGTAAAGTACAGATGAAATATACGTGCCGAAGCTGGTTTGGTACAAAACAGCGTATCCATTTCTAAATAATGTTACAAATGCAAGAGACACCTCATCAAATTTTGTAAGTATACTTTTTATTCTTAAATAGTTATATAATAACTATAATAATTAATAAGAATAATAGCTAATAATACTAATACTAATACTATACTATAATACTACTATACTACAAATACTAATAATAATATTATATACCTATATTTCAATTATTATTAAAAAATTATTATATATGTATATCATTAAATTATTATTAAAAACTATTACATATTATAAAAATTATAATATAATTATTATATTTATATATAAAATTCATTCATTCGTGTATCATATCCAGTTGCCAAGGTACAGTCCCTTCTCCAGAAAAATAATCGGCATATTCATCACGCACATTATACGCCGATCTCGTGTAATTACGATTTGTATGAACTTGTAAATTATGTAAACCATTCCATGAAGAATTCTGTGTTCTCCAAATACCCTGTATAATACTCTTAGTAGTTAGATCTTCAGTATCCACGTAGCCTGTAGGTATATATGATTCACTTGAAGTCATTTTTAACCAATTGTGTAATACTAAAGCTGCTTTAATAATTCCGTCCACTTTATTAATTCCAACCGCTATAGGTCGCTCGAAAACTCTGAATCTAGAGACCAAAATGCCAAATGCATTTTCTACTATGCGACGTGCTCGCGATAAACGATAGTTGAAGATTTTTTGTTTTCTTGATAAGTTATTACTTCTTCCAAATGGTTTTAAAATGTAGTTTTTTAGGGGGAAGTATCATCTGCTACTAATACTCCATTTTCGGGAAAATGTAATCTATTTTAACATCTTCTAATGCTGCTTTCAATGATGATTTTGCAAAAACGCCAGCATCATTTGCTCGTCCATTTGTACCGACATTGAAATAACGAAAGCAATAGTTAGCATCAACACATGCAAGCAAAATAACGCTGTAAGTGCCTTTGTAATTGAAATACTGACCCACTATGAGGGGGATTTCGTATAACAATATGTTTTCCGTCCATTGCGCCACAACAGTTAGGAAAATTCCATCGAAAGTAATATTCTTTTTGAATAATCTCCCAATCTTCTTCTGTTTGTGGTACCTGTAACAAAATTACAATTAGGTATAACATTTTTTTTTCACAAATTGCTACCTATAATTTTATTATAAGTTTCCATGAAATCTAGTAATTTAATAAAATCTTTTAGATTCTGAGCGGAGCGATGAATGTATTGGTTTTACTATGATGTATGTTTTTTTAAAATTTTTTTTTGTGTCTGTCATGACGTTTTAGGACAGTAAAAATGCTTAGATTTTCTTAAATAGTAACTTCTCTGATAGGAAAGTGAATCTATATGGTACTTTGGGGGGTCAAAAGTAAAAAAAATTCAGTAGTTATCAAAATTTTCGTGAAATATTTTTGTTCATATACCTAAACTGACATACCGCCTCCACTCAGAATCGTTTTTCTTATACGATGATATTATATCATTGTATTCAAATTTAATGCCATCCACCATACCTACTTGTAATCTACTGTACAGCAGAGCGACATCCACTTGACCACCTTTTTTTATTTTAGAATTTAAAAGAACACGATGAAGCTGAAAGTGAACTGATAGAAAAAGAATTAGAAAACCCAGATGAATCAACATCATCATCTGCTTTTACCTCTTACACAGTTCATAACCCTACAATCAGCTAATGGCCTTAGTCACCGGACTTAAATTCGGGCTTAAGTTTAAATAAATAAAAAAAAAAATTAATTTGCATAAAAAAATTAAAAATTAAAAAATCTAAATTGTTAATCTATCTTATTGAACTTAATGAAGAAATTCTTAAAAGGCGCAAAAAGTATTCTCAATTTGGAGCAAGTATACAGCAGTGTTTGATATTAGTTGGCAATGATATATATTCAATAAATACATGCTATGTGAGAGTGAATGAACAACTATGGGCTTTTGAATGCAAACTCAAAGCTTTAGAAGCCTAATTCAAAATATATTTTGCATTAAATTGTGAGTATTCAAAAGAATGCTTTGATACATGGATGATAATACAACTTCTAGTTTATAATATCAAAACACCGTTTGACAAACCAACAGCAATTATTAACACTATACGAAATAAATGTTCAAATGTATAACTTAAAACATAATATTATAACCTAAAGTCTATACTATAAAACTTTAACTACAATCTTAATTTAAAATAATACAATAGTTTTCTACTTTTCTAACTTTTATTTCATCAGATAATTATATAACTACAATTTCAATCATGTTTAATTGTTTTCTATGTACTGAAAATAAATTTACTTCGACAAACCAGTATATATGGCATCTAAAGGTTTATCACAACTTAGATTTTCGATCATTTTATACATGCAAACAGGAGAATTGTTTTAGAGATTTTTTTGGCTTACATACATTTAGGCAAAATTTAAATAGAACACATGCAAATAAAAGTAATTCAATTACACAACTGAACGTAGAAATTGATGGACCTTTAGAAAATGATTCAGGTAGTACTGCTTTTGATCCAAATATTACAAATGAAAATAGTTTTGAAAAAAATATAATTAATTGCACGTTCAAAGATATTGTTACAAATAATGTTTCAAGTTTTATTGCCAAGTTATATTCAAAGCCAAATGTAACTGGTACATTACCTCAAGAAATAGTTCAAGAAGTTAATGAATTATTTTCCAGTGAAATTATAACTCATTTAAAAAAAAAAGTTTTATCTGTTTAAACTAACTATGATACTTCTGAAAAAACTGAAATAGAGGGAATGTTTAATGTTCTTGAAAATCCTCTTTTAGAGTTCAAAACCGAACATTTATGAATAAAATATTTTGAAAATCATAATTTATTTTTTAAACCCACAACAGTAGTAGGTTGGCTATATGAAACAAAAAAAAAGAGTTGAAGGAGTGGATCGTTTATTAATAGTACCTGTTCAAGGTCATTTATTATCTTTTAAAAGTAATTTAAAATCATTTTTTGAACTGACAGAAATATATGAAACTACCCTAAAATTCATTAATGATTCTTTAAGCAGTACAGGTAGTACAGGTGGTATATTAACTTCATTTTTAAATGGTTCTATATTGGAAAAAATGAAATGTTCATTTTTGGATAAAATTGTGTTTCCTATTTTTTTATACTACGATGATGCAGAAATGGGTAATACACTTGGTTCCCACTCTGGAATTCATAAGATGGGATGTGTATATTATACAGTCCTCTCTCTACCACCAGAATATCTTTCGTTATTGGATAATATTTTTGTTGGTTATTTATTTCATTCCCAAGATCGAAGAATTTTTAAAATTAAGAATTATGATATGTATAAGGCTCTTATTAAAGAGTTGATAGATTTAGAAACAAATGGCATTTCTATAACTGTAAATTTTAAAACCTATCAAATTAATTTTGCTCTTGGAATAGTCCTAGGTGATAATTTAGAAATAAATTCAATTCTTGGATTTGTTGAGAGTTTTTCAGCCAATCACTTTGCCGAATTTGCTGTTCTCTAAAATCTGATATGCAAAAAATGATTTATGAATCCTCTGAGACCTTTAGAAATTAAATAAATTATGATGTAAATATTAATTTAGCTGATTACTCACAAACTGGTTTAAATGAAAATTGTATATTTAACAACATTCCCAGCTTCTTAATATCACAGAAGAGTCGCTCGTTATGTATGGCTTTCATCATAAAAAATCTAATTGATTTAAAATAAATAATTCTTGAGATTATGAATAGTCAAATAGAATTTTTTTAATTATGGTGTAACTAAAAATAAAAATTCTCCACCAACAATAAGTTCTACTAACATAACCAATGGATGTATAATCATGTCTTCCTCAGAAATGCTGTGTTTAGTGAGGTACTTCGGACTTACTGTTGGTGAGTTAGAGCCTAAAAAGACTGAAATCTGGCGTTTATATATTTTACTACTTAGAATAGTTGATATGTATACTGCTCGACAAATACAACCAAGTGTTCAGTTCAGTTACAAGCATTAGTAGCTGAACATAATCAATTATATTTGTCAATATCTAAAGGCACCCTTAAACCAAAATACCATTTTCTGATATATTATGGCCAACTGCTTCTTAAGAATGGTCCGCTTATTTTAACTTCTTCAATTAGATTTAAGGTCTAAACCGAAACCAAAAAATACATATATCTGATGAACAAGGAACAACATTATCTCCAGAAGAAATTGCTGAAAAAATCTGCTCATACTTCCAAGCTATCTTTAGCAACGAAATTTACAAAGCCAGAACGAAATTAAACTACACTCAAATAACAAATAGCACTCTCACTGGCGAAAACTCAACACCAAACTCAATAAAATAAAAAATAATATAAACCCATGGAAAAATCCTGAACTCAATAGAAAAGAAGAAACCATAATAAACTGCCTCCGAATTGGACACACTCACTTAACACACGGCTACTTGATGAGCAAAGACGATCCTCCACTATGTGACTCATGCGGCGTACTATTAACCGTCAACCACATCATCACCAAATGTCAAAAATACAACTAGTATCGAAATAAATTTCACATCTCCGATCAAATCTGTCAAGCACTAGGACCAAACCCACAAGACGTAAAAAACTTAATCTTATTCTTAAAAAAAAAAAAAATTCTACAATTTCTGTAAATAATGAAATATTTTATTTCAATATTTATTTAGGCACCACGCACCGGCCTGATCAGACCCCGACCAGGAACCGTCAAGCACACAACACGCGATCGAGCCCGTCGTGTGCCGGAGGGATCAGGGCTCAAACACGGAACCTGGAGGCAGGTATAAAACGTAGAAGTAAACCTTAAATCACAATATGAAAATCACCATACTAAATATTGTTACAGCCGCAATGGAATCCTTGGATGCCATAGCGCTGGTCGGCGCCGGTTCCTGTAGCCTGGCCAGCGTCGTCCTAACCTCCTAAGGGCAATGCGGAGTGGTAGCCCCACATGACGTGCCCAAGGGCAAAAATCCTGACCGTATAAATGTCTACCCATATGACCATAAATATAACGTGCCTTTCGGGCGAGACATCAATTGACAGTGAAAAATCATTAAGGTTAAGAGGTGGCCACACCAAGCCAATATGTATTACAACACGGGTGTCCTGGTCTCTTCGACCGCCGAATGGTCTAGCCAACCAACCGACAGTTGTCTCTGCATAAAGGACCGAAGTATCTTGAGGCTGAAAGGTGGCGGTGATGATGGAACCACAACACATCCAGCCAAAAAAGCGAGCACAACCCGAGACAAGTCCGGTATCCCTAGGTGACAGTCTAAATGGGCAGTTCTCGGACCTTGATAGGGCGATAAACACCTGCAGGGCCATTGGAGACGAAATGGTTACAACCGGCAAAGTTGGCCGGAAATGGCGGGACCAAATATGTCACTGCCTTGATGAGATAATGATATCTTCGAGGCGTATTGCCACCGATAGTGCTATTGCCATTGGACAGATAGCAGCCCGAAAGGACGACCTCCACGAGGCACTCCAAGTACGGAGACCTATACCGGGACATAGGCGCTCTAAGGCAGGAGCTAAAAATAATGTCGGAGTCCAAGTCAAGACCCGTCGAGGTTACATCAGTGGTTCCACCTGTCAAAGTCCTGTCTATAAAGTCTCCAGAGTATATGGTTGTTGACGCTGAAACGATTACGGTCCAAGACACACCAGGCCCGTCATACGCCAAAAAGGCTCGTACAACACGCCCCAGGCCCAAGCTATTCCCTCCTTTGCCGCCCCTCGTAGGCACTCCAGCGGACAAATCGGCAAGACCTAGCCGCAAAGAGACACAGCCCGCGACAAAAGCCAAAAATACAAAAAGGGCAAATAGTAAAAACAACAGTCTTGACAAAAAAAACAAGGGCGATGCCAGTTGCTTCTCGTTTCAAGGTCAATGAATGGTAGCCCCGAAGCATGGCCAGAAATTAGAAGGTCAATAGAACAGAAAGTAAGAGCACCACGACTGACAGCCATGAATGGCAAAGGTGGATGAGGATGAGGTTGAGGCCACGCTCCGGGCCCTCAGGCGCACTCGAAACTTAAATGAGAGAGTCCCTAACAAGCCGCGACTGTTATGCAGAAAGGTCGACGCTTACTCGTCAAAGAGGAAATCCCCTGGTCCATAGTTCACCAAAATCCCGACCTTCTCCTCAGCGAGGAAGACATGGCCGGCATTAATCCTGTCTTCAAACAAGGACTTCGCGAAGGACCAACAGTTAATTGGGTCATTGAGACCAACCCCAGCACCCTCAAAAAGTTGGAAGGGAAGTCTGTTTATATGGGTTTCGCCAATAGCAAAGTAAAACTGTGGGACAGAGTATTACAATGCTTCAAATTCCAGCGGTTCGGCCACACCGCGGCAGCATGCAAGGCTGAAAAAGTGACATGCAGAAACTGCGCGGGAGAACATGACAGCAGAGCGTGTCCAACTCCCGAGCATGTTCACTGAACAAATAAGACATATATTAAGTGAAAACTCGGAGGTAGTCTTAGGAAAAATCGTCGAGGACATGATCGATGACTATGCCTTGGGGGTCGTAAACAGACATGGCAACATGGAAACTTACGACCGGCAAGGTATGGGATCGTCGAATATTGATGTAACCCTCAGCACCCCAGGCATGGTAGGAAGCATTGAAGACTGGACGGTTAGCGATGAAACTGATAGTGATCACCGGGTCCTCAGCTTCAGTGTAAACCGTATAAGCTCAAACAGAGCAAAAGAATGTATCCCAAGATTCGATGTCAAAAGAGCGGACTGGGACTTGTTCACCCACGAGCTCATAATAGGTATTCACAGTCCAGAAGTAACAGAAACGATAAACATAAATACACATGCGTTAGGCATGGTACAATGTACTTAGGAACAAATACCTACATGACATAAGAAAGACCAAAAACGAGTCATGGAGGACCATGGCGAGCGATGTGAATGTCAAACCTTGGGGACATGATTTGCCAAGAGTGGGTCAAATAAAAAAGGTGTCGCAAGTACCCTCGTGAGGCCGGATGGTTCCAGCACCGAGACGGTTGATCAGACAATTGATCTCCTCTTAGGCGCGTACGTACCAGAGGACAAAAACCAAGGTGTTCCGATTTGGCACGGACCGATGTCAAAATACATTCCTGTGGATGAATCCGATGTCAAAACAGCCATCTGACGCATGACACCCACGAGAGCCCCGGCTCTTGATAGCATCACAGCGGGAATACTGAGGAAGGCGTGGCCAGTCTTGAAATCGTCACTCACAGAGTTGATGAATAACTGTCTCGAACTCGCCACTTTCCCCGAATGCTGGAAGGTCTCCAAACTGGTAGTCATACCGAAGCCGGGTAGAAAGGATAACGGTAACCCAAAGCCCTACAGACCGGTCAGTCTACTACCGACCATGAGTAAAGCACTGGAGACGCTGATAATAAGGTCAATCGAAGCCGAGACAAGCATAAATAATATAGGCAACCAACATGGATATGTCCCCGGCAAGTCAACCATCACTGCCATACAGTCACTATATGAGTGGACAGATAACACGAGTAACCGTCATGTCTTCGGAGTCTTCCTAGACATCACAGGCGCCTTTGATAACGTCAAATGGTCCCCGGTCTTGGAAAGACTCCACGAGATTGGTGCCTCGAACAGAACATTAAACATTATAAACAGCTACCTAACGAATAGACATGCAAAATTAAGTATCGAGCAAACCGTCATATCAAGACAGCTCACCAGAGGCTGCCCGCAAGGTTCATAACTCGGGCCAACACTGTGGAAGGTCGCGATGACTGATCTCGCAGCACCAGTCCAACAAAGTAAAGAGCATATGATAACTTACGCAGACGATATCACCATACTTGTGGGGGCTGCCAGACCTGAGACAGCCTTTAGGCGCACGCAGACCTACCTGGATGATATGGATACATGGGCCAAAAACTATGAACTAAGCTTCTTAGTAACGAAGACACAACTAATGTCGATTAAAGGAGGACTTAAACCGAACTATACGGTGAAATTTGGGACGAGCCACGATCACGCCAAGGTACCTTGGATTGACACTCGATCCACGTCAGTCTTATGTCGAACATGTCAAGACAATCACTGAAAAATCAAAGGGCATGTATAATAGACTCCGGACAATGATCTCGGCAAATTGGGGCATGAACAGAACCACTGCCGAAATAATATACGAAGCAGTATTCCTGCCAAGAGTGACTTACGGAGCTGAAATATGGTGGAAAGCAGCAAAAATTGGGAAATGCATATCGCAGCTAGGTTCGATTCAAAGGGCACCTCTGCTCGCTATAACAAGTGCGTATAAAACGGCTTCGACTAACCGCCTGAATTCCGTGGCAGGGGAACTACCCGACGTTTTTTTTTTATATATTTGCATAATATTCAACTTGGAAAAAGTCCTAGCAACCCGAGAAATGTTGATTTGTCAGAGTTACGACGGCGCAAATGTGACGAGTGGACGGCTCAATGGTGTACAAAAAGGGGCAAAGCCTAACTTGGATCTAAGATATTTTAAGAAATTTTGCAACCCCCAAAATTTGGCCCAACTTACGCCACTGATGGAAATATTATATGGTACACTTTATATAACCATATGTGAATCAAACAATTTTAGCTTTTATTTGAGCTTAAAGAAACGAATTGAACGCGTACGCGGAAAGGTTTTTAAATATTATATAAACCAAATAAACAGTAACAATATTTTTTGACACCTCGAAAACAATCGTGGCGACGTACGTATTACAATTAAACTGTATAATATAATATTGTGAGTCCATCGATATCCTAGCCTGTCAATATTATTATCTGCGTTTTGATATATAAAATATATATTTTATATATCTGTGTTAAAAGCACAATGTAGTATTTTTTGTATTTTTTCTTACATTATTATATATTTTTTCTTTCTGTTTATAATGATATAGTTGTTTTAAACAATAGCAAATGTCATTATGTGTAAGATACTGTAAAGAATTTAATGTTATTGAAAGGTTTTTGAGATTTATTAACTGCTCTTATAAACAAGATGCTTAAACATTGACACTATACATTATTGAATATTTGAAAATGAGTGGTATAATTGTATAAATCCACAAACACCAATTGTAGATCAATCATTTGATGGTACAAGTGTTATGTCAGGAAGTTTCAATGGGGTACAAGCTAAAGCGAAAGAAAATATTATCTGTATGCTATTTATACTCACTGCTAGGCCCACAGAGTAAAATATCTAGTTGTTTTGGACATGTGTTAAGGTATACTTTTTAATTTAAATTTAACGATTCTCTACTAAATATTTATTTATTTATTTATTTATCTGTAGAAAACAAGAAGTGTTTTTAAAACTTAAGAGTGGCACGTTATGTGCATTTTTCAAAACCTGGCATTAATAAAAAGTACAATGATATACAGACGAGTTTGGGAATACAAAAATTAGCAATCTGTAAGTTGAGTGACACACGTCGGAATTGTCGGTACCAAAACTGTGAAGCCATAAAAAATAGTTTTAAAACAATAGTGCTAGCATAGTAGCATTACAAGAAGAAATTGAAGACGAAAGTGATAGAGATTTGGCAATAGGTAATTTTAGATTCTGAGCGGAGCGACAAATGTATCGATTTTACAACTTTGTGTGTGTTTATTTTGTGTCATTACGTTTTGGAGCAGTAAAAATGCTTCGATTTTCAACTTCACCAATAGCTTTCGGTCGCAAATCGCGTCTAGTTGCAACTTTGGGGGTCAAAAGTTGAAAATGTCCAGTAGTTTTCATATGAGTCTATGGATATAGTATTAAATTTGAATTCAATGATAGAATATCATTGTATACGAAAAACGATTCTTAGCGGAGACGGTCTGTCAGCCTAAGATATTAAAACACTTGTTTTCAATTTTCAATTCTTACGAGTAGCTACAAAATCTGAACTTTTTGTAACTTTTTACCTCCAAAATAATATGCAAATGTTCGATGATAAATTTCGGTCAAAATTTGAAGTTAAAATTCTTATAAAAAAAAATTGTGTCTATGTATTTTTACTAATATTTATCTGCTATTTTAATAACTTTTGACAATCTTGTATTAAATTTTCAAGAAATTTAACCCGATGAATTTTTTTTTATCGACACTTTAAAAAAAAAAATTTGAAAAAACCGAAATTTTCTTAGGCTTACCTACATTTAACTCAAAAATTGTCAAAATATTTTTAATTTTTTGGTGTATAGGATATGGCAATCTGAACATTTGGTGAAGTTTTCAAATGTCTACGGTAATTCCTTTTTGAATTACATTAAAATAAGAAAATCGGTCCTGGAGAAAACGGGTGAATATATACAATGTATAATTTCAAACGCTCATAAAAAATTAGTTTGACTTTCCTGATTTTTCTTTTTTAGAAAGATAGAGAAACTCATAGAAAATCTTGTATTGAATTTTCCAATCTTAGATTTAAATAGCAAATATTTTATGAATTTCCTAATTTAAAAAAAACTGCATAATTTCGTGATTTTTACGTATTTTGTCGAAATTTCAATTTGAGAAGCCTATAAAAAATTATTGGAGACTTAAGCTCAACTTTTTTTTTAATTTTTACTTACAGCAAGTCATAAAGAACCTTGTATTAAATTTTCAAGTTTTTTGACCGATTTAAATTGTTTTATTAATAATAATGAAAAAAAAACCTGAAAAATGATTATGCCTATAAATAGCTCAAAAAGAGTCAAAATATTGAGAATTTTAAAGTGTATAGAAAATTCTAATACAAACATTCAGTGAAAATTTCATGTAGGTACCTATGGTCATTATTTATTTTGTAATATCAAAAATGAAAATTGATTTTGTCAAAAATTTGTTTTGTGAAAAATTCCTTTTTCTTTTTTGTTTTTTCCTACGTGTTTAAAAACTATTGAGAATTTTTAGTTTTGACCCACTAAAGTACCAACTAAATATTTTTTTCTTAACAGAAAAGATGCGTATGAAGAAAATCTGAGCACTTTTACTGCCCTTGAACGTGATGACAGACACAAAAAAATAAAAAAATAAAAAACTCACATCATTGTAAAATCAATACATTCCAAATTTTAGAATCTAAAATAATATATGTTTTTCTATAATGTATTAGGGCATGTATTAAGGTATTTTTTAAAATGTTCGTTTCTATAGTTGCTTATTCACATTAATTATTGTTTATTATTTGTATTAAAGTAGATGTATTATTGATATTCAAAATCATAAGAACATATTAATTATCCCATTAATTATGATTCATAGATTTTCATTGTAAAGGAAAAATATCAAGTTGGCTATCATGTTATCACTACTACGGTTATACATGCACAGATGAAATCGATTTAACTCAATTCGAATCAGTTAATTCCTGGAGTTAAATGCATGTAACCGGCTGTTAATGTAGTTAAATATAAATTATTCGGTTTACCTAAAACGGTTTAGTTAATTCACATTTGAAATGCGCTTTGGAAATAACTACGAGAGTACAAAATGCTCTTAAACAAGGTATTATGTGCACTGTAATCGTCACACAATATTACTCATTTACTAAAAATATGAAGACACGAAATACCCATTGGTTATTAACATATTATATTAAATAAAAAATCACGACACGTCGACACATATTGCTTTTTTTTTAGTGCCGTTAGATCTTTTAATTTTAATTTTTGCACTCTTGTAATATTGTCAACATTTAACAATTATTTAGATTGAGCGGCATTCATTGCCGTATCTGCAGTGGATTATTCACATTCGCAGTGTAAAAGAAACGTCATAATATTGTTATGCAGCATACCAGCTAGGTAGGTATACCATAAATATTCACACCCAGACCCAAGTCTTGAACACACATTATGTGTTTTTGTGTAAGTTGTATTACATTATAGGTACATTATAATATGTTAACTACTTGCAAATGAGCAAAGGGGTCCGTCCAGAATTTCATCGCAAGGGCCCGCGGTATAGAACAAAAAGGGTTAATTGGGTTTGGTCTGAATAAAAGAAAATAATATGTTCAACACTGACTCGACAATGAATATAATTATATATTTATACAAACAATAACGATGATAATAAGAACAGGGCCGTAGCAAGAACCAGTAGCACCCCTGGCAAAAAACCAAATTTGCGCCCCTCTCATCCAATTTTATTTTTAACTACAATGCTCATTATTTAAAAAAAAATGTTTTGTTGGTTTTAGTACAAGTACATATTTATTTTATTACATAAATATTTTTTATTATTTATTTTAATTAAACAATAATAACAGACTAAAAGTCATTTATAACATCCTCAAATGATATTTGGTCAACCAAACTTTTTTCGATTAACCAACAATATGCGATTGCACGACGAGAAACGTGTTGCGATTATACGCTAAAAATAAACGACGGATTTTTTTTTTTGTTGTAAATTGTCATATTTGAATTAAGACTACAACTCGATGATATTGCGCCACTGGCAAATGCCCTCTTGCCAGTGCCTAGCTACGGCCCTGTTGAGGATGGTTCATATGCTAAAAATAAACGACGGATTTTTATTTTTTATGTCATATTTGATTATTAAGACTGCAACTCGATGAAATTGAGTTACAGTTCGTATAATTGAGCCCCTGGCAAATGCCCTCTTAGCTGCGGCACTGGATATGAGAACACAAGCTTAAAAATACTTTGTGCGAGTGATTTCACGCACCTGATTAGGTATTGATATTCCAATCGTACATGAATATTTCACATATTTTGTGATTTACTCATCATATAGGTGATAATAATTACAAAACATTATTTAAAAATTTGAATTTAGTTTGGGAAACGTTGGCTTAAAGTGTCCATCCTGATCTATAAATTGGCATGGGCTATAGGAAATATTTACAGCATTATATCGATCGGTACTCTCTCCAAACAGTCTAAACATAAATAATATGTTTACCTTCAGACTTTCTAATTCTAACAAATAATAAATAAGAACAAATGATTGGAAATATCTATTTTTAGTCACCTTGGCAATGAAATAGTAAAATGTATAAATATTTTCTACACTTCCATACACACAAATCACAAAATATGCGAGAGTTTGTGTCGAGTGTCAATCCAATTGAGGGGGGGGGGGAGGTGATTAAAAGTTAAATTTAAATTCGTTTGAGGCATAATTCGCAATAATCGTTTATTTGTATAACTAATAATAGTCTTATAAATATATATCAAATCTGTTTATACATTTTGAGAAGTACAATACTCTTTGAAACGCATCCGTTGTTATGGGGTTTTTTGAAACTGTGAAGTATTTTGTTTGATTATCTACTTTGGCAAATACCTATTTTATTATCGTGTATCTTGTAATATTTTTTTTGTGTAAATTAAAAAGTTCAGCTGACGAAACGCATAATATACGGTGAACGTCTGTCGGTATCGTGTGTAATAATTGAGTATTCTAAACAAATGGCGGTTTTAAAAAAATATTCAAACATCATTGTATAATATTATCAATAATCACAAACCAATTATAAATTTTATGACAAAACGGGATCGCGTAATGCTGAACTTATGCTACATGTCCTTAAAAAAAAGTGTGTCATTGAAGAAAATACGAATTCCAGTCGAGATTAAACTGTAAACGACCTGGCTATTACGCCAGACGAACCAATTAGGTAATATCAACAAATGAAGATTTCACTAAAATAAAGTTATTTGAAATTCATTGGAAATCAAAAAATAGGTTACCAATTTCCTTATTAGAGTAACACAAAAGATGGAACACTTGTGGGTGAACTATTTTTAAAACACTAACATTTAAATATTAAATAAATATTTGAATATTTCCCACTTGTTTTGTCACCTCCAGCAGCTGGTGTAGTTTATTGTACCTATTAATTATTGTTCTAATTTTCGCAATAAAACCAGTCATAGATTTAATACAAAACTTCCAAAAGCTACTAGTAATTGAACCTAAAGAAATGGTCCGGCAGTCTACATATTTACTAAGTATATTATATTTATACTAATATTGGGGTAATTTTTTTTTATCATAATTTATAAGTAGGTAATACAGTAAGATGAATTAATTTTTTCGAACACAGGGCATTAAAAATGTCATTGCATGTTTAAACTATGATAATATGCGTTAAAAGTTTCAAACACCCACGAATGCAATTTTTAAATTACAACAAAATAACTAAAACTTTCTTTATTACTTAAAAGGTTTTCGTTTTTAAATTACAACAAAGTAAGACATTTGTTATTTAAATCGTTAGAATATCCAATTTAATCAAATTTTAAGCTCGGGGTGCTCATGAAAAATATTTGTTGATTTACTCTCAACTTTTATTTTTAATATCAGTAACAATTTATGAGGAACCTTGTATTAAATTTTCAATATGAATATATGACTAGGTATTTAAAATTTTATGAATAACTACAAAATAATTTGTATATTTTAGCGATTTTGTCAAAACTTGGACGCTAATTAAATATTGCAACTATGTTTTATTGATATTTTTGAATTAGTACATGGACAACTTACGAGGAATCTTGTCAAAAATTCCCAAGGAATTTGACCCAGCAAAATATTTTTATCAACATTTATAAAAAAAAAAGTCGAAAATGTTAAATGTGTAGGTATATAATAATAATAATATACATATAGTTAAAAAAGAGTCAAAATATTTTGAAAATCTTATCATTTATAAAATTGTTGTTTTAAACATTTATTGAAAATTTCGTTGAAACAGGAAAAACTGTTAAAAATATTTTAGAACACTTGACTTTACTCTATTATATAGAGAAATAAGTAGGAATAACAACAAATGGGTGTTCTGTGAAGCAATCTGAAAAATGCGAAGCATATGTCCAGTTAAACTATTAAAAACACAAATTAAATTTTCTATTACATGATTGTATATTTGTATTAGTCATGTTCTAAATGTTCTAAATTTATCTATAACCATTATTAACGTCACAACGACGATAAAAGGATGTAAACCAAAAAGATTATTAGAAACGCATTTGGAATAATAAAGGGAAGTTATAAATTTTTTCATTACTTCAAAATTTTGTTTTCGACAATATTTTAATAGTTCCTTAAAATCTATAGAGATTAATAATTATTATTATAATTTACCAAATGGTTTTAAGACAGTAATATTGTGGTATTAAGCACGATTATCTTTGCCTCGTAGAACAAATGTTCAAAACAATCGTTGCAATTTACCTACAATCAAATTCGTATAAAGATTAAATATGTAGAATTTTCTCTATTTATTCCGATTATTGATTTTTATCACATAAATCTATGCTTGAAAATATTACTTGTCTTCTACCTTTATTAAATAGAAAATTTGAACAGGGGAAATAAAACAACTCATTGAAATTTACCAAAGTGATTTAGACTGCATTAAATTGAGTGCAGTTGCACAAATGAAAACTTAGGAAGAAAAATTTGTAAAGACACGAGTTTTTCTAAAATATACCCTTTGTACTCTTCAAGAATGTAACGAGACAATTTGTCGATTAACTTTTGAACTGTTTCAAATCTTAGAACCCTTCCAGCTACTACTGCTAATAGTGATGGGTCTTTTTCTACAATGAAAAGTTTGAAGACGTAAGTATGTATGGGTATTCCGACTAGTGAAAATAAATTAAACGGTTTGGTGGATTTGAATATTCATAGGGAAATAATTATGCAGCCGGAGTCCGGAAGACGTTTTGAATCAATTAACCTTAACAATTTTAACAAGAAAAATACGTTTGTTGTAAATTTTAACATAAAATATTTTTGTTACGTTGAGGTGTTAATAATATTTAGTACCTATATAAATAAAGCGTGTGTCAACGGAATCAGTGTACACTTTATCACATGTTACCCTGTAAATATTTTTCAATTTTGTTTGGGGGGCATTAAACTAGACTAAAGGATCATAGATTCCTATGACTTACAAATTTTTTAACTCACTTAATTTTGAGCATGCGAAACACAACTTCATTTATTTTAAATGGCAACCCCTAATTGGAATATAATTTTCTGATTGATTGATTTCCGTATTGAAATTGATAATCACAACATTCGGTAAAAATTTCAAGTGTTTATACGGTTATTTTTTTTTGAAATACAACATAATAAGGAAATCGTTCAACGAAAATCGGTATAGTGATTAGGGGTGAATATCCAATGTCTAATTTCAAACGCTCATAAAAAAATTAGTTTGACTTTCTGGTAAACTTTTTTTTTTCCGAAAAGTAGAAAAACATTTGGAAAAAATTTGTGTTGAATTTTCAAATCTAATATTTAAACAAGAAAATCTTTATGAATTTCTAAATTTCTAAAAAAAAAACTGCAAATTTTTGTGATTTTACGAATTTTATCGAAGTTTTAACTTTAGATGCTTATCAAAAACCGTCACAGACTTACATTCAACTTTTTTAATGATTTTCACTTATAAAATGTTATGAAGTATCTTGTATTAACAATTCAAGTTATTTGACTAATTAAAATTTTTTTTATTGATAATAAAAAAAACCCGAAAATGATTATGCCTATAAATAGCTAAAAAAAAGTCAAAATATATTGAAAATTTAATCATGTATAAAATATGATTTTACAAATATTTTGTAAAAATGTCATGTATCTACAGTCTTCATTTTTTTTTTGGTTTTTCCCTGCGCTTTTGAAAACATTGTGAATTTTCAAAAATTACAAAAGTACCAGCTAAATTCACTTTCCTACCAGATACTGATGAAGAAATTCGAAGCATTATTTTATAAAAGTATCGTGTATATATACAAAAATAAATTCTTATTAAAAAAACACATCATTGTAAAGTCAATATATATATATATATATTCTTCGCTCCACTCAGAATCTAAAAGTGAATAATGAAAAATTACCTATGATTGATTAAAGACTATTAATTAATAAGTAATTGGTTCATTTATTGGTTTTTAATAAGGGGGGAGGGCATGACACTATCATCTCCCCGTGAGCACGCCCCAGCTTATTAAATATTATTAGGGCTAGGAAGTTGATGTATTTTGCATTTTTTTTTTTGAACTTTTTAGACGATGCTCTCCTGGCCACAAATGTGTTTCATTAGCACCTGACTCAACCTAAACAACTAATTTTTATTTTTCATTTTTTTGCATTTTTTGGTGTTTATTACTTTTTTAGTCATTTTTTGACATTTTTAGGTCATTTTCCCAAATTTTTAGTCATTTTTACTGATTTTACACTAGTTCACTTCTTAGCGCCACTACAGAGATGAGATCAAAGAAACTCAGGCACCAAGCCATAGTAAAAAATGCAAAAACGTCTTTAAAATCTTAAATATACGCACTACAACAATATTTATTTCGTACAATTTAAAATATGACGTAACAGAAGTGTTGAACAATAATGTTTTCCATAAGACATTTACCTAATTATTGTAGGTATGAGAACTGTGGTAATCAAATATGGTACCTATACGGTAATACGTTCGACATTATCTGACCCCAATATTATGTATTTTTATACCTGCAGCAGCTTGTTTTTATTACTAGGTGTGGTACATTTTGTTCCTACTAAAATTTAAGTTCACTTCAAAAATAAATTGTGAGCAATGTTCATAAAACTTGAAAAATGTACTAATAAATTCAACATAGTGGCCTAAAAATTTGAATTCATCTAAAAATGCATAAAAATATTAATACCTATTAATACAAAATGTCATTAAAATAATCAGGATCCCTCTGGGCCTCAAACACATTTAACATACATACGTATCTATTTTATAAAACACAAAAAAAAAAATTAAATTACACTGTTTCAAAATTGCAGCCCTAATTATCACACACTATTAGGCAGTTAAACGCTTAGAAGTTGGAACTTCATGCATATACTATACATCGACAGTATTGACACAGTTTACTGCTGTAGTACAAGTCTCAAGTCTGTAACGAGTAAAAACTGTAGGTAATTATGACCATTGCCCAGGCCTATCTTCAGATATTTTCCGCTCTGAAGCGAAAATAATTATTGTCATCTGTTGCCGATATTGATTTAATTTTGCGCCTTCGATTTCTTTAAAATTTCTTAAAACTCGCTCGTTCCCTGCCCTGACATTGACAAACCAATATTGGTACACATCAATGTGTATATAATGTGAAAAATAATAATAATTTTTGTATTAGGCTTGCACTAGAATTTTAACCAAGATGACTTCTTATATTAAATATATTTTAGATCCACGCCGGGCTTATGTGTATGTGTAGTCGAATAGTTCATATAAACGCACTCTTTGTTAAAGTAATTATATTTGTGCCTTCGTCCCTTATGAGAAATAAATTCAATGTAAAATTTATAATATGTATACCAACTACGAAAAAAAACTGAAAAAACTTAGAAACATTGTGACGAGTCTACCTATAATCAAGGACTTGGGGAAAATAGTTTCCACTTTTCGATCAATGTTAACACCCTTATATTTATAATTTTTCCTACTCGTCACAAAGTGGAATTTTTGCGTACGTACGCATTATCGTTTAACGAAAAAAACTTAATTTATATTGTATAGTAGGTATCGCTATAGGTAAATATATCAAATATCAATATATTATAATTATCAGTAATTTTATTTTCGAGAGCCTACTTGTATTATACGAAAAGAAGATACAATACAATTTTAACAAATTGAATCTGAGTCAATATGTTGTCAATGTTCTCTAAGATAATTAACTCATATCTACTAGAAAGTAATGTTAATGTTCTGGTAAAGCCGTTAACGTAAGTAATATTAAGAAACACAAAAATGGTTAGTTCTAAAATATTTTGATTTTTTTGGAAAAACGTTGTACCTATAGGTAATAAGTATACGGGTTATTTTTTTTATAAGATAAGCATACATTTTTTGTTGTTGTTGTTATTAATTTTGACATGACGTAGCCTCGAGAAAGGTTGTTTTAATGTGATGATCAAAATCGACGAAAATATACAGACAATTTTATATTGAAATATAACGTTTGGGAATGGAAATAATTATTATATGAAAACATTTTTAAAAGGCTGTCACGCGATTGTGATTATTATACTGAGTGGAATTCTCTGGATAAAAATACATTAATTCACTATGATCATTTTATCGCACATACCTGCTACTATATTAAAGGGTATAGACCGATCTGTCATATTGTCATAGTGTCATACACGGGCGCATGTAAATTCCGCCCGAAAATGGTAAATTCCGCCCAAAATGAACTACAGGTAAAATAAGGAACATGTAAATTCCGCCCGAAAAAAAATTTAGGTAAAAAAAGGTATATGTAAATTCCGCCCGAAAATAAAAATATAATAGTAAAAAATATTAATATTTATAATAATGAAAAAGAGTCAAAATAAAATCATAAACAATTATTATAACATGTCATGTGCATATAACAAAATAAAAATATAATAGTAAAAATATTAATATTTATAATAATAAAAACAAGTCAAAATAAAATCATCATCAATAATTAGCACATATTATTATGAGTCGTGTATATTGTATAGCATATAAAATTGTTAAAAATTGTTAAAATAGTAATAATTATAATAATAAATACGAGTCAAAATATCACTTCCATACAATTTTTTTTTTTTTTTGTTAAAATCTCCAAAATAATGAGCCACGTTTCCTACATAATCATCTATAGATATTTCATTATTTTTATATTTTCTAATTATATTTTTTTTTTTGATTTTGAATTTCTATATTTATGTGGTTCATTTATACTATTTATTTTTATGTAATTTTCTACTTGAATTTGTTTAAGTTTGTCTAAAAATATAAAAATATGAAGATGACTAGAATTAAAACTTTTATTAAAATTGGAATGAAACGACTCACACGCATTAGTTGTTCTGTTCAAATCTGCTGTAGCAGCTGCCCATATATTTGGAGGAAAAGCAGCGTCATTACTTATATAATTATTTAATAAATAATCAGAAAATTGTTTTAATCTATGAAAAGTACAATCGCGTCGTACATTCACGGAACGCTTAGTTTAAAAATATTTATTTTTCCGGGCGGAACTATTTTTATACCTGTATATTTTTTCGGGCGGAATTTACATGTACCTTTTTTACTTGGATATTTTTCCGGGCGGAATTTACCATAGATCTTGTTTTTACCTGTTCATTTCGGGCGGAATTTAGAATCTCCCGTCATACACTCGTACTGATTTTAATAAATTCCGTAAGTATACCGTTATGACTACAGGTATAACTATAGGGAGGAGGTTACAAGGGATGCGGAAATGTCATCAAAAATCATCATTTTTTTTTTTCATTGACATATTTCATCCCCTATTTGATTTCATTTAAGAATGCCAATCCTTCACAATAAATATTACAAAATATTTAACATAATAATATTATAATCTATTCTAATCATGCACCTTTCAAATAAAAGTATAAAAAAAAATAACAATATTAATCTAATTTTTTTTCAACTGAAATTTTATTGTATTTGTTTTTATATGACAAAATCATGAAACTTAAAGCTTTTAATAATATGTGTTGAGTGACACTTTTGATATTAAAATAAAATAATATTTTTGTTCTTGCTTATTTTAAGACCCGATTACCGCCAGGCATAATACTAATTTAGAATACAAAAAAATAACGCATATTTTAATGAATTGTGAATACTACTTTACATTTGAATATTCATATTATCAAGTATCCTATGCCGTAAACTAAAATGTAAAAGTTTTAACACACTGCACAGCATTTTTTTTTTGTTTTTGGTTATTTTAAATGTATTAAGTCCCAGTCCAAAACTTGTCCGGGTTCCATCAAATAATTGATAGATGGAACAATTATAGTTATACAAGTGTACAATGGCCACCAAAGAGAACACAACACAATTGATGTAACTACATTTCGAAATAAATTAAAACTATAAGGGCCAACAAATAAAACATTAAATTAAAAACTATATACGGCGAAGAAGCAAAAACGTAAGTCGTAACCACTATAGTAAATATAGTGCACATAATATTTTTAATACATACAATTTATTTTATAAATGCACACAAATTAATTCATATATGATAATTAATGTTGTACATGAAAAAATTAAAAACTGTATTATGATAGGGACACGGAAGCAGCTTCAATTATCCCATTTCAAAAGGCAAAATCAAACTATACAAGTGCTAGTTCAACCACAAAATTCAAAATGCCTATAAATAGATTAATATTATATTGTTATATTTAAAATGTCATAGTATATAGAAAATTGTAATTTAAGCGATTAACGATTAAAATTCTAGAACTTTAAAACAAAAATCGTTAGAGCTGACATTGTCATTTTACGTGTAAATATCAAACTTCGCTATAATTTAAATACATTTTAAAATGATAAATATAATATGTGGCGTTAAGCTAAAACTTGTTTTTTAAATTCCAGTACGAACGATTTATGAGGTATATTGTTTTAAATTTGTAACTCTTAGGTTTTAAAATTAAAAAGGTTGGCAAGTGGGTACCACTCTGGTGTTCTGTAGGTATCGAGTGGGTCACTTTCATGGATGTGTTAAATTTGTATTCAATGATATATTATATCATTGTATACGAAAAACGATTCTGAGCGGAGACCGTCCAATACATAGCTAGGTAACTCTGTGTACCTATTTTAAGTTATTATTGCTATTAAAATAATTCATTTTATTACTATTATTAATAATACGGTAGGTTGAATTAATTTTTGCAGAAACCATTGAATTTGAAAATTAATTAAGTGTCAATTAAATAATTAAGTTATTCTAATAAAACATAATAATATATTTTAAAAGTTTCAAGAACCCTCAAAAAATATTTTTAAATTACAACGAAATAAATTCTTCATTTAAATATCTAATTTCGTCCAAATTTGAACTTAAAATGTCAATAAAAAACTATTTGTTTTTTTCTGTATATTTTTTTAATTTTTTGGTTGTACTATTAAAAATGTAAGAAAAACCTTGTTTTAGATTTGCAATTTTCAGCTATAAAAACTGATCATTTTATACATTTTTAACTACTAAATAATTTGCAAACATTCGAGTTTTTGATGAATTTGATCAAAATTTGAACTTTAAATGCTTATAAAAAAAAGTGTTCATTTGTATCATAAATAATTTTAAAACGGCATTTAGAAAAACTTACGAACAAATTTATTTTTAATTTTTGATCTTTAGCTATACAAATTGAACATTTTATAAATTTTTAATCTCAAAATAATTTGAAATTTTTCGATATTTTAATGTCCAAATTTAAACTTTAAATGTCTATAAATAAATATTTGTTTAATATATTTTTTAGATTTTTTAGTCACGTTATAAGCTATATACGAAAAACCTTTTTTTTAATTTTTAATCCTTAGCTATAAAAACTGAACATTTTATAAACTTTTATAACTACAAAACAATTTGCAAATGTTTAAATGCTTATAAAAAAAATTGGACCTATGTATTTTTATTATTTTTAATTCATTTTTTTAACAACTTATTACGAAATCTTGTATACAATTTTCAAAAAATTTGACCCAACGAATTTTGTTTTATCGATATTCAAAGAAAAAAATTTTAAAAAACCAAAAATTGCTTTAGCCTGCAGTTAGCCCAAAAATTTTCAAAAATTTTTTTATTTTTTGGTGTACAGAAAATAATAATCTTAACTTTTGGTGAATTTCTCAAATATCTGCTGTTATTTATTTTTGAATTACATCAAAATAAGAAAATCGTTCCCGGAAAAAACAGGTAAATATCCAATGTCTAATTTCAAACGCTCATAAAAAATTAGTTTCACTTTTCGGTAAACTTTTTTTTTAAAAAAGATTTCAAACTTATAGAGATCTTTGTGTTAAATTTTAAAATCTTATACCTTAATAGAAAAAATGTTATGAATTTCTCAATAAAAAAAACTGTATAATTTTGCTATGGGTATAGTCGAAAATCGAAGATTTTTTACAGCACTAAAAAGTTATGACAGACAAAAAAAAAATTAAATTAAGAAAAAAAAACACACAACATTGTAAAATCAATACATTCATCGCTCCGCTCAGAATCTAAAATATAAATAATTTTTAATAACAAAATAGTCACCTAGCAAATTTTAGATTCTCAGCGGAGCGATGAATGTATTGATTTTACAATGATATGTGTTTTTTAAGTATGTAATGTAAGTATTATATGTTATTTTAGTTTGCCTGTTATCACCTTTTGTGGTAGTCAAAGATTTTCTACTTCAGCTTTTCTGATAGAACGTGAATCTAGTTGTTACTTTGGAGAGGAGAGGGGTGTCAAAACTTTTGCATTATGCATATACTCTATTAATGAAATAATATTTAATTATGTTTCAGGTCATTGATATATTCGCTTCAAAAAGTTCTGTTCTTGTCAAATTTCTAACTTTTTAACAGATGAATTATCAACTTTTTGAAGCTAATAATTCATCTTCGAGATATATATATATATATATATATTTATATAGAATATATCCAAACAGCAATTTCACATAACTAACAAGTAATGACTTAGTATTATATAAAACTTATTTCATAATAAAATCACTAAAATGTAAAAACACTTTATTGTTATTAATATTATATATCTACTGCATATAATAAACCTAAATACCGGAAAATCCTATAGGTGATTTTAACAGTTGTAATATTTATTAATTTATGCATTTAGTAACTAATTAGATATTATATTAAAATATTGATCAAATAAAATATGATGTTTATGGAATTTAAAAGTATTTAATGGACGAAGGTAATCATAGATATCCTGTATATATTTAAATAGGTATACAACACATACGGAAGAATAATATACATACTATGAATATGGTAATGTATATTTAAAATACTGTGTTAAGCAAGCTGTTAACCAGTGCTCGACTTGGGGGAAGTAGCGCAAGGGGACGGAGTAGGCTTGTGGCCGCTGGGGTGGCTTGGGGCCGTTGTATTTTCATTCGGCCTGAGTACATTTTTAGAAGTTCGGCGCCACTAGTCAAAAGTATAAAAATTCCCACTAGTTTTCAAAAGCATAGGAAAAAACAAAAACATATTTTTAAAAAACCGGGAATTTTTACTCAAAACCAATGTTTTGTTTTTTAATTAAAAAACGAATAATTCCATTTATTTATTTTAAATCATATGGAGTAAACTCCATTTACGAAAACAATTTATTATTATTTACAGCTGCAAAACGTATGTTATACATTAGTACCTATACTAAATTAGAACAGCGAAACAATTAATATATAAATAATAATTAGACATTTCAAAAAAATATATAAAAGTAACTCACATAATGGTGTAATAATTAATAACATTAAACAGCCTATTTTAAATTTATTTTTCTAGTAATTGAGGGCAGTGTACCTTATTATGTATTAATTTATATAGGAATATTATAATAAAGTAATTTCTTCGAGTTTTTGGAGTTGAAATATTGAAAAACATAATACACCGTTAAAAACGAATGAAAAGGTCTCTGGACATTACATTTATAAGAAATGAAACGTAGAAAAGAGTTTTGTATTGATTATTTGATTCCAGGTTTGAGGTTGTATAGGAGTAATGTTATTAGGTGACCAAATAAAGGAAGCATATTCAAGATTGGAAAGTACCAAAGAATTATAAACATTTATAAGAGCATGTGCGTTATTAAATTCTGAACAGCTAATTTAAAAAAAACCTAATTTTTATATTGCTTTATTTCTTATTTTATCAATATGATAATTAAAATCGAAATAAATACCTAAATCATTAATAATAAAGATAGCAGAATTAAATAAAGTATAACGTATTTACTTTAAATTTTCACCAAACGTTTCTTTTATAATATAAACAATTTCAAAAAATTTGGACTCATTTCGAAAATTTTATAAAAAATTGTAGTATTAAAAATGTATAAAATGTATTTTATAAAATAGTATTTTAACTTAGGGTTGAAAATATAAAACAAAGTTTCTCATAAGAAGTGCATACTGTAACCAAAAAATTTTAAAAATATACAAACACAGTTTTTTTTATAGATAGTCTAAGTTCAAATTTGTTACTTAAACGAAGAACTTTAGTTATTTTGTTGTAATTTAAAAACATTAACGATAGATACTTGAAACTTTTGAAGTAAATTTTTATATCTTATACGCACGATAACATTTTCAAATCCAATGTTTTCGGAAATAAATTAATTTAATAGCAATAATATCATAAAATATAATCACTCATAATCAGTAATATAGACGATAAGAATCGTTTTTCGTATCGATTTTATATCATTGAATTCAAATTTAACACTTCTATTACAGTGACCCAGTCTAAAATATATTATAGGTATGATAAACTATTTATTTTTAATGAATTGTACTATTGTAGGTACCTATTGTATGTATTTTTTTTTATATGATATTTTATAAATATTTTGATTTACATTTTACCTTATTTGCCTTTAATATATAAAATTAATATACAATTTTTGTTATATTTTTTTTAATACATACCGAAAATTACTAAAACCAATATAATATAATTGTTGTCATTAATTATTTGATCGGTGGATCGTCAAGTTTGATTTTTATGGCAACTACCATACATATAGGTTCATCGTATTTGTACCAATACCGATCGTTATACGTATTTTTATTGAGTCAGTATCTTTTATAGTAGCCAATATAAAATATCAATAATTGATTAAATTGTCTCGTTTCATACTTTATTTTTGTAAAATCGATGCTCTTACAATATCTACAGTGTCTGTGCGTGTGTCACGCTCGTTATTCCGTTTTTGTCGTTCCACGAAATCAAAATTATTATTTTTTGCATAATATTTTGAGTAATTTATTACTAAATAAATTGTAATGGCTACATTTATAGAAAGTAATCTTAAAAAATCGTTATAAGTATATAGTTATAATTTTAGTACCGAATATCAGTTGAAAAAAAAATAATTCTATACGTTGGCGATGTATTAGAAGCTCAGTCTCAATGCTTCAGTGTTCAGAGAAAATCAAATTGCTATACAAGACCATCGTGAAAATGTATCACATAAAAATTCTCTATATAATCGGAATACAATATCAAGTCAACTTGTTAACTCGGCGTGTAAACGGAAAGCAGTCGATGCACCCTCAGTTAGACTAAAAACAATTATCTTAAAAAAAGTTGTTGAAAATATTGAATCTTTACAGTTTAATATAACATGCACAAAAAGAATATTAGGAAGAATGTATACGAAATCCGTCGTACAGTATTAACAGCGTGTCATATATAACAGAAATGTTGATTTTTTTTATTTTTAATCTTTTTATCTTTAATATTTTGTATCTTTATTGTATTTATAAGAAATTATAATGTAATTACCTACCCTATTTACTTCAAATTAAATTTGAATTAATAATAATATATTTTTAGTAATTTTATATAATATAATTGTATATGTACCTATGTATGTGGCTTATTAAATAGTGGAGGGGGTATGTTTGTTGGTAACTAATGGGTAAAATTCACAATTTGATGTAAAAGTTCAGAGAAACAAAGTAAGTATGTAACAACATTTTTGTTCATCTCCCTACCGAGGGGGGGGGGAGTTACATCTCATTAAATATTGACAATATGCATTGTTATATTAATAATAATTAGTTTATCAATAATTATAAATACCAGATTATCATAACAACAATAGGAAATCCTGTTGATTTGACAAGAATCATGTCAAAAAGGAACTAGATTATATTATCAAACAAATAAGAATTATTGTCAATATAACTAGAATAATTTTTAATTATCATCTTATCATAATTACAATTCCATATAGGTTGGTTTGACAAAAATCTTGTCAGCTAAATAGCAACAAGATAATTGTCAAACCAACCTAGTTTTTTTTCAAAATGATCAGGATTTTTTTTCAGTGATATCATACAAAATCGGAAATTTAATACTAACCAGTGGTGGTCTTCAAGTCTTGATCCAGTACACTACCGGCGCCTTCCGGAGTTATGTGCAAAGGCCATCCACTGTTTCTCGTATAGTTGTGCCAACGTCGGCAGAATACTGGCATATTATGTCATGCGGCCTGTATAAAATTTGAGCAAAGGCTAATCGGTATTTTGGGTAGTTGTACCCACAGTTGGCGGAGTATTGCAGGCGTCCGACATTGGCAAATAAAAAAACCAAATACGAAGACTTTTCTTATCCGCATTATTCCGTTGGGTGTTCATGAAAATGCATCACTATTGTCTATTGCATACATATTTATGGGTATCTATATAATATGGGTACACAATAATAGATCTACGATTAGGCGCGTTGAAGTAAATTATTATTACAACAAACTATTAGGTGATAAATGACAATGTCGGACTTGATCAAAAAGACCTACACCGCACTTTTTAGTTTAAGAACCCCCTCGTTTTAACATTTTTGATACCTATATGCATAGAAGACTCGACAACTCATACGCCTACGCGTATATGGCCAGTCCACCCCTATTATATGTCTATAAATGATAATATATTAATATTTAATATTTTAATATGAAATTTTGATATGAAATAATAATTGTGACCATCGCAAACGATACACACAGCATAGTCTACAGAGTACAGAGTTCATTTTAATCACTCGATACAATTTAATATTTTATTTCCAATACAAACTGTGCCACTACGCGGTTCTGGCTGAATTTCTAAAAGACTTTCTAAGACCTATCTTAATTTCTAAGACCTTTCAAACGATTCCTACAGTATAAAATCAATACAGTCAACATCTTCTCCAAATTTCTATACACACAGTTGATTTTCAATCATATTAAAGTAGTTATTTAATTTCGCATCCTTAACACGTTGACTGCCATGCTAAAAATTTGTAATCTGCTATTACTGCTTTGTGGGATCTAATAACCCTACAGTATACTTTTACCATTGGGTTTTGTGACGTCTTTGAACCCTAAAGATTAAAATCATTTTTAGGCCACGTAGGATTATGAAAACCGTCAAAATATACACTTTCGTACGGAAACATATTTTGTCAAGGCCTCCTGGGCAATTCTGTTAAATGGTTTTGAGATTAAAATATTTCTTAAGAATCTAAATCTATTTTTAATTTAACGACGTATTTTTCCAATAAATGTGCGTATACGGGTAATATACGTATAAAGATAAGCTAGTTTTATTTTTATTATTATAGTATTTTATGTTATTACGTCTTAATCATGTTCGATAGTGCAGTGTACACTATTGACTGCGTTGTTATTTCTACATTGTACGGTAACGACAACAGTACATTGACTGTTACAATATATTGAATGTAATTATTAATTACAACCATTTATTTAAGAAATGGAAGAAATAATAGAAAATTGGTTAAATGACAGTGATGCGGAACTTATAAACGACAGTGATGAGGAAGTAAATATTTACAAATATTTTTATTTTGGTACTTTTTAACAAAACAAATTTATTTTATTTATAAATAGGAAGTTGACGATTCGGACAAAGATCCTGATTGGAATGATGGTGAAAATTACGAAGATATCGGCGAAGAGATTGAAGTTGAACATTTTGATAACGAAAGAGCTGAAGTTGAAAATAACATTAATAACAAGTTTGTTAGACAATACAAAACAAATTTCCGTTAAACAATATGTAAAGGTAAATGACGGGTCAATAGACCCCCCACGGCAGTCAACGTGTTAAGGGCTGAATTTAAAAAAAAAAACCTAGCCCAGCCTTTTTTCGGAGAACAAGCAGTATTCATCAAAATCGGTTCTGCGGTTTAGCCGTCAAACGCCACACAGAAAGAGTTACTTTCGCAATTATCAAATTAAAATATATAGATTGCATTTAATACATCCATTTCAGTAACCTTCTGTCCTACACAATAAAGAACACTTTCAGACGTTCTACTCATATCTACCTCAGAGCGAGTTCCCCGGTGTTTTCCGAAATATATTTTTATTTATCAAAAAGCTTGGAAGTGTTATACATATATTACATTACAAAAAGGTTCCTCATAAGTAGGTGGCTTAGGGACTTCTAGCATTTGCATACTTTGTTAATTATTGTTAAATATAGCAGAGTGCGAAATAAATTCATTTCTCAGTGCTATAATATCAGATATAAAATTAGAATGTGCATAATTTTGCATATTTTATAGATTTTGCAGGAAAGTGCTTATTTTGAATATTTCGATACATTTTTCAAATTTAAAATTAAAAACTATACATATTTCAATCGAAAAAAAATATATATTAATTCTACTAATAATAATATGCTATCTACAAACTTGCAACCATATCTCGTTATAATTGTTGTGTACGTATAAATAATCTTTGAAAATACGATGAAACCGAATCGGCCATATCACCCGCTTGATATCGACCGATAAGTCGATAAGTGGCTAACTAGTGTCACCAACTTAAAAGTTATTTAATAATTTCGATTATTTGTTCAGTGTTCAGTTCAGTGCGCTTCTTACTAGTGTACATTTTTATAAGCAATAAGTTTGGAATCAAAATAGACGTCAATAAGCCTAAAATAATTTTTGAAAAGCCGAAAGTACAAAAGTCAAAGTTACAAAATTATGTTTCCGAATTTAAAGACACATTTTCTTCTGACGGTAGTGTTTTGTTTTGTACATTTCGTGAAATAAAAGTTGGAAGTGACAAACGTTTTAACTTTTAATGTTATCCAGGCATCCAACACCTAAGGACTGATCAGCAAAATAGAACAGTTAAACGAGAATAAAATAAAATAAATAAGGTAAACCAACAATTTGTTTAAAACACCAATTGGGATAAAAAGAATAATTTCAACAAAGATAGCAAGGCTTTGCTTTATAACAAACATATGGGAGGGGTAGATTTGTTGGATGCCAACATTGGTAGATATAAAATATGTATGAGGAGTAGAAAATGGTATATGAGGTTGTTTTACCATTTACTTGACACATGTGTGGTAAATGCATGGATTTTACAAAAGAGAGTTCTTTTACAAAAAAAATGAAACTAATAAAATTATTACTTTGTTCAAATTTCGGGAAGTATTAACTGTGTCTTTGTGCGACAAACAGGTAAAACATAGACAATATAACTCCAACCAGAGGTAGACCTTGTAAAAAGGTTAATATGGTTTTCAATGTTTTCATGACAGACAGAAAAAAACCTAGAGTAGTACATAAATCAACTATAACTAACCGCGAAAGATATGATTGTGTTAGTCATTGGCAAGTTTGGAATACCACTAGACAAAGGTGTTGATATACAAACTGCAAAGATTTTACTTATGTGAACTGCATTAAATTCAAGACATGTATGTGCCTCACCAAAAACAATAGCTGTTTTGTTAGCTATCATACAAATTGTTTTTTTTTTTTTATTGGCTCTTATTTTTTGTTTAAGGCACAAAGGGAAAAATTGTATTGTATTTTTTATTATTTTTTTTTTTATAGTTATTAATTTTAAAGAAGAATCATTTTATTTTATAGTTAATGATGGTACATTTGAATAAAAAAAATGATTTTCAAAAAGCAAATAATATTGTGTTTTTTTTCCTATATTATGACAAACATACTCCTTGCGCATATGTAGCACATATTATGCTACACCATTAATAAGTACTTAAGTTTGGTACTTAGAACATAACCATTAATTTTAAAATTATTTTTAAAAGATCTTAGAGTTTAGTACAATTTAAAGAAAAAAAATTGTTTGTAAAAAAAAATCATGCCGTGAAGGGTTAAGGGCAGTAAAAGTATTCCGATTTTCTTCATCAGTATCTTTTCTGATTGGAAAGTGAATCTAGTTAGTACTTGGGGGGAGGGGGACAATTTTTGAACTAATTGTAAGCCTAAGAAATGTTTGGTTTTTTCAAATTTTTTTTCTTTAAATATCCACAAAAAAAATTTCGTCGGGTCAAATTTCTTGAAAATTTAATACAAGATTCCTAAATAGTTGTTAAAATAGCAGTTCAAAAATATACAAAAATTTACAAATTATTATGTGGTTAAAAATTTATAAAATGTTCAATTTTCATACCAAAGGATTAAAGATTCAAAACAAAATTTCTCATAAGTACCTGATTTTCTAACCAAAAAATCTAAGCACTTAATATGTTTGCATAGTTGTTTTTTTATAGACATTTAAGTTCATTTTGGCATAAGAAAGTTCTTATTAGTTCTTTTTGTTTTTTTTCTACTATTATCTATTCAAAAAGTTTGGACATTTTAGTGAACATTTTATAAAATCTTCAATTTGTATAGCTAAATATTGGAATTTAAAACAAGGTTTCTCATTATTAGTTATATTGTAACCAAATTGTCATATAGTTTCTTTAAGTCAATCTTGTTTGTTTTTATTTATACCATGCACCTACAAAAAATAATTACGTTGTTAGTATAAGTCTATTGATTATAACTTATAAGTTCTAATATGTAATAACTTATAATAATTAACATCTAAATTTATGTTCGATGTTTTCGAAGATGAACGGTTATCGTTGAGTCGTTGAAGAGCGGTCTATCGTCTATGGCCGTCTCAACCTACAGTAAGACTTTTGCCGTACGTGATAAGGGCCCCAGTTCCGACATGAGTCCCAGTTATTATCTAACTAATTAGTAAAATAAAGCTTACGATAAATACAATTAATAATTATTTAATGTATGTGTGTAAAATATATAGTAATAGTTTAAAGATTTCGCGATTTGAATTTGCAAAACGGCGAGATGATTTGGGAAATGTCTCGATTCGCAATTGAATTCTTCATAATATTAGTGAAATTAGTAAGGGTATCAAAGGCCCTGCGTCGACTCTCCATCGACGTCGCGTGGCCCGAAGAGTTGACACCGCCCGCACAGCATTGCTCCATCCGTATCACCATCCGCCCTGTCACGCACGCCGTCACAGGTACAGCGAGACCTGCCTTATTTACTAATCTATAATTCATTAATCGTCATTTATTGATATTCATACAAATTTACTTTAATTTAATAAAATAAAAATATAAACAGACAAATGAATATCGATTAAAAAATGTTCGTTTAGTCAAAAAGCTTGAAAATGTAATATGTAAATATATGTAAAGTTCCTCATAAGTTTTTGTAATAGTACTAATAGTAGTTAAAAACTATTAAGTTAATAACTAACTGATTACCTACACAATATTACTACAGTACAAATATATTTTAAAACAGAAATAGGTACCTATACACATAAGCGCAAATTGACTAAATTTTTTGGGGGGACTCAAGCCCCCTCCCATATGCCATATTGCCATAATATAAGTAATACAAATGTTGGAGGGAAACGCTCTCCATAAAATCCAGGTTCATTATCATCGATAATGAAGTAAGTGTTAGGCTAGCGCTAACATCAGTAAGCAATGAGTGAGATTCATTTTCTTCTTCAACTGGTATATTATTGTCACCAGTTTTAGCTATTTTTTTTTTCTTGAAAATGTCAAAAAACTTACTCATGGTAATTTAATTCAAAGAAAAATACACGGAACATTGACTTAACATACAGAAATAAGAGAAAATTATTAATATAGACATTTAACCAGCTATGCTTTACTTTGCTTATATGGTAATCGTTAGTGCTTAGAAATAATGATTTATATTAATTAATACGTATAAATGTATAGTAAATAAATATTAATTAGTTTTTACATAGAAATCAGTTTTCATTATTTGAACCATAAAAAATATTCTATATTAACTATATTAAGATTTAGTGATTTACTATTTATGAATATACTTTTTGTACTAGGTATTATAAGTCATTAAGAATATTGAGATAATAGTAATTTACATTTTCTTTTAAAATTGAACATCAATATTTTTCGGTTAAAAACGACTTACTCCCCCCTCCTTGTATGCCATTGGGGCCAATATTTAGTAATTGTGGCCTTTTTAAATATTTTTCGCCTGACTAAATTTTTAGGACTTCGGCGCCACTGCGTAAATTGATCACAGCAACCAAACCATGATTGAAATATACAGTGACTCGGATTGTTATCATCAGAAACAAAATTGCTGTGTAAAGGGATATAAATAGATTTTAAACATCTATGGGGATATCACAACCAATATCAATTTTTTCTTATCATCAAAAATACGCTGACAAAAGTTAACAAATTTAAAATATTTTTTTTAAAAATATACATGCTTAGTACCACAGAATATAAAAATTAGTACTAATTACTAGATTTTGAACTGGGGGGGACTTGACCGAAATTTGGGGGGACTAAGTCCCCCCAAGCCCTCCCCCCCCTATTTGCGCCTATGCCTATACAATATTTGAAAATTGTAATTTAAAGTTGAGTACATTTTAAGATTAAAGTTAGAAAACAACTTGAGCTTTTGGGTATACACCTTTTATCTAATATCTAAGAATTGCAAATATATTGTGAAGGAGTCCCTCGTATATTATTCTTACATAAATTATAATCAAAATTATTGAAATACATACCCACGATTTATTTGTAGGCATTTGATAAAATTGTATAATATTTAAACTAAAAATAACGATTTTATTTTTATACCTGAATTAAATACCTAATTATAATATAATATATAGGTTGAATTTGTCAAAAAATAGTTCAAGTTTAACTTACCGTATCACTATATTTAATAAAATAATATTAAATTACTTTGAGTAATTCAAATATATAAAAAATGTTTTGTAAAAACTATTTCAGTTACAAAATATACGAAAGCGTAAATCTTTAAAAAAGTAAATGGGAAATAATAAAAAAAAAAAAATAAACAATAAGGGAAATAAAAATAAAATTCGTATTATCTTAGTCTCATTTAAGTCTCAATGTATTTTTATATTATATATTTTCATATTCTAATAAAGAATACATTATATACATTTACTGTGTTTTTTATTTTTGAAATCATTATCTTTTCAGCAAATACTTTTTCAAGTATGTGTGTTTAAAAATGACATGTATAAGCACATTTTAAGATCGAAAAATATCGTTTCTGAATGGTGTTTTGAAGTGGTCATTATTCGATATTCTCAATAGCTTTTCTTTACAACCACTGAAAAAAAGGTTGACAAGCGGAGTTTAAAAGAAACGACAACAATGGTTTTGCTTCACTCAAAATATTTTTTTATAATGATCATTTATCATTATCAATTACTCTCTAATTTAATATCCTAACACACTTATCATAACGGACTATTCTACTCCGAATTGAGTGTACTATAGTGTAGTCGAATTCGAATGTTGGTGCTGTTGAGCACCTGCAGAGTCCGGATTTTTGTAATTTAATTTATTTAAAGCGAAAATGATTACAAGTATTTTAAAATATTTAACTACATTGTTTAAATAACAATAATTTTAATTTTGTAATAAATCCCATTGACGTCTCAGATAATTATAATTTACAATTTGATTGTAAGTTAACATAGGTATTACCATATTGAATAGGTATTGCATCGGCGCGCGGCGTGGACATTATTACATTATTATATTATATAAATATTCAGTAACTAACGCTTTTATAGTCATTAAAATCAGAAAACACTTTTTAATACTCGCGTTTATTCACTTTCAGTATTAGTTCAACCGGTTTAATTATCACTGGTATGATTGTATAATAATGCCTATATACAAACATAAATAAGTGGAGAGTTTTTTTTAAATTTAATTTAATAAAACATGTTTTTATCATCATTAAATACCATATTCAATTAGTTGATAAAATATTAGTAGGCATTCGGAGGTACTTTATAAGTCACGATAAACTAGCCTTGTTAAACGGCATTTTGGAAACCACTGTACTATATATAGTAAATAAGTATAGTGAACTTACAACAGCAAAAGTAATGCGCAAGCGGATCTCTGCTGTGGTCTTACTGCAGACTGCAGTCAGCAATGGTATCTACCATAAAAAGTGTACTCACATACATTGTATATGATTCAAATAAGTAGCATAAAACATGAATAATAGTAGGTATAGATAACTTAGGTAACGCTTCATAATATAAAGTCAAACACGCTGAAAACATTGTACTTAAATATTATTTTTGTTGATGGGAACGGGTTCTACATAATTTAGAAATATAATATGGGTATTTGTATATAATCAATATAATAGTAAAAATGTTAATTTTTTTAAACCTCATAAACAAAACAATATTTTCTATATTGTTTGAATAAAATAATAATATATTTTATTCAAAACAAATATGTATTCTTATAAAAGAATAAAAAAGTTAAAAGCTTTAATTTCTTCTTTTACACATACCTGTCATGTTTTTAAACAGTTCACAACCATTGAAATCTTATATTAACAATGTATGCATGCTATAAAAAAAATGAAAATAAAAAATTGTTTTTCTTTTGTCTGAACCCACATTCCCCAAATTATATATAATAATATGTATGATATAAGACTCTTGTGAACTTATTATGGCGAATGTAACGTATTCGGAGGGGGTGGGCTGCAAATCGACTTCAATTATCTGCAGTAGATATTGACAAGTGACCAAACCGGATCAGTAGCTAATACTTATAAGTCATCATTATTTCTAGTTAATATTTATATACAACGATTTCAAAAACATTATACTCGTATTAGATCTAAGCAATGCATAATTGGTTTCAAAATTACAATTATTATAATAGTATCTACCTAGTACAGAAAAGTGCATAGGTACACATATCATTAACTTCGAGGGAACTTTCTGGAAGAAATTTGATCTAGTTGGTACTTTGGGGAATCAAATATTAAAACAATTTTAGTACTATTCAAAAAAATTAAAACCATTTAAAGAAAAACTTGATTTTGTACGCAAAACCAGTATTTGATCAAATCAATTTTGTTCTTTTGATGTAATACTCAAAAACGAATAACCGTAAATACTTTAAATGATTAAACTGTCATTTTTTAATATATAAATATACCACATTTTTAAAATATTTCGATTCTTTTTGAGCTATATAGGTACAGACATTTTTGATTTTCAGTTTTCTTTAGTTTTTTCAGTTAATGTCAATAAAAGTTTTTGCTGGGTTGAAAACCTTGAAAATTTAATTCGAGGTTTTTCATAAGTTGTGATTATATAGCTAAATTAAAAATATTAAAAATACATAGGCGTGATTTTTTTATAAGCATTTAAAGTTCAAATTTTCACAATTTTTACAGTCAACACTATCATTGAGTGGAGAAGTCAAGCATGACAGCAGTTGCTTCATACTAAGTTCAGACATATATTGATGAAGATGCATCATAAATCCTCCAAAAATGTGGGCGTCAGCATCTTCTCTATAACTTTAAAACCCATCCAACGCGTTACAACGCTTGTGAATCATTTCATTCACGTTTCAATTCATATTTTTCAAGTACTCGTACATCTCTATTTATATTTTCTCTATTTATATTGATGGCATAAAAGGTTTTCAAACCAGAGTGTTTATAAAAAAAAGATAAAACTCGCATACCGGAAGTAAGGAAAAATTCATATCGCAAAAAATATAGATTATACTGACAAAAAAATAAACGCCTAAACTTATTTTTTTTGATTTGTATACTTTCATAAGCATTAAATTTAAATTAGTATCTTGACAATAATAGTGCACAAATAATGTTATTGCAGCTAAAGAAATGCATGTATATATATTTTTTTCCTATAATTTATTATAATTTAAAGAATAAATAAATGTCGTAAATAAAATTGTATTATAAATGTATATTTATATTTTTTATCAGCTATACTATTAAATAAACCTACCCTTTTGAGACTCAGGAGAGTTAACATACCCTTCAGCTAGTACCTACAAAAGTAGACCCAGGAGAGTTTAGAAGTTAACCATCTTGAGAGTTTACAATCTTCCATGGGTAATGGGCGTAAATTACTTTATACCCATTTTAGATAGGTATTGAAAAATTCCGGTCTATTTACTATACTCTTTTTACTACATACCTGTTCACTGTGGGCGGAATTTGTCTAAAAAAATACCTATTTGATGTTATTTTATACAATAACGATGACAATGTCTGTTTTGTTAATAGATAAATTTATTAATCTCATTGTTTATTATTATGAACAAAATATGTTGTATACTGTACCGAGGGGTATTGTACTGTAGGTATCTGCAGATTAAAAGTTTCCTCAAATTACTAAAAAGTAAAATGCAAAATTATTATTTGATGAATAGATTCATATGTTATTGATACACATTTTTTTAATGGCCTTATACCTATTATAAAAACTAAAAACACACTTATTATCTGTTGTTATTATTTTTTCTAACTAATCAGAAATCACCAAATAATAAAAGATATAATATTGTTTCATTAATGTTTTTACTCATCTGTGTCTATATAACATATAACATATTAGGTATACAGGCTATAGCTATATGCCTATACATTTAATATATATATAAATTAATGTTTATTTCCTTTAAAAAAAAGTCAAAAACTACTCGACAGTTTTTAATAAAATTTATATAGATTTCTTGAGACTAGGGGGGTATTTATAGCTCTATTATAATTTGTTTATAACCCCTATAGGTTGCGATAGGGAGGCTCACACATAAATATAGTTATGACTTACGAAAATCGTATATTTTTTTATTTATTTTTTTTAATGGTTGCCATTGATAAATGGTCAGTTACCAACCAGAAATGGTAAACTTGATTTGACTGATCTATGTGTTTTGATGCCAAATTTTCAGGACTTAATCGAATACCTATGTTTACCCAGAACTATCTAACATTTCTACTGAGACACCGAGTTGATTTCAAGAAAGAGTAATTTTGTACACAGCAGCCAGGGCCGTGCGGCCAGCCAGTTTAATGATAATTTAATACACATTAGTTTCGTGTAGCAGCTGTTATGCTTATAAAATATATAAAAATTAAACTAAAATTGACTTAATAATGAAAAAATGTATTTATCTGAGATTAAGGACTTCAAATACCATAGAAACCCGGACTGGGTGAATAAATTAAAAAACAGAGATCGTTAAACTGTGGAAAATATAGAAAATCTTAAACATTCTGCATTGGCTATGAGATAGAAACATAATTGAACCGCTATTGGGTCCAATTTTTATGATAGATACCAACAGACAACAAGTCATTGATAGTAGAATGTGTAAAAAGTATAAATCATACAATTGTTAGTCAAAAAATAGAAGAGGGGTTGATAAATGGAATCGAAAAACAGATAGAAATGGAAGGAGGATTTTCAGAACATTGTTCCGTGTGCGTTATGAAAATAAATAGCCGTAGACAATTATTCACATAATACATTTTTAATTAATTAAGGATAGGAACTGTCCATTCCCAAAGGGTACGGGTAAGAAAAAACTGTACCTACGTTATCTGTACGATTTGGCGAACGGATACGGAAGCCAGCCGCCAACGGTGGGCAGTAGATTATGATGAACGGTAGCGAGTATTATTATTATTGTAACTATTACCATTATTGTTAAATAAAGTAAGAGTGAAATAAATTACCTTGAAACAAAAAATAATGGTTTGACAGCTCTAGCTGGTAAACGCACTAATGTTAATATTCAATTACATTAAATTAGATATATATATTTTTTATCATATCGATTAAATTCAAATCATAATTTTGAAAAACTTTTTTAAATATTCGTATAATGCAGTCATTCTCAAAGTGGGTGATAGCGCCCCCTTGTGGGCGTTGAGTTGAGTTTAGGGGGCGATAAAAAATGTATATATTATTACTTTTAAGTATGAATAAGTATGCATTTTAATTGCTGTCATCCAAAAAGCTAATTTCAAATTTATGTTAGAACTCAAAAATAAGATATAGTATATTTATATATTATAAATTGTAATATCTGTTTTTAAAAGACATAACAGATGGTAAGTTAAAATATTTAGGGGAGGGGGGAGCGCTAGAAAATTTTGGATTCGCAAAGTGGGCGGTGGATGAAATAAGTTAGAGAACCTATGGTATAATGGGAGGAGGGTAGGTAGGTATTTGTTGTATTATGTCCAAATATTAATTTGTAATTAATATACGGTGTTGTCCTGAAGTACTCGAATATACCTAATTATAATTTTATTCTGAGTTCCCTATCTACCTACCTTTTGTTTTTCATAAGTAATTTAAATATTCAAAAATACTTTTGAAATTACCCAAGTAGATACAAAGTTATTTAGATACCTATATAACCGAGAGAATAAAGTAATAGATATCTGCTATAATTATAATTGTTAACACGATGCGTGTGAGCGTTTTCAAGTTTTTATAATGATGTATGTTTTTATGATTTAGGCGTGGACTACTATTTGTCGGATGCAATGGTGATTGAAATGATGGAACGGGCTAAATTTCCAAAGGTTCCTACACGACGCGTCCGACCTCAATACCTCATACACTTGGCCAAGGGTATGATCGAATATGAGGCTTATGTTAAAAACAACATCGATTACATGATGTCCGTAGTTCCGGACATGCGGAGAGGGCCATATTTGAGTTCACGACAAAAGAAAATTTCCGGTGAGTGTAACTACGAGCGTATGCGTATAATATTATAGTATATTGTGATTACATATTATAAACTAGTTAATGCACATATTATAGTTTCCCGTTAAAAACCCGGATGTTAACTCGCAGAACAATAGAATTAATCACTCATTTGACTGTTTAAGCAATAATATACTATTCATTTATATAGGTACGTTAGTAGGTATTCAAAAGATTATTTTCCTATTGCCCGAAACTATTTACTCAGCAGTATATTATTTAAATCATAGGTTCTCAAACTTATTTCATCCACCGCCCACTTTGAGAATCAAAAATTTTCTAGCGCCCCCCCCCCCAAAAAAAAAAAAAATTTAACTTAGCATCTGTTATGTCTTTTAAAAATAGATATTACAATTTATAATATATAAATACGCTATATCTAATTTATAAAGTGAATATTAAGGAAGTAGGTTAGAATAAAAAAACTATTTTTTTGTACGAAAATGATTTGTATGTATTTCAACGTATTTTACAAAAATTTTAATTTCATACAAAAATGTAAAAAAAAAAACTATTTTAACATAGTTTTGTATTATTTATATGAAAAATTGCTCGAGTCTTATCCATATACATAAATATAAGAATAAAGTACCATATTAATTGCAGTCAATAGTAACTAATATATATATATAATTATAAATATAAAATAAAAATTATGTTAATAAATTGTATATTCCCGATAATTTGAAACTTGTAGAAAACTCAATAAATTGTATTTCAAAATGCTAGCAATAAATGTCCTTTTTAATAGTTACAATTATTTAAAATTGATAAATTAACATTCAAGTTACCGAGAACCTACAAGAATTGAAGATTTAACAAATAATTAAAATAATTAGTGTAGACAGTAAAAAATATAAATATAAAGATTATTTTGATTTAAGTTCATATAGTATTGCAAGGGTAATAATCATAACAGCTATGTTTTATACTTAAAATGAATAAACACAATAATAATTGCAACAAAACATATAAATATAAAGATTCAAATGAGGTTTTAGTTTAATTGTGATAATAAGGACATAAAAATTAAAATTTGGAATTATGTCATATGAGCTTAATGTTAAAATTATGGCAGTTTTATAACAAACAAATGTTATAATAATCTTAACGGAAAAACAAATTGTCAGATGTTATATTTAATTGGTTCTTGATATTAACATTGAATAAATATTTACGTACAAATTATTTAATAAGTTTGTTCAAAGGACAGATTTTGGTAACAATATAGTTGTATAGTTGTTTTAAGATAATAAAAGTAGTTTTAAGAAAACAGTGTCAGTGTGGCTCCAGTCCCTAACTAGGCCATTATGATTAATTGTACTCAAACAATAAATTGTTTTATCATAAATACCTCTAATGATTAATGTTAATGCCAATATAGCTAAGCCAACACTGATAGAATAAAAATACACACATGCACACATATGTATGCGTAATAAATTATCAAAGAGGATCATAACATTACATAAATAATAGCAATAGAAATTGTAGCGTATAAAATGTAAAAAAAAAATATAATTCTAGCGCATAAAACCAATAATTATATATTGCTAAGAAATATGGATTACTGTTACTACTTAGTAATATTAAGTATATTGATATACAAGCCTAAATAATGATTATTATTATTTGATATGTACAAATGTTTAATTACCACCAAATTGATAATTATATACATGACATTTAGTGATGTTAATTATTTATTAATTAAGGGGTTACCCGATTTTAATAACTAATATGTACATTAAATATTGGACTCAAAACCAATATAATAGTTAATTATATAAGCAAAAGTGGTATCAAATCATTCTTAATTAATATAATTCCTGTGAATAGTATAAAATATATTAGTTTGTAAGAAATCTAAATTAAAAACAAATATGTTGATACATTAAAAAACCAGACCTTAAATTTAATTAAACATAAGCTTCAGATTTACCTGAATTAGGTCGAATTCGTGCCAAAAATTTTTGCCAACTATTCAGAGTTTTACCAGACCAAATCCAAACACTTGATGTAAGACCAACTAATAATGAAACAAAATATTTAGCTACATACACCTCAAAGCTAGGCTTTCTTCCTGGGTCACTAGGTTGAGAAGGACATGGTAGGGCATACTTTGGATCTTGGCAAAGAGCAGAGTGCCAGCTAATAATCCATGAACTGAGATTGACATGTTCATAAACTAAACATAAGATTTGAGCCACAGCAGGTACTGTGTATAGAACACTAAAGACGCCAATACGTATCATCAATTTTTCCAATTTGTCAGTACCTCGGGTGCCATCATGTTTCATTACTTTTCGAATGCGGCATAAAGAAACAAATCCAGCCATCCAAAATGCTGTACCTAAAATCAGGTATACTACTAAAGGAATCAGCACCATGTCTCTTACGGCTGTATCATCACTCCAAACAGCCATTGAGCAGATACCAGTTAAAACATCACCTAAAATATTTAAACAAAATATAAACATTTTTTTCAAACAGTTTTATATATAACCTGATAAATATAATATTTCGGAATCAGAAAATCTACATACTCATAAAATGTGCTTTTATTTATCTATTTTATAAAATTTAACATACATTTATTAACTTTTTTTTTTTTGAGAACACATGATTATTTTATATGAAATTAAGTATATAATCAATATTAGTTATTAAATTGTATTTATATTAGGTCATATTATTAAAATATAGTGTGATCAAGATTTAAGGTAGCACTAAATATTTCAGCCGGATGAACTTGTATTGAAATTAATTTTGGGGGGAACCTAAGAGGTACTGAAATACATATTTTGTGACATTTTCAAAGTTTTAACACTTATGGTGAGGACAAGAGCAGTATAACATGTATTTTTTTTAATAGTAACACCATATTTTTTAGCACATGATTTGGATTGACTAAATTTTTTAAGTCTATTTGACTCATAATATTTCGTTTTAAGTTCAAAATTAAATAAATGACAGTCATTGTTCAATTTTGAAAAAAAAAAAAAATGTTTAATTCACCTGCATAATTTATTAATTTTTGGTTCATGTATGTAATTTTATTATTTTTCATTAAATGTTATATCATTTCTACGCAAAAATCTTCATTTCCTTTAGGACAACTACGTTATCATTTTTAATAGTTAATTACCGGACATCAAATTATGAATAAAAATGTTAAATATTTAAATACTATGTACATTTTTGTTTATGTTTATTTTACTGCACTAATAAGTTATAATAATATTAAATACTATAATAATTATTATAATAACAATAATAGAAGAAGTAGTATTTATAGTATGGATAAACTTAAATGTGTACTAAATTTGTTGTACGGAATATTTTTGTGTTTATGTGGTCAACTACATTATAATTACAATTTTAACTATTTCTATTATGGAATTGTATTTCATACTTCATTAATTCTAATAATATCATGATAATCAGATAATGTATTTTATTATTTTAATGTGATGATAAAAACTATATTGATTTTATGTCTTAGATCTGTATACCTCAGTTCAATCTGTGCTTTATTACACGTGTGTCTAATAAGTACTCCTATAATATTAGTTTTTAGTTATTATCAATATGAATAAGGCTGAAAAAGTTGAGTTGATTTCAATTTTTGGCAAATGCCGTCGCATTACTCGCCTAGTGGCTAGGATGTATGCCGAACGATACCCAAAAAGGTACTCATCATTTTGTTCTAAGACTTTTACAAGGTTTAAATCAAGAAGGAAGATTTTCAAGTAGAGAAAATATGTTTGATGAAAATACAGAACTACAAGTAAAAGCTTTTACATACGAGCAAACCCACAATCGTCACTTAGACAAGTCACTCACGAAATAGGTATTTCTTATAGCTATGTCCAAAAAATTCTAAAAAAGCACAAAATGCATCCATATAAAGTGGTTTTGGTTCAACATTTACAAGCAGGAGATTCTACGCTTATATTTGAATTTATAACTTGGTTCAATATTCAATATTTCATATTTCACCCTTCAATTATAAGTCATATTCTTTGGGAATGATGAATCAAAATTTACCAATAACTGCAATACGAATAAACAAAATCATCGATGCTGGGATGATACAAACCCACACTACTGGTCACGCAAAACCAATTTTCAAACAGTCTGGGGAATTAATGTATGTGTGGGTTGATCGGTGGATACCTTGTAGGTCCATACTCCATACTTTTATATTAGGATACTAATTAATGGTAGACGATATTTAAATTTTTTGACTACTGAGCTACCAATATTGTTGGAAAATGTATCATTAGAACACTCGAGAAAATATGTTCCTCCAACAAGATGGTGTACCAGCTCATAATGCAATCATTGTTAGACAACATTTAAATCAAATGTTTACAAACCCCTGGATTGGGACTTATGGAGTAGTTCAATGCCGGTACAATCCCCAGATTTAACACCATTAAATTTTTATTTAATTTTTATTTAATTTTTATTTTATGGGGACATTTAAGAACTGTGGTTTACGCAGATCCAGTAGATAATCTCCTGGACTTAAAAAACAAAATACAGACAGCATGTAACCATTTAAGAGAAAACCAGATCAAAGCAGCTACTTCAAATGAATTTTTGAGGCGTCTTGAATCATGTCTAGAACATAACGGGGAAAACTTTGAACAACACATTGGATAACGTATTCAAAACATTTTTTTCCACAAATACATTATAAATACTATACTCAACTATACTACCATTATTGTTATTATTTCTACTTATGCAGTAAGATAAACACGAACAAAAATGTACATAGTACTTAAATATTTAACATTTTTATTCATAATTTGATGCTCGGATATTAATTATAAAAATTAAAAACATAGTTGTCCTAGAGAAAGTAAAGATTTTTGCATGTAAATGATTTTACATTTAAATTTAAAAAAAATATATACATGAACCAAAAATTAATAAATTATATGAATAAATAAAACATTTTTTTTTTTTTCAAAATTAATGATAAACTAGTGTAAAGGTTATATTTTATATTTTAATATACATTTTTGTTCATGAAAATACAGAACAGTACAATGGGAACAAATGCAGTTTAGTTCCCACGCATTTTTTTCGATTCCCCCCCCCCTAAATGTGTGTTATTAAGCACGGAACACAAAAGTCTAATTCCAAAATTCTCGCAAATCATTATTTTGGAAGTTATACCAAAAAACTATAAAATAGTAATTTTTTCAAAAATATGTGATATGTACGATAAAAATATCAACAAAACTACATTTTAATTTTTTTTTTTGATTGTATGTTTTTATGATGAATGGAAATATGCATAAAGATTTTATAAAATCGTACTTGCTGTTTAAAAATTCAAAAAATTGAAATCAAAAATGTTTTTTAATTTATTTTTATTTTGTCAATATTACATTATAAATCTGTCATTTCCATCCGTTTCAGAAGACGCTTCATCATCACTTACTAATAAACTGTTATAAAAACTAAAACTAATTAATAATTCACTTTAGGAGGGAAATGCTCAGACATGCAATTTAAAATATCAAATCTTTGATAAAGTGCGTCACTGATGCTAGCAACACTCGTCGCTCCGTTCGGCTAATCGAAAATATCTCCCAACTTACTGTGCAAAACCACCTCATGTAAATAGCAATCCTCAAACAGTAATATTTAATACGAAAATAAAACATTATCAGTTCTATCACCTTTTGAAAGTCGTTAATTATAAATTATAATAATCTTAATAATAACAAAATAAAATAACATAATTAATAATAGGCGACAATCCAATGTGCGCATGCATACGTAAATGCGTAAAACCGTAAATTTTGGTAAGATATAACTTCCAAAATAACGATTTGCGAGAATTTTGTAATTAGACTTTTGTATTTAGTGCTTAAAAACTCATATTTGGGGGGGGGGGGAATCAACAAAATCGCTTGGGAACTAAACTGCATTTATACCGTACAATGTAATAACTTCCTACCTACCTATCTATTTAAACATACCTACTATAATATTATATTTTATACTGACGAAGGATTTAAAAGTACTTCAACCAAGATACTGTTTTTCATGTTTTACATTAGATTTGTATTTGCCTATTAATAAGCATCTTGGTAATATTTCATACCAAATATAATATGATACTATGTGAAACATTTACTTACCCTCAATTTTTCCCATAGCCAATACTGTAATTGTTTTAGCAGCAGGAACCGTCCATGCCGCCAAATGGAAATAATGTGAATTTGCTTCAATAGCTTCATGTCCCCATTTAAGTCCCGCAGCCAGGAACCAAGTTAATGTCAACACAACCCACCATACAGAAGACGCGGTACTAAAGAAATATGACACCATAAATAGTACAGTACACCATTCATTGTCATCTGTACCTTGAGTGATTAAATTTTGCTTGTTGCACGCGATGTTGTTGCCCGATAAATATCCAATCAGATAAGATACAGAAACCATTAGATAACATAAAGACAAGAATATTATTGGTCTTTCTGGATATCGGAAACGGTGTGTATCAATGGCAAATGTTAAGGATGTAAACAGACAGGATATGGCACACAATATAGACCACAAAGCCACCCATGATCTAGCTTTTCGCATTTGATCTTGACTCCAGAATGCATCACACGGTACTCCACAATCCTTTACCACCTTATTGCCAATTTTTAATGTGTAAACTTGATTGTTCCTTTCAGATCTTTTTTTATTAGCATTAGACTCCATTCGGAACTGTTGTGGGCAAACAAACCCAATATCAAAGCTTTTGGGATTGTTTGAATATCCTTGGTCTCCTGAAAAGTGTCTGATTCCGGGTGCCGTTAAATCTTTTCCGTTTTGTTCTATCAAACCAGTCTGCGGTGTCGGAGAAGTGTTTGTTACATTGTTCTCACCAACGCAGAGTTGGCCGTTTACGGGGAACTTTGAACATTCCAGGTTGTCGGGCCATTCGATTTGGAAACGGTTCATGATCGCCTCACAGCCATTGCGCGCCGACACGCACAGCGACCGACAGGGCGGGATGGGTCTCTCCATTATAGTGCACACGGGAACGAAAACGCTGCACAAAAAGAACTGCAGATCGTGCGAACACTGGATTTTCACCAGCGGATAGTACTGCTGCACTTCGAAGCCCGCCTCGTCCTGACGCTGTTGGCCCAGCAAGTTGGGCATGATCGTTTCGTTGTACGCTATGCCCATGCAAAACGGTATGGTGATGAACTCGCACCGGCCGTGGTGACCGGTAGAGTCGTCGCCGATCGAACCGTCTTGGATCTGTTGCCTCGACGAGTGGGCAAACGAAACCGAACAGAAAACCGCCAGCAACAGCACCGTGGCTGCCACGATCGGCGGCGCCGCGAAACGCGGTCCGTACGACATATTGTTATCGTGTCGGTGCGACGGCGGGATGACGCGGGTGCGACTCACAGGGAAACGACGACGACGGTCGGCCGACGGGCACCGGGTGACGTGAACCGATTGACAACGTCCATTTCGGCCGACACTCTGTGCTGCGACTTGTCGGTAGTCGGCGGACGACAACGACCGCGGCGGTGCCGTAGCTTCGGTCGGCGAACGGCGCGACGGCGGAAGCGGACAACTGCGGACGACGGCTAATAATACAATCCGAAGTCGATTTATCTTCGCGGGTACACTGTCCGCGGACGGGAACGGGACGATTGAATTAAACGACGAGAACGCCGGAGACTGCTACGGACAGGTGTGACGGCGGGAGTGTCGCGTTATTATTATAATATTATTACTGTAATAACTACCTAATAGTGTATGCACACATTACACAACTACTGCACACACAATCGAATGCATTCAATTCCGTTATCACGACTTCCGATGATCACTGAGCTACCGGAACCGGAGCAACAAGGACCTGGAATTCGCGGGGAGCTCGTAGACGTCGGCGGTATACAACGTCCGTGCACGCTATATTATTCTACGTCGAGATAACACGGCGTTCGGTGTGTGGGTGTGTGTGTGTGTGTGTGTGTGTGTGTGTGTCTCTTTGTGTGTTTCTATCGCCGCGGTAGGAATAAAATATTGAAACAACTAATAATATGTAAAATGAACAAAAAAAATCATTATTCAACAATATTTTGTAAATATTATCAAATACTCTGGTCGATATTTTGTCTGTACCACGATCGAAGTATTATAATATTAAAAGTGTATTGTCTTTATCTTTAATCGTGGTCTGTCATACATCGTGGTCCTCCAAGATTGTTATAATAGTTGCCTATTTTACTCCCTAAACTAATAAAAAATGCCTCTTTTATTCATGATTTAATTGTATATTAGTATAATATTGTTTAATGTCAATTTTTTCATACTAAATAAAATGCTTATGAAATTGTTGATAATTATTATTTAGTATTTACATTGAAGGTGCCATTTAATATTTTCATTTACGTGTAATTACTATGTACTAGCATAGTCAATAATATCGGTATACCTATTATAGTACCTATTACCTAACTATATTATTATTAAATTATTAGAAACATGGTAGACCCATATTTGTGTCAACAATTATTCGATTTGTTTAAGTAACTTTCAGAAGAATGATTATATTACCGACACAGGTAAAAATTAGTTAGTTGAATAAAAAATAGCTACACATTCTAACATTAAAATATCAGATTTTTGGCAAGGATGCATTGCTTATAGTTATTAAATATATAAATACTTCAATACTTACACTGCAACAAGATCGTGGCTCATAAAATGAATCGTAATAATTATGATTATAATATTCAAATAATGTTCAATGAATATTGAGTTTATTTTGATAAAAGGTGAAATCATAATAATATTGTGAGTCTTACATTACAAGTTGGGTTTGTAGCCAATTCGATCACAAACCGTATTTTGAAAAACTGGCTGCAAATATTAAGGGACTAACAACAAATTTAATTTTGACCCACGTTGGTATAAAAGAATATGAAGGCTATAGTTTACTTTATCCTATTACTAAAACACTGGAGTTCACTTAGTTTGTATCTGCACTCATCATACAAACATAGAAAAACTTATTCTGAAAAAAAAAAAATGTAAGTTGAAAAAGGATTTTAAGCAAACAATAAGCAATGCTTATAAAAAGTACAACCTACCTAATAAGTAATGACTGCAGTACACAATTTATAGATTAATTTTTAAAAGCCAGTATTAACTGATATGTGAAGAAGTACAACAATTTGTTCAACCAGTATCAATGTTCAAAAATCAAAAAGTTTAAAAAAAGTAGTAAGTTCATGTTGGAGTTTGAGTAAGCATAGTGTTATTTATCAAAATGTGTTACTATTATTTGTTTCAACCACTAATTTTAATTAGTAACAATAATTAAAAGGGTTAAGTAAGTGTTTTGTTATATTATTATTATGAAAAAGTGAAATATAATTTTTATTATGAATTATATAATTACGGTTTATGCGTTTATGAATAAATGATTTTATTAAAATAATTTCGCGATAGGAGGGGTACCTAATCAGTTCATGAAAATAATATGGAGTAAAATAGGCAACTACTATAACAATCTCGGAGGTCAATGATGAGAAATGATTCGTCGGTTTTTATATACCAGTGTCTGAGTGTCTCGTATTATCGTTTATAGTATTTTTGATATTTTGCTTGTTTTCCAATTCTCCACACGTACTGCGTGCTTTGTGTCTTTGTGTGTTGTGTCGTATAGTGCGTACGCCGTACCGAAGAACGGGAGAGGGGTGGAGCGTGATTGATTAAAATACAGGAAATCGTAATTTAATAATTGCATTGCATTACATTATTACCTATTGGCTATTGGCAATTGGCAATTGCATAATAATAATATGTTATTGATATGTAATTGTCGGTAGGCATCTATCTGTTATCAGCCATCATTCTATATTTCCATCTGCCAATTTTTGTCAACATTTAATTATTTAAACTTCAAACGATTTTTAAAAAAAATGCACTCATGGGTTTTGAATTGTTATAAGAAAAACTTATGTGGGATCTTGTATACTAGTTTTCAAGCTTTTTTTTACCAAGCCTAAACATTTTAATCAAAGTTTTAAAAAAAAATTATTAGCTTGTCCAAATATTTTGAAAATTGCATTAAATATAGAAAATGATATTTCAAAAAATAGTAGTGTTTCAAGTTTCTTTGTTTAATATTTTTTCATTTTTGTTAACCTGATAACTATATAACAAAATCCGGTTGAGGATAATATAATGTAAAATACGTATGTATAATACATTAGGTTTAGGTAGGCATACTATGTTTGAATATCCTGTAATGTCAACATTTGTACTTAAATCGATCATAAAAAATGTTTTCAAAAATATTAAATCTAAATAAAAATAAATTGGAACTGTATATCCGATATTTTGTTTATGCGGTAAGAACAACTTCTCAGGAACCTTGTATTTAATGTCCATGTTTTTTTATCAAAAACAAAAATTGTAACTGTATGCACTTGTAAAAAATAAAATCACAATTTATGTACCTACACTTTTTTATTTTTATTTATAAGTCGACACTTGACTACGACATGAGTGATATTTTCTCAGTATAGACAAATTGACATTAGTCAATCGATATAATAATATAAGAATTGTAACTTGTAAGTTGGATAATATACCTACCGTTTATATGAGGCTCCCTCTACCTCGAGCCATCTATAATAATTTATTAAGTTTATTTATTTAATCTAGAATAAAAGTATAAACGGCTCGAGTGACGAGTAATTAATAATGATAAATTATTACTTATTAATATCTAAACGAGTGTAAAAAAAAGACCATAAAAAATTAGTTAAATACCGTCTATATACGACTAAAAGTTGGATTTGAAGACGCCCTAACTATATTACCTATATTTTTCCTTTTTTATTTCTAAGTTGGAAAATATTGATCGAACAGCCCCCTCCCTCGTCCGTTTATTAGACAGTTTGCAGCAGTAGAATAAAAGAATCCAATATATACCAGTGCGATGTTGTATGAATTATAAATAACCACGTGTGATGAATCAATAACGTGTACCTACCTCCGGTCTCGACAGTGGGCGTCATTTATAAATTATAATAACGTTGATGTCAAAATGTTCAACAGCATTATGGGTACAGCACATGGGGACCTTAGTAGTAGGTGCCTAGTTTATCTATTTTTTTTTTTTTATTTATTCATGTCAGGCACATAGTATAACAGTAATAATAATAATGATAATAGTAGTATAATATAAAATAAGATAAAAAAACATAAAATAAACAAATAAAATTAAGAAAAAAATCGTTCAAATTAATGTTTAATAGTTTTGAACTGCTATTAAAACAACTTATGAGGAACCTTGTATTCAATTTCCATGCTTTTTGAACAAGTGAAAAATTGTTTATCAATGTTCATAGAAGAAAAACTAAAAAAATTTTTTTTAGTTCTTATGTTTGTAAATAACTTAAAAATAATTTAAATATTTTGAATATTTTACGGTGTATAGAAAATTGTATGTTTACCTAATATTTGGTAAAACTTTCAAATATCTGAGGTTATTTGATTTTTAATTAATACAAAATAATTCAAATTAAACAATATTCAATGTCTAACTTCAAACTATTGTGCTATTGCATACTATTTATATTTTATGCTTATAAATAGTTCAAAAAACGTCAAAATATTATATTAGACATTTTATAGAATATAGAAAATTATAAGAATAATACATACCATTCGATGAAAATTGCATGTAGGACTTAGGGTTGCCATTCGTCCCGATTTCGCCGGGACACTATCGGTTTTCACTACACAGTCCCGATATTTTTCAACTCCCGGCCGGGACATGGATATGTACCGGTTTCTTAAAATTAGTCTCGAATTTAAAATTTGTAGAATTTGCATTTGCATTGCCTGGATCTAACACTGCAGTGGAGATAATATTTTCATTAATGAATAGTTGTTGGAAAAAGTCACGAGGTAATTTATGTATCAAAAGTGTAGAAGCTTTTTTAGTTATTAAGACAAATTTGGAAAATAAACCCTGCCAACAATTCTATGAAGAAATTACGAAAAATAAAGAACTGCTCATTCGAGTTCATAAAACTGCAAAATATTCATCCACAAATCAAAAACCAGTAACAGAAGCTTCTGGATCTTAAATATCAAAAGATTCGGAAAATTAAGAGTTTGATGAAATCGATGATCATTGATGATGCATACATTAACAAAAAAGATATTAGTAAATAAGTAAGATTTCAGTGAATATTAATATAAATTTAAAATAACTTTTCAATTTAAGTATTATAAATAATTTTAAATTGTATATATATACATAAGAGAATAATAACTATACTATATTATTACTTTTTGTTGTATTTCTAATTATAAAATAATAAATATAAAATAAAATAATGGATATTAATATTTCAATATAAAAAAAGGTTATTCAATAATATGTTGTCCCGGTTTGGTGATTTTTAAATCTGGCAACCCTAATGTAGGGTTATTATTTTTTGTGATACTGATACACCAAAACACAAAATCGATTTTTTCCAAAATTGGTTTTGCATAAAAATTTCCGTTTTTTCATAATTATTTTTTTTTTTCCCGACACATTTGAAAACTATTGTGAATTTTTTACGTTCGACTTCCCTAAAAAATCAACTATATTTAGTTGCCTAGCAGAAAAGTTGAAGAAAATCTAAAAAAATGTACTGCCTCAAAAGGTGATTACTGACACAGTGGAAGCTTGTGGGGTTAATTGAAGGTGGAGCACAATTATTTCCCTCATTTTCCACTATCACAACTCTGAACTTCCCACCAATTCCTGTTGATTTTTTAAATAAAATACAATTTATATTTTGTATACAAAAACCATAGGTATGTCTTGCACAACAAATAATTATAAAAAGAAAATTATCGATTAAAAACAAACGATAAGACCGACAAAATCCCGTATATAGTAATAAAAATTAAATCCTGGCAGAATCCGATTGTGATATTAATCCGTGTCGAAAAGTGGGGGAAATCTAGTACCGTTGATCGGGCCATCGGGGCACAACGAATTTGTGCCCGCCCCCCAATGACCGTATAATATAGTGTGTACGTATTGTACGCTGAAGCGCCAGTATTTGATAGCATTTTTTTTTTTCGATAATTTACATACCAACTATATTATGATGGAAAAAACACCTAATCAATTTTAATTTAGTATACATTTTTCTCATTTCTTTCAATTTCGTAGTTGGGGCACGCGCCGGTGTGCCCCATAGTACGAGCCGCCACTGACAGACCAAAAAAAAAAAAATACATCATTGTAATATCAATACATTCATCGCTCCGCTCAGAATCGAAAACATGCAAGGTTAAAATACAGATTTTTTAACCTATTTTTTCGGGTTTTTTTTTTTTGAAATTCCATTTTATTGAACCATTGTTATCAAAAAATTACCCGTACGACGACATAAGATACACCCTGTAGACCGTACACCAGAAAATTTCTTATCAATCATCATAACAACATTTATTATCGTCTTAAACTAAAAAATCTTGTGTTAAAGGTCAAACAATAAAGAAACATAACTAAGAAACATTTAAAAATTAATAAAAAATAAATAATATAATATAATAATTGCCAGTTTATCATTTTGGTTGCTTAAATTACATGTACTAAAAATATAAATAAAAAATATTTAAAAGGTACGTACCTAACTTATAAAAACTGTTCAGTTTTAAGTCATATTATTATCCATAATATGAGTGTTCAAAATATGAACCAAAATAGACATAAAGAGACTTCACTTTGTCATTTAAGTAAGCTATTTTTTCTATCTTATGCTTAATGTTGTCTATTTTTATCACTTTTCCTCAAATAATTTTAATTCAAGTTTTTTTGTTGAAAAAAATCCTTACTAATGTTCAACACTTGTTGGTTGGTTCACAATTTTAATTTAATTAAATATGAACTGTGCATTCCTGTTTATACAACACTTTTAAATTCAAAACTAATGATAAATTCATTTTTTGAATCTATATCATATAATTTGCCTATCCACGACACAAACAAGTTGATGTTATTTATACAGAATACAATAAGGCTATTGTTTCTGTTAATCATTGAGTTCTCATGCAAGTACTTCAGAAATCTGGTTTCAATAAGTCAGTTTTATCATGTTTAAAATCTTATCTGGAAAATATACATCAACGGGTCATGATTTTCGGTTTTTAATCGAACGCGTTAAAAGTATCATCTTAAGTGCCTTTTTTCTACAATGGTTGTCATATTTTGCACCATAGTTTTAGTTTTGCATTATTGTGTTTTGTTGATGAGATGATATATATATGATATATAGATGATATATATCATATATATATATATGATATATGTACGTGTAATTGTGTAATAAATTTAGACGATTGTCAAAAACTCCAGAATGATTTGATTTGTATATTTAAGTACTTGAGTTGTTTTAGGTTAAAATTTTCAATAGAAGTCGACCCCCATTAATGTATTCTTATATCCTGATAATGGTATAATTGATCTTGATTTTAAGCTTCTTTGGATCATATTGATATGTTGGCAAATGTTTATAAGTTTTTGAGTTTTTATTAAAAGTATTGATTAAAATATTATGTTAAGTACTTTAATGTATTATTTAAAATAGGTTGTAAGATTAGATACATTACTATTATACTATGAATAAAATATTTTTTTTAAATAATTAAATATTCTGTTAATAATAAATTTAAGTAATAACACAAAATAGGAGTGATACATAAAAACAAACCTGATCTTATTAATGTTTCAATTATATCAGTTATTAATACTTTTATTTTTATAGTGTTCAACAGTACGCATGTTTCTACATTTTTGACATATTCATAACTTATTTTGGTTGAAGATAGATCAGAGCGACCGTAAGGGATATAAAGACAGGTAACTATTATTCAGTCAACTTGTATTGCATCTTTAAATAATATAACAAAAATAATACATTCATAGAAAAGAGTCACAAATAATAAAACACAAATATTCAAAGATTTCTGAAAATACTCTTCTTATCTTGTGTATTTAGGTATTTTTGTATTCAGTTTTTAGTTTTCTACTTTACTTTTAATTTTAATAATAAGCTTGTAATTTTTAATGCAACCAATTGAATGTAGATCTAAAATTCTAAAATAAGTTTCTATAATATCTTAGCAATTTAGAAAATTCTGGGGTATCAATAAAATATTTTTTTTTAAGTCATTAAGACTGTTCATTTTGCAATTGTTTACACAATTACACATTATTGTATACTTATAATAGTGATATATAAAAACATTATGAATGGAGAATATCTATTTCTGTACAAATTATTTAATTAATTAATTCTTTTATTTTTTAGGTAGGTAGCGTTCCTACAAAGTTGTTGACATTTTTGCAAATTCTTGTGATTAATATATATCAGAGCAGTCATATTAAAAATAAAGACGGTAACTATAGTTCAGTTTTCTTGTAGTGGATTTCTATAGCTATAATCATTGGTTCTAGGATGATTCTAGGAATATCCAAAATTAAGTAAATACATTTTAGCATGTAATTAATATAATTTATTGTTGTTTTAGTTCTCAGGTCCGTTTCTTCATAGTAGAATTCGAGTTTATTATGATAAATAAAAACGAAATACTACTAGTGTCCGGTGCTATTTCCAACAGTTTGAAAAAGTATAAAACAGAGAAATTGGAGGGCGACCCCCTCATACTCACCGCTGATGACAAATTAAGGAGATTCCGGCACGGTGACCTAAGCACCGTAATACATTCAATAAAGAGGATATTTCGAAAGAAGCCAGAATTGATGACACCATTGTTAGAACAATTATATCGGAGTGTAAAACTCCAGGAACCATCAAATCTGTCTACGACTTATCTTCAAAAATATGTAACAATAGATAATAGAGAACCCATAATTGTGTTTTGGAACGGAACTACAGACATAACAATTATTAAAAAATTAAGGTAAAGAGGAGTAATAAAATATTTAAATATAACCGCTTATAGTGATAGGGATAATAATCATTATAATTTAAAACTAATAGATTTAGAAAACAAAAAAATGTTATATTCAGGCTATATAGGCATTATAAACAAGAAAGACAGAATGTTAAACCTACTGGAGACGCATGATTTGATATGTAGAACAAATCATAATATCATGCATTGTCATGATCCAGTAGCCGATGATGATAAATGACATGTGTCATTTTATTGTTTGAAAAGAAAAAATGTTTAAAAAAATGTATAATGAAATTAACTAAATTTGTATACAACTGAAACATAATTCAAATATTGTAAAGATTTCTGTCTTGTCTTGGTTATTATTTCGAACACATTTATTACAAAATCAACCATCTAAGGATCTCTGGTAGCTCACACATAACACCGATGAGAAAATATAATCGGGATATGCATAATACATTTGGTTCAAAAGTTATGTGTTGGTATAAATAAGGCAAACCAGAAATATTCTTAAATGAAGCTTAAAATATTATAAAAAATATTGAAGACATATTTATTGAAAAATGTCATAAATAAATGGATACAACCAATCATAATATAAAAACGTTATTAAAACTATTTGAAGATAGATCATTTAGCAATTATAGTGATATTTTCAATAAATCTATTAATTTGATTTAGAATATATTAAGAGTAATAACCCTTTCTGATATACTTGTGCATTAATGTATTCAGTGAGTTTATTCTTGTATTTTTTTTTTTTTGTAAAGTTATAATAATTTATCCTTCATTTTTTATACATAATTTGGTATAAATTATTTTATCTACAATAAGTTTCTATTTTTTCATCTATTAATTTAGATTTTTTAATGTTTCTATTCAAATTTGATGTGATTTATTTGATCATAATTTTTCAGTAGTAAAAGGCTTGAGTTAAGTTCAAAAAAATTGCTTTATTATTTTTTAAACTTTATCTTAAGATAGTTCTCATTTTAATGATTGTAAAATGCAATAATTAGTTTATTGTTATATTCCATATACAACTTTACAAGTGATCCATATTTATTAACTTATAGCTATTACAATTTTGTACTTAACTGTCAATATTTAATATGGATTTAATATGTCAATATTTATTGCTTATGATTTATCCAATTATCCAATTAGATGTATAAGATTTATTTTATAGGTTTATAGGTTTATAAAATATTTCTGAAAATACTTGTTCTTATTTGGTATAGTTGTTTATTTTTTGTTGTTTAGTTTTTAATCATCTTCTATTTTATTTGTAAGTTAGCTTATTATTCTGTACATTTATATATTTTTATTATAACAAATTGTTATTTTAAATTCAATATTACTTAAAATTAATTTTGTTTATAGCCATCAAAAAAATAATAATATAAAGTTACATATATCTTGGATAAAATATTTTTAATAGAAATAATTGAATAAGTTTTTAATAGTTGAATTTTTTGAATTGCAAAATTAATTAAAAATAAGTTTTATTGTCATTATTTTAAATTTATGTTGTATATTTTTGTCTCAGATAATTTGCTTCATTGACTAATACGATTATGCTTATATTAATTATCTTAAAAATACTACCAAGACAGTGGCGGACACACATGAGGGGGAGGGTTAACACCCACCTTTTAGTACTTTTTTTACTATATGTAAAAATATATTCTCGTAAAAATGTTAATAATTTTTTCGTAATAAATTAATGAAAAAGACAAAAATTGAAGATAAACGATTGCATTATACTGTTACCATCGAGTTTCGAAAAAGGAAGGGAAGACTGTCACCACCGACTTATTATTAGATATCAGTTATTTGAAATTGTATTCCATAATAATATAAGCAACACATTTTATTGTAGAGATTACTGATTACAAATTAGTGAAATTATTTGAAAATTAATTCAAACACTAACATGAGGGTTGATAATCAACGGATATTTATAGATCTGTATTCCATGTACACTGCCAGTTTCAACTACTACTCCAGAAAAAATATTTATATGTATAATGTTTATAATTTATAAAAATGGTCTAAGTATAATAAATACTAGATCTAATATTACATGTATTTTATATTTTTGTAATACAATTTTTAAATTAATTAATTAATTATCAATAAATTAATTATCCTTAGTATAAACATTTTAATAACTGAATAACTACTTGTTCAAATTTTGAATTAATGACACCAACAATTTCAAAAAAGTATATACTGAATAATTTATAGTAAAAAATGGGGTTCTCATTTAATTTATGTTAAAAATTATGTTATATTTTGATCATGTTATTTATGTAATAAATACTACTATTTTTTTAATCTTATTTGTTATTATAATTAATTATACATTTTATTTTCTTGTGTACATAAACATAATTAATTACTAATTATTAAAAGCAAATTGCATTATTAAACAAAATGTTATACTAGATGTTCATTTTTTTTTTGGTAAACTAAAAAATGTATTGAAGTGTCCTAATGATATAGTATCTATTAACTACATTAATAATTAAAATTTGTACTTGTTAGTTGTTAAAAATTCCAAAAATTATAATACACACTTCCTTTATACTATATAAAATATGTAATTATTAAAACAATGTTTATGATGGCCTTGTGGACTGTGGTTAAGTTCAATCAATGAATTATATATGAAAAATAAAATCACCTAATATTCTTAAAAATAATCTTTCCAAAAATAATTACCGTAATTATACATCACTAGTCATTGGCATCAAGTGCAATATGTGTGAGTTGATAATGTTACGCAAGCAGGGTGTTACAAAATTTGACTGATTTTATCGCTATCTATATTATGTTAATTTAACATGACCAATAAAATAACTTATAAAGTTATCAAATTTAATTTTAATATTTAAATTTTTTTAATAACAAACATAAATTAATAAGGTAAAATTGCATTAATAATGTATAAGTTTTGTAGGTATTAAGTTTTATAAAAATAAAGGATTTGATGATTTTGCTAAGTAGAAGAAATAATATAAATATTATACATATACACTGTATAAATGAATAATATTGATGGCCTAAATAGGAAGTATCCAACAGACAACATTAAAAAAAAAATAGTCGATATTTAGAAGTTTTATTTATGTTGTGTTATTGTTGTATCTATTTAACCTTTGTGTTATATTTTTATGAACTGTAAAAAGTATTCTTAAATAATTTTTATTCATTTTTCGGATTTAAAATGATTCAGTTGAATGGTTAAATATTTGAGAAAACAATTTTATCTATAAAATTATTCAAAAACATGAATTTTTAACTAAAACACAACAGTAGATGGTCTAAAAATCACTTTAAGTCTACAATAGATTTGGTAAATTATTTGTTACATGAAAAACAATTTACATATGTACGGCTTAGTTTAATCAAGATTGTTTAGAAGTAATTTACAACTTTAAATATTAAATATTTTTAATATGTGCCAATTCATTCAAAATGAATAATCTAATAAATTAATTCAAAATTTAAATTGCATTATAGACATTTTTCGGATAATACAGCAAGTGTATCTTTCCTGTCCCACATTTTTGCAATTGTATAGGATGCTTTCAGTTCCTTCTTTGATTATACACTGTACAAGTGGTAATTGTAAAATATTTAAAGGTAAGGTTTAAAATATTATTATAATTGAATTTGTACTTAATAAGTACTTAAATTATATCTATTTTATCAATTTTACTATTGGATTATAATTTTTAGCTAATATTTCAGTTATAACTATTGGAGATTTAAAGAACTGGGGAAAAAGCAGCAGTAAGTGGACATTCAAAGTTCCATAGGGCTGAAACTCAACAAGCCCCTTTCCAATACTCCCATTCAACTCTCTATCAAATTCCAAGTTGCCATGTCAAGTATGATACAAATTGCTGCAAAAATATCAATAACACAAAAACTTTATCAACAATTATGAAATGTTGTACCAAATTTAAATAAAAACTATATTTAAAAATATAAGTAATGATTATTTAAATACCATGGCTTTTATGTGTTTTTATTATGCATTAATAACTATACTAGAGTCACTAGTTATTTGCAAACTTATATTGATCACTAGGGAACGGATTTTTTCTGAATGTCCGAAAACATTGCTTACCAAGCACAAAGTTCATTTCATACATCAAGAAATTAAAAATGTAACTTTTATTTTGCATTTTTTTTTAACATTCTTATGTTTTTAAGTCATTTTTATATAGGAATGGATAAAATTCAATAAAAATGTAAAATGCATTCTAAAAAAAATAAAAAAATATATTTATTATGTTTTTAATGATCAGATAAACCCTGACTTCAAACATATAAAAATGCATTCTAAAAAAAAAAAAAAAATATTTATTATGTTTTTAATTATCAGATAAACCCTGACTTCAGACTAAATATTTGTTGACATGTAAAGACATTTATTTCTAACATAAATAAGATTTTTTTGAAATGCCCATCTCGAATATTGAAATTCTAAGAAATGGCATCAGGGATACCAAAACTAACTAGGTGGGATACATGGTTATTGGTATCCATATACTATTGTATAGACAAGAGAAGTTTTTATTGTATTTAAATATTTTTTATCAGATGCATTTTTCATAATAATGTGTTTTTTATAAGTTTTAAGTTCAAAATTGTGTGTTTATTAAATTTAAAAACATTTTTCTTATTTTTTATGGCATTAAAGTTTGTTCTCTATTGATCACATATTTAGTAATAAATAATAATGTTAATACAAACAAAATTAGTCCATATATATTAAGATGCGATTGTTATGTCCTTACGGATCATTATGCAACAACTACCCACAACTATACTTATATTAATTTTGATAGTATTAAATTTTAGTTAAATTCATTTTTTTATGTTCCTTTTTTATTTTAGGTTTTTACTGATTTTGTTATTCAAATGCTACATCTATGTCTTATGTAAAATATGCAGTGTCTTATAAAACGTTTATTCTATATTGTTATATAAAATTAAGATTAATTTTATCTTTTGATATGTGGCTTGGGAGTGCTAGGCTAACTATTATTGGCATTCCAGGGCATTCATATACTATGGTGCAAAATAAAATTTGATGTTATTTCTATGGAACCTAAGATCTTGCATGCAAGACGTGCAAGATCAGAATGACCAAATACTCAACTTTCCAAAGATAAAATATTCTTTAGCTGTCTTTCTAATCAATCTATTTAAGAAGGAACTTATATTAGATGTAGATTCAATATTTTAATTTGGTCTTTTTGGGCGAATCAACCCAAAATGTTATCTGTTTTGGCGAATACGTATGAATAGGTTTAAATGTAAATTAGTTTATATAGTATATAGTACATTGTGAATTGAAAAAAGGTCGGCAAGTGGATACCGAAGGTGGATTGCCTATTTGATAATAAACTGCTTGCATATTGTCAGTGGTCTAATGCAGTGGATTGCCTACCCAGGTGGTTTAGAATCTAAACTCTAAACTTTAGATGAATGAAAATCACTTCAGGTTAATCCTAACTTAATATATGGCTTAGGCAACGCCGAGTAGGACTAAATTGAATATTGTTGTAACAATATTACTTAGTATATTTTAACCGTTATATCAGGGGTCGGCAATTAATTTATATGGCGGTCCAGATATTTAAAAAAAAAATTTCGAGAGCCAAAAAAATCTTAAGCTTAATTTTATCATTAATGTATTTATTTTTTAAGCCGTGACTGCGGCTTCAACAACAACACAGATAATCATAAACCGTTATTATTGTCTCAGCGCCTAATGAAATCGATTTCAATATTATTTAATTTTTGTTATGAAGGGAGGGGGAGTGATACATAGAATATATAGGAAAATTAAGAAAATTTTTGGCGGTCCAGTTATTTCTCTTCCGCGGGCCGGATATGGCCCGCGGGACGCCTATTGCCGACCCCTGCGTTATATAATAAAATAAAACATTAAAGCATATTATTCATATAGAGTTGGCATTATTAATTTTTTTAACGGGCAACAAAGTGCATAAAAACTATTTTGCACTCAACAATGTTACCCATAATATTCTAAAATAATAATGTAAATATGAAAAAAAAATACACATGGACGAAGCCATGAAATTCACCTAGTATAAATATAAAGATTATCAGATGTACATATTATTTAGATCTAAAGAGTATATGTAAATAGGTATTTAATTGTTTTTTATTCAATGTTTTAATGTGACTCAAATTGATATTAAATTTCTTGCAAATTTCAGCAGTAACAATAAAAATAACACTTTTTTGACCAAAGACAGTTTTAAACTTAATTTATTTTAATTTGAATACATTTTTTAGATTTAGTATTGTATAAATGCTATATTACATTATAGTCTTGAAAATTATTTTTGATATGAAAATAATTTTTTTTAAACCAATTAAGAGTAAATTTTAAATTATAAAGACTCTTGGTATGGGATACTGCTTAGAGGGCTGAGAGAGTATGGAAAGAGAGTACCTCAACGTTTTTCTCGAAATAATGCTCCTTTCTACATTCCTTCTTACACCTCTAATTATTTAGCAAATGAACCTATCACAAGATTAATGTCTCTTGCCAATGTTGACGCTTCTCGCCTCTGTTAATGACTATACCATACTTATGTATATCTTTATAATTTTTTCATATTAATAATTTTTTGTTATCTAGTACTTATAACTTGAATTTTATTGTAAACCTGTATATATCTAACTTTGTTTTTCCAAAGGGCTAGACCTGTAAATATAAATAAATAAATAAATAAATATGTAAAGCTCCTTTTAAAACGTTATATATTTATTGAATTTATCTATTAAGTGTGATTTAATAATCATGTCTTTCTGAAAACATGAATCTGGTGCTTCAAAACGAAGAGCACTGAAAATTAGAAATGAGTACGAAGCCAAAATTGTCAAATTTCTTTCAACCAATTAAAAATCCTGCATTGGAGCCAAAAATGAGTGAAACTGTCTGCGAAATTGGTTAGTAGGATCTTTTAGTAAACATAATTGTAATAATACATTTCATCTTTTAGAAATAGCTTATGAACATTTTAAGATCGATGATAGCAGTTTTGAAAACATTATTAAAAATTGGTTTTCGAGTCAACGTTTAGCCCGTGAAGACAAAAGACACTAAAATAGTAAGAACCATAATATTATGATTGTATGTCTACAAAATATACTAATGTATTTAAATTTCATAAAGTATAGACTTTAGAAATGTACAGGAGTGGTAGCAAAATCGCCTTCTTGTCTATTAGAATTTTAGGCTGAAACCATGTTTACTTAGTTGCGTTTAGGAGTTTATGCTAATTATTATGTGTGATAGTAAACCTTGATGCAGTCGTGGCTTGAAGGGAAAATAATTGGTGTTGCACATTTAAAGAAAAAGTATTTTATTTAATAAAATAGAATACCTACATCCAAATAATAGTATGAAATAATACTGAATACTTTTACTTAGCTGGTAGACAAGCACATTTTAATGGTTAGATTGTATTATATAAATAGCTGAAGTTAATGTTTTTTAAATGAAGTATATTATTATATTTATGAAACAAAAAAACCTAATAACCTTATCTTTGTATATTTTTATGAATTTCAGTTCAAAAAGCAAAACCACTTCATTTGTTGTCCAAGGGTACAGGGTAGTTGTCAGAAAAATGATAAGAATGTTTAACCACGATTTATACCAGTGATCCAGCAGTGACGCCAACGTGAACAAAAATCATCGCAATAATAATTACAGTCGACATATAGACAACACTGATGACAAAATCTTAATAATAATATAAATAATATTATACATAATATAGGAATACAATTATAAAAATATTATATAAATTATATAAATATTGTAATGTTAATATTAATGATTAATGTCTTTAATACCGCCTTTATAAACAATGAATAAATAATAAATAATAATTTTTAATAAAGGAAAAGCGGCAATATTTATCAAATTTAAAATTTAATAATTATTTTGTAGTTAAAAATGTGTAACATTTTCAACTTTCATAGTTTCATAGCTAAGGATTGAAAATTTAAACAAGGTTTCATGTAAATAAGTTATATATAAATTATATTATTCACAATAATATCATCATATATACTTGGTATTTAGAATTTAGTCTTCGCTCAGAATTGTTTTTCTATTATAATTATAAAAATTATAATAATTCAACTTAACCGACTAACATATTATTAATTATAATAGTTAATTTAGATAATTAAAATGTAACACCATTCATTACAGTGCTTCACTTATAACCTACTGTACAGCAGAGTGCCACCCACTTGCCCACCTTTTTATTTTATTTATATATATGTGTATATAATATTGTAATATTGTATTTAATAATTATACCACTATAGTTATATTTTATGATAAATTATATGAAAAGGTTACTATGATTTTTACATAGGGAATTTCCAGTAATAAAAGTTCATTTTACTCTATATTATACCACAAGTTATATCTTATATCTAGTTATATTTAGTGAACAACTTGTGGTACAATATAGAGTAAAATAAATTTTTATTACTGGAAATTCCTTATGAGAAATCATAGTGAACTTTTCATAGTTTATCATAAAATATAACTAGTGGTATAATTATTTGGTGGTATAATTATTTTAACCTTGTTGGTTTGCATGGTCTAAAATGTTAAATAATTGTACTAATAAACCTAATACTTTGTAGTTTAGTAATTACTAATTAGTAGCATTTTGTACTTACCTACTCTTACATAATTACATAAATATTAAATACATACTCTTCAATTCTTCATTATTCACGTGGTTTCACTCATAGACCATAGTACATGTCTACATAGTACATAGCTTAGAAAAACAGTTCGGACCACACAAATTCTTTTTAATCTTACAAGGTTGGCAACACCCTTGTTGTCGTATAACCATAATATCTAACCGCCGGGTTACCACTCTTATCATTTTTCTGACAACTACCATTCTCCGGTTGTCCAAGACATTTTAATTGTTACATTACCAGTATTAATAAAGAAAAAGTTGGCTCTAATCAGTCTACAATATTTTCATCTGAATCAGTGCCTACCTACAAAAGACTCTGTAGACAGTGAAGATGTACTACTATCAGATGAACATGTAAATAGTATTGAAGGCTTGGGTATGCAATCTACTGAAATTAATTTTGGTAATTATTATAACGATGATATTAACATTCCTGATAATATTGTAAATTAATTATTTCAAATTAGTAATATACCATTAATTGAGAACTGTTCTACTTTCAATAAAAAATTGTGTCAATTGATTATTAAGTATAACATTTCTCTTAATTGTGTCAATAAATTACTTGAAATATTAATATCTGAAAGGTTAGATGTTCCAAGAGATGTCAGAACATTATTAAAAAGTAAAAACCCCTAAATCCAAAACTCACGAAATTAATCATATTGCAAATGGGTCATATATTCATACTGGGGTAGAGTTTATGATTAAACCAGTATTACAATTATATTTTGATAGTCTAATTCTGAGTGTAAATGTTGATAATTTATCTATTACTAATAGTTATTAGATTAGTTTTTGGCCAATTTTGATTTCTTTTATAAACATACCTATATTAACTAAAATAGTCTTACCGGTAGGAATTGTTCATGGCAAAAGTTCAAAACCTGGCTCAGTATTTTCTTTTTTTAATCCTTTTAAATCAGAAATGATGTCATTCTCTTCAAATGGGATCCATGTAAATGGGAAAAAGTTTTTATTTTCTATTGGTCAAATAATATGCCAAAGCATTTTTATTAAATATAAAGCATTTCAACCCTTATCATAGTTGTAATTCTTGCATTGAAGAGGGAACTTATAGCAATAGGAGAGTATGTTTTTGGGTATAGATGCACCATTAAGAACCAATGAGTCTTTTCGTCTTAAGAGCAATGAACATTATCATAAAGGTCTTTGCCCATTTTAAGAATTACCCATTGACATTACTTCAGTCGTAGTTTTAGAATATATGCATGTTTGTCTAGGAGTTATAAAAAGGCTTTTACAAATCTGGAAAAATGGCCAAAAACCAGTTAGATTTTTAAATAAAGATTGTGAACAACAAATTTCCAACAAACTAGTTAACTTACACCCACATTTACCTTCAGAGTTTAATCGTTTGACACGATCAATAGATGAACTTGAATATTGGACGGCTACTGAGTATCATACATTTCTATTGTATACGGGTCATATTCTGTTGAAAGGCCGGATAAAATATTCACTCTATCAACATTTTTTACTTCTACATAGTGCAATTAAAATATTAATCTCTAATGAAACTTGTTTTTCCTTAAATGACCTGGCCAATAATTTATTAAAACAATTTGTTAAAGATTACCCTAATTTATATGGAGAGGAATATGTAACATATAACGTTCACGGACTAATACATATATCTAATTTTTGTAAAAATGCATGGTCCACTTGACCAATTTAGTGCTTTCAAGTTTGAAAATTATTTGCAAATAATTAAGAAAACCATTCACAGTACCAAGTTCCTCTACAAGATGTATATAATGGATCCATGTCAATAGTGTAACGATTTACAGATTACTGACTAGTCATTTTACGTCGCACTCAGATTCTTTGTGAATTTGCTTAGGTTAGCAGAACACAGGATCGCCGAGTACGAGCGTATATTATATTATTGGCATAGCCAGCAGTCGGGTTTGAATCGCGAAGTAAAGACAAGCGTTATTTCATATAATCTTAACATTTCATTTAATATCAATTTCATTCGATTTATTATTGGTATAATAACCTACCAAATAATTAAATCATAACGTATTATCATAATTAATTCAACTCGTACTCCGCTACTCCTGTGATCTTCAATATACTACCCTCAAGAACAGGGTTACTCAGGTGATAGTGTACTGTGTAATATTATTACTATTTTAAACATTTAATAAATCTTTGTATACGTTGCTATATCGACTACCATTGTGTTTAGTTTATGAACGCAGGTCATAAGTTTCTAGGACCTGTAAAATATAACTTAGAAAACTTTATTTATATCAGTCCAACAACCCGGTTCACAAGACCGGTTCGTGTAGGGGATTAGCTAACCCACTACTCCTTAACGGGATAGGATTAGGTATAAATATCGACAGCCACTTTGTGTTAACCACGAAGGAGGTGTGTTGCAATAGATAGTGGACAATAGATCGCGCGACAATTGATAGTATATGACAATTGATAGTATACGACAATTGATAGTGTTATGATTTTTAATGTTTTTTAAATTCAGATTTTCCACAAATAAACTAACAAAGTTATCAATAATTAAAATAACAATGACAGGTTCTCACAAATAATTTATCACAATAATTAAAATAATAATAATAATAATAGGTTTTCAGAAATAAACTTTAACAAAGTTGTCAATAATTAAAAAAATATTACCTATACCTAATAAAAAAATTCGAATAAAATTTTGATTCTTCACAAATAAACTTAAACAAAGTTGTCAATAATTAAAAATATAATATAATAGTACCTAATAAAAAAATCAAACTTGCAGTTGAAAATTATGCGCAACCCCTCGTAAATAATCATCTATACTTCTATTATTATAATCACTACATATATTTTTAAGTTTTTTTGCTCGATCATTGGTGCCTCTTTCACTCTTAATATATTTTAAACTCATAATTAAGTCAATTATAATTTTAAAAATAAAATAAATTAAAAGTAAGTTAATTCAATCAAATAAAATTAATTAATTTAGTATAACTAAAATATAAAAGTAAATGTTGTCGAAAACGTTGTACACTATCAATTGTCGCGCAATCTATTGTCCACTATCTATTGTCGCACTATCAATTGACCACTATCTATTGATGGTATACCGTATATAATAGAGTCATTGAGCAAACATTTTATTCAGATGTACATGATATAAAATATCCCATACTTAAAAAAGAAATACCTTATGATTTGTATACACATAAAAATATTACTATAACATTATATGAAAATGTTATACTTAAAAAATATAAAGTTAGCTCCACTAAGCTGCGTGATCAATTTTTTTTTTGTCTAATAAGAATGTTATTGTATCGGTTGAAAAAATTATGCAATATAGACATATAGTAATGGAAAAATTCTTCTTGAAGTCAATCAATATGAAAATATTTCTCCTATTTTCACTAGTCCTTTGTCATCAGATGTCATTGGAAATTATTTTGTGAATACAGATGTAAAAAAATTAAATTGCTTAATTGATTTATCAGATTTGAAATATAAATGCTTATTCTTTCATATATCAAAAAATCAAGCAGTAGCTATTAATTTATTGCACACTGAATAAATATATGTATTTGTTAGAGTAAATAATACATTATAATATAATTAAATGTAATATTAAATTCAAGTTTGTATTATTAAGAGTTTATATTTAGTGTATTATGTACCTACCTAATACATTGTAATATTTCAATACCTATATTATATTTACCTATTATAAGATTTTGAAAATATCAATAATATCTGTCTTATTTTTTTACCTATGACTTATGTGCCTAACCTAGAGTTCTACAAGTATATTATAATATATATTATAATTGTATTCATATTATTTATATATATATACAGTGTGTAAACGGTAATCGAGAACACTGCAAAATCAGTTTTTATTTTTAAATTTTTACTACAGATTAAACGATTAAGTACTTATTAGATTAGATTACGCAAAACTTTCAATTACTAGTTGCAATACGTATTGTGCCCAAAGGTGTTTTCATAAATGCGCCCAAACGTGTTAACAATTTTCCGGTAAATTATTTATACTGCGCCCAAACAGGTCATCCCCCCTAATACCTAACGACGTAATGATTAAACCGATCACGGGAATCGAGGTAAAGAAATGTACCAATAGTACTTGGGCACATTGCACATAATATGTAAGTGTGTACCATAGCGTAAGAAATACTAAGAACACAGTACACACATAAATAAATGAAAACCAACGAATTTTACGAATTTTCTGAGACACGAATTCATCAGACATGGGGCTTCTTTGAAAGATATATTAATTTATAATATTATCGATAACTACCTATTCACTGAAAAGGCTGTTTGTGTGTAAATGATTGAAAACCAGTGGCGGAACTACATATGATTGAAGGCGGGATTTTCCGCGGGAATCATCGTGAAAAGGGCCTCGGCGCATTGCAGCAAATGAGCAAAATGTACTTTTTAAAAAAAATTTCGGTTCAAGTAAATAAAATCATTGAATACTGAAATAATACAAAGTATACTGATAAGTGATCACTAAACGTGTGTACGGAATACGGATAACCACACCATACTCATAGTATTTAGTAGGTAGGTACTATTAATAAGTAATGTGAATAATAATATTATACGAGTATAATAATATTGTCATGTCTTATTGTCATTATTACTATTTAATTACTAGTTTCCCTGACTTATTAACGGCATTTTACTTGTTCCTTACATTACCGGTTACTGTGGCGAGTGCAGAAAGGACATTCTCAAAACTTAACCTAATTAAAAATTATCTAAGAAGCACAATGTCCCAAACACGGCTTAGTGGGCTTGCGATGATTTCAATAGAAAATGAGCGTGCTAAAAAATTGAACTTATCGTTATTGGTGAAGACGTTGGCTCAAGACCGTAGCAGAAAAAAATCATTTTCAATGTAAATAAAATATTATTATTACTGTTTCCGAAAGTATAATTCAATAAATTATTAATTTACTATATATATATTTTTTTTTATTGCATACAAATAAACAGCCCAATGTTTAGAAATTTAAATGACAGACATAGGGCCTCCAAAAATATTGTATCCACGGGCCTCAATGATCGTAGTTCCGCCACTGTTAAAAACAACATAATAATATCGTTATTAAATAAAGGCACAGCAGGGTTTCATGCAGTGGCGGCTCGTGGGGTTCATCGAAGGTGGGGCACAAATATTTCCTTCTTTTTCCACTATAAATGATTAGAATGAACAAATAATAATTAATTATTATCATGTTTTCAAAATATAAATTTTGTTCCACGGACGACGGTTGACAATAACAATACGGAGGCGATAAGACCGATAAAATCTTGTAAATCGTAATAAAAATAGAATTCGGGCACAATCCGGTTGTGCCCGGCAATGCCGTATTAATTCGTGTCGATAAGTGGGGGAAATCTAGTACTGTAGATCGGGTCATCGGGGCACAACTTCATTGTGCGCCGCCGCCCAATGCGTATATATAGTATACACGTATCGTATCTAGGAGCACCCGTATTTGATAAAACATTTTTTTCGATAATATTCGATAATATACCAACTACCAATTACCAACTTATATCATGATGGAAAAAATACCTATTCAATTTTAATTTTAATAATTTAATATACATTTTTCTTCTTTTTCCTCAACTTTTTAGGTGGGGCACGTGCCCATGTGCCCTATAGCACGAGCCGCCACTGGTTTCATGTAACATAACATTTGTATACCCAATTATACAGAAAATATAAATAACAAACCATAGACACGCGTCTACGGGGGAGGCAGGGTGGGCACCGGCCTCCCCAGCGACGTTCTTGGCTTATAATGATGAAACCACGAATATAGATATAAATTATAATTATATATATAATATGTATATGTATAGTATCTATATCCGTAGCTGAAACAGTCACAGTAGGTGATCGATAAGAAATGTTATCAATGTCAATAAAGTTTTCATCCATAGATAGGTTAGGTAATAATCACGGACTAAGATAGTCTATAATATATAGACTTAATAGTATCTATAATCTAAGACCGTGGTCCGTGGTAATAATTCTTTATTATCTTTAGATCATATACAATGGATAGAGCCATAGCCTATAGATTACACATAATGTCGATGATATACATGTTAGCTACGAGTCGCGAGTTATATGACCTCTACTGCGCATGCGCCACTAGCAACTAGTCGCATATTTATCTCAAACTATTTATTCATACTTCTTATCAAAGACAATAATCTATTATACGTCATATTCAATTAAATTAATTTAAATTAATTAATTCATTAAAATGTTTATTATTAATTATTGTAATATGTAATTAATAATATGTTCATATTTATCATATCATTGGGAAAATATGCGACAAGTCGCTTGCGCATGCGCAGAAAGGTATACATAACTCGGGACTTGTCGCTAACGTGTACATCAAAATATTGAGCTGTGGCTCCATCCATTGTATATGATCTAAGTTATTATCCATGTTTTCGTCACGATAACGATTGTAACTCGTAGATAACATTTACAACCGTGAACCGTGGTATTTGTGAAGAATGCCGGTTTGTTTTGTTAATAAGCCTGCTGCAGCAGCATATTGTGTCAAATTTTTGATAACAGCATCGCAGCGTAATTTTTAATTTTTATTCAAATTTAAATAAGTTTATTGTTTAATACGGATATAGTATATTAATATTATACAATATAAATATTATTAAATAATAAATATCAATAATCAGTATGGTAGCCAAAGGTAAACGATTGAAAACTTTGCATGAGTTTAATATATATATTGATGATGTCATTGAAAATTTTAAAATACTAAAACCAGTTAATAGGCGAATGGAATTGTAAAATTAAATTGTAAATTGATTGGAATTTTTCTTAGTTGTAATATTTTAATAAATTACTTGTTTAACCAAACTGATAAAATAACTGTTTTATGTGTATTGTTTATTGTGTAATAACTAATAAGATGTATAGAGAAGGTTGATATTGTATAGCTAATAAAATATTTATAAAAAATAACTAAGTAGCACATTAGTTAATAGGCCTTATTTATTATGTTCATAGTTGTAAATTGTAATAGCATATAAGAAACCAATTTTAAAATCAAGAAATCTTTAATTTTGCGGGGTGAAAAAATTCCAGGTGCTATATAATTTCCATAGAACAAAATCAAGTCACAAATATAGATATATATTATAGATCGCTGTAGTACGTAAAAAATTTAAAATTTATAACTGGCCTCCCCAGCCATGGAGGTCTGGACACGCCTATGTAACAAACTTAATGTAACTGTGTTACAATATGTCTGTTATACTGAGTTAAAATTAAATGGAATTGTATACAAAAAAGATTATTTTCTAATAAAATATGTGAAATGTTGTTAGTTAATAAACCAGATAGTAAAGTTTATGTTCTGGCTAATGAAATAAAGTTAAATTATTTCAACTATCATTATAAATATTTTAGCGTAGATTATAGCGAAGAAGTGGTTAATCATGGTTTTATTTGTAATGTAGATGAATTTAGGGGCGATTGTAAACTCCGCCAGAATACCGGTTAGATAAAAAGGTAATCAAAAGGTCTAATGTAAACTCCGCCAGTTTTTTTTTCTTACCTGTACTTGGTATATTTAAACTCCACCAGTTGCATAGTCATCTAAAAAATTCATTTTATAAAAGTCACCCTAATGTTCACATTTTTAGTAAAGTTCTTATCGAATTTCAAATCCAAACTTATATAAAATTAAATGGCATATCTCAAATAAATAAAATAAAAAATGACAGTGTTATGAGTGCTATAAATAGGTACACTGGTGGGTTAATATTAGACTTCGCATCATTTTAGTTTACATAATATATAACATAACTACATATTTTTGGGTTATGATAAATAACGATTATTAATTATTATTATGAAAATTATGAATTTTTTTTAATAATATATTATATTAATTTAATACTGCTACTTGATTTTCTTCACCGGCGGAGTTTACATGAACTCAATTTTACCTGATTTTTTTCACTAGTGTAGTTTACATGAACCCAATTTTACCTGGTCTTTTTTTCTGGCGGAGTTTACATGCACCCGAATTTAGTGGACCTCCTATAAATATAACTAAAATGTCATCAGGTCAAAAAAATGATCCGTTTAAAAGAGTTTTATTAATTTAATATTATTTATATTTTATTTTTTTTTTTTTATTATATTATTTTATTTATAATATACTAGCTGATCCCGTGCACTTCGTTGCCCATTAAAACAAATATGATAAAACAAATTAATAATGCCAAATCTATATGAATAATATAACGGTTGAAATATACTAGGTAATATCGTTACAACAATATTCAATTTATTTTGGGTCATTATGTATTTTTATTCGTTTTATCGAGAAAAGTCTGATCTGTCTCATGCTGCCAGCGTTGCCTGAGGCAAATATTAAGTTAAGATTAACCTCAAGTGATTTACATGTATCCAAACCACCAAGGTAATCCACCGAATTGGATCGTGGAAATATGCGAGCAGTAAATTATCAGGTAGGCCATGAAGTGCGTAAGACCCATGCCAAAAATTTGTTTTTTTTTATAAATTTATAGCTGAACCGGCAACGCTTTGCTATTGCTATATTTTTCATAGGTAAATTTGACCCAGTGAACTTAGTATCACCTACAATTTATTCATCTATTATACATATATAGCTGTCCTATACTGACCGTTCCGGGATTCTCCCGGCTATTATAGACACATTTTCAACTATAAACATCTTTGATAGAATGACGGCAAGTGCGAGTATATTGTAAGTTATTAGTACGAAATGAATGACGGATGTCGGGTAAAAAGTGTTTTAAAGCGTTTATAGTTTGAATCCAACACCACTGAATACGACGTAAGGCGTTAATTTTTTTACATTATTGTTATTTTTTTCAGCACCCAATTAATTTTTCCACACCAAAACCTTCCCCAAGTCTAGACTATTACGACTATTACGAGACTATTATGAGTCCCCGACCTATTTAATAGTGAAAACCAAACTAAAATCTATTGTTTACTTTTTGAGATTTTTGCGACCAAACAAACAAATGCTGTTTCTTTATATAATAGTAAGATAACTCGGTTAACAAAACTAAGATTAGCCACGCGATTTAACAGGTATAATAATCCTTGAGTTTAGACCTATTCATTAGTGAAAACTAATAGCTACGTAAAAAGCGGTAAAACAATGCAAAAAATGGGAAACCGTTACTGTGGTTCGAAATCGAGACACCATCTTTAAAATCCTATTAAGTGCCAAGGAATTTTGCCACGGGCTGATAATTTTAGGCTATTTAAATATATACGTCTGTAAGGCGCAAATTTAATTATATCATAGAAATTTCATTAATCAAGTTATACGAATAAATTATACATTAAAACCTTCCCTGAATCTAGACCTATTGATTAGTGAAAACTGTACTAAAATCCATTGGGTACTTTTTGAGTTATGCGCTTATCAACACATTTTGCGATTCATATTTATATTATAGATTAATTAATTAATATACATTTATTGAATTTAATTATTTAGATAGGCATATTATTAATTGTTATTAACTAATTATGCTTTACACATATTGTATTGATCATCATGTATAACTTCTAAAATAAATTCTACATTCATTTTGTCTTTTTTTAGGGGGGATTAAACTATATAGGTTTTGTTGTTTGTGTTTCAAATTATAATTATAAACCAAGAAGGCTAATTGTAATGACAATCCTAATACACATCATGTGAATTTTTATGAAGATTCTTCTTGTAACGTATATGCTATTTTAATTTTTGTAATATAAAATTATGATTAATATTATCTTATTATTTATACTTTTATCTGGAATGGAAAACATTTTCAAAAGCGGTTATTGAACAGCAAAAAATTTGAAAAGGAACAAAACAGTAAAATGTTATCCTTTCCTGGTTCTTGTAGTAACCAGTAATAATTCATTACTTAAATACCTATTTATTTCATTGCTTATGTAGTTAACTGAAATTGGTCAGATACCTGATCTATCAAGTAATGTGCATGCTGCTGAAAATTATATGTTGGATTATAATTATCCTTATGATGAATTACCAAAACTTAAAGAACTTCTTGAAAAATGGGGTTTACAGTGAGTTTATCAGACCTGCATGGGTAAGAATTTGATTTAGTTCTAAATTTAGTATGCTATTTACGATATAATATTCTTAATAATTCTAAAAATGTTAAATTAATATATTATATTTAATGGTATGTTTATTGCGATTTTTATGTAGATCAATTGATAGATATAAAAGTGCTAGCTATTATGAAAACTGACTATGTTGAAAAATTACTATCTAAATTTCCTTGGGGAATAATTTTTTGAAGATGAACTTACAAAATGGTAAACAAATGCAAAAATTATAAATAATGACCATAATCATAGTACAAATTTAGGTGAAATTGTGTTGTGCGCTCTTCAAGCAAATCAATTGTAGAAGATCCTCAAAAATCCCCAAATATTAAATACCAATTGAAAGTTGATGAAGTTTTGAATTCAACAGCACAAGGGAACCTATTATTAACTCTTTGAAGGGCAGTGGTTAGTATGTTGACCACCTTTTTTTTTACCGTTCAAGGGCGGTGGTTATTATTTGAACAACATATCATTATATTTTTCATATTTTTTCTACAGTGATTAGCATAGAAACCACCTTGTTATCAGTTTAAACATATGTCAAACGTTATCACTGCAGTAAGTCTGATATATTTTCCCTCGTTTTTAAGCATTTATTATCACTTAACAGATATTCAATTAAAATCAAAATTAAACTCTAAAATTTGAACTATTTTGAAAATTCTGAGTGATTAGTATTATTAAAAACTATATCCACGAAAACGGTAAGTAAATAACATTATAAAAGTTCCTAATTAGGTGGTTATTATAGTAACCACCGTTAAGTTTTTGTCAACATTTGTAGATGAATATTATAAATGGTGATGACATTGAAAACTTTCTCAACAACATACCTAGTGATGGTGAAAGTTTCTCTGGCAGCGAATTTGACGATAGTGACAAAGATAAAACATATACACCGAGAATTACTGAAACTGTAATACATGTTTCTGCCAGTTCAAGCGATCAAGGTGATTCAAGTGATGATGAGTGTTTTTATCAAATACCTACTCTTCCTGTTAGTATTTTTATAATAGATATTTGCAAAGGAGTTCTGTATAATATTATTTTATGTTTCTACTATGATGTAGAAATATGATACACTGTACATATCATAATTGCTTTCCTTAATCTGTTGTCGTGTTCGTCAACGTCCTTCCTGATCTGTTGCTCCTTTTTATGTCCCTTTCGCCTCCACAAACTATCTAAAAAATGAACCGATTTCGCGTATGATGAGTAATACCAATGTTGACCCTTCGTGCCTACTTACTTTATAGCTGTTTTGCTTAACTATATACTTCTTATCTTAAGTTATATAATTGTATTAATGTCTATATATGTAATGTGTAATTATGTTAAAGGGTTATATTTCGTATATTTATTAATAAAATAAAAATAAAAATAATATGTGTAACCATTTACAGTAAAAATATATTATACTATGTACTTATTTATTTTTATTCAAATATATTTTTATACTATTTAGGTACATACTAGGTATAATGTATATAGTATAATTTTATAAATGTGAATGAATACATATTATTTTATTACAGTATATATATTATTTACAAACATATTTTATATTGAATTAGGCTAACCCTGGGCCCTCTAGATGTTCTAGAACAAAAAAAGGTAATCCAATTCGACAAGTAGAACCATTTGAACCTCCATATGAACCTCCTTCATGGGGAAAATCAGAAACTATGCCTTCTGTTGAATTATTTTCTAATGATTTGGATAGTGGACCAACTGAAAATTTTAAAGATCTGGAAGATAAATCTCCTTATAATATTTTTTATCAAATATTTGACAATAATTTGATTGAGCATATAGTGTTTCACACTAATCTATATACAACACAAATAGGAAAACCATTTACACCTACTTATGATGATGAAATTAAAGTTTTTATTGGGTTGAACATGTATATGAGTATAAAGCGTCTCCCAAGTAATCGGGACTATTGGTCTAGTGCACCAGATTTACATGATAATTATGTATCAAGTTTGAAGAGTGTAAAAAGATTTAGTTGGCTTTTATCTCTAATTCATTTTAATGATAATCAACATCAACCAAAACGAGGTGAACCCTACTATGATAAGTTATAAAATTCGACCATTCTTAGATCAAATAGGACAACATTTTAAAAATCATATAGACCTCATAGAGACGTTGCTGTTGATGAAGCCATGGTGAAGTTCAAAGGCAGAAGCTCACTAAAACAATACATGAAGGACAAGCCTATAAAAAGGGGTTATAAGGTTGTGGATATTATGTGATAGTTCTGGGTATAATTTAAAATTTGAAGTGTATACTGCTCAGTCTGGTCTCGACCTTCTAACTGCGTTGACGTATATCGCTCGTTAGCTCTCTTATCGGCGGCGAACTTATCTAGTCTATATATATTAATCTAACTCTCGACAATGTCGTCTTCTTCGGAAGGCAGCAACAACGTGCCGCCAGATTGCAAAAACACCAGCCTCAAGGTGACTACAACGAGGAAACAACCTGTTCTGCATGAATTCTCCATTTACTCAAAAAAGGGTAAGAGCAATAAGTCAAATATGAATGATTCAGATCCGATTTCTCCTAATTTTAAGTCGATTAGTGACAATCCGCCACAATTAACTATATCTAACGTTAGTCATAATAATAGCAAAGACTCTACGGAGTTTAATTTCGACACGGACGTCAGTCCAATGTCCACGGATAACGCGGCGTTAGATAATAATTCAATCGTAGATAAGCAATTAAACGACAATAATCATACTACCTCAAACGGTCATATTAATGATAGTTCATTTAAACTCGCCGCAAATAATCCGATTACTGATGCTAATCTACTCTCGTTCTCGGACTCATATCTGGGCCCATTATACATAATAATTGACGCTATCGACAAAAACTTGCAGCCGGGCAAAATGCATCCTATGAAGATAGCCAACTTATACACGGCAAGGTTATTGGTGTTACGGAGATCAAAGCTTTAGGCGCTAGAGTTAGATTGACATTCGACAGCGTCACCAACGCCAACATTTATCTCTCAGAAAACCCACTTAAGAGTAATGGCTTTTCTGCTACTATCCTTTCAACACTGGTATACAGTTTAGGCGTTATTCGGCTGGATCAGTCGATATCAGAATCGGATTTTTTTGATGGTCTAGAGTTAGACCACTGCGTTGCATCCTTTCGTCGCATCATCCCACGTCAAGCTAACGATAGCTTGCGTTCCTTAAATCTAGTAGAATTAAAATTCTTATCTCCTCTACCTGATTTTATATCAATTTACAAAGTTCGCATCAAGGTTTCCCCTAGTATAAGATCACCGGGTCAATGCTCCAACTGCCTAAGATTTGGCCACACAGGAAGATTCTGCCGAAGTAAACCTCGGTGCTCACATTGCTCAGAAATCAATCACAACCTCCTATCGTGCCCCACGGCCACCTCCACGGAATCAACCTGCTTCTACTGCAAGGGCAGTCACATTTCATCCGACAGAAACTGTCCAGAGTGGATCAAACAGAAGAAAATCAAGAAAATCATGGCTGTCAAAAATTTAACTTTCTCAGAAGCTGTTCAACAACCTATTCAACAATAACCTCGTAAGTAAAGCTCACACTTTTTCTCAAGTTGTCTCACACGATCGCCCTACACCTAATGTCTTGTCTGGTATTAACGCACCCACGATATTTCCCCGAAATACCACTAGTTATTCCTCCTCATTTCCAGATTTAAACTATAACAACATTTTAATGAGTCATCAAAAAAAAAAGAGAAAAAATAACAACAATCAAGGGTCCTCGTCCGTTCCTCGGCTCCCAGTCGCATCACCTTCCCATCAGCACCTAATGGTTCTTTCCTAGCCTATGTTGAGTCCCAAAAAACGGTGACTCTCGAGATATCCTAGAGAGCTCAGCTCCTGCACCCCTATCAGAGGTGGCTAAGGCTTTGTCGAGTCTCATTGCCAATGTTATTTCTAACAATCAGGGCCTCATGTCTCCTGAAACGTTATCTAATTTAATTGAGTCATCTCTTGTCAATATCTTCTGCAATCCGATCTTAGGGTCGGATGCGTAGTTCTTCTTATCCTCATGCCTAGTATCAACAATACATCCAATACTCTTTTCAATATCCTTCAATGGAATACCAGGAGCCTTTCTGCACGTCTAATAGATATTCCGTATATTCTCTCATCCAATTCTGTTTCAGTTGCCCTCTTTTCAGAGACATGGCTTCTCTCTAATAGACGAATTAACAATCCTGGGTATCATCTAGTTAGAGATGATAGACCTGATGGCTATGGTGGCTCCGCTATTGCCATTAAAAATTCTGTTAAGTTCCGAGTGCTTGACATCAACCCTGATTTATATCGGTTACTTGCAAGTTGAAACATTAATTTAGTGGGAGTGAAAATCCTATTTAACAATAACTAGGGATTGGATGTCTGGTCCTGCTACATTCCTCCTAATTCTAACATCTCCCAAACCACGGTAAAGGAAGACCACATCCTAACAAAGCCGTTTTTGCTGATTGAACTACTAAATGCTATAAACTCCAGAAAATCGCAAGCCATTGGGTTAGACTCTATCTCACCCACCCTCATAAAAAACCTGCCGGAGAGAGCTATCAGCTGTTTACTAGATGTACTTAACAACCTTTACATTAACCTTTATGTCCCGGTTTCGTGGCGACAGTTTAACGTTATTCCCATACCTAAGCCGAATGCCAACTTGGCTGCGTACAGACCAATAGCCCTTTCTTCAACCCTTTGTAAAATAATGGAGCATATGATAAAAACTAGGTTGGATAAGTGGGTTGAACATTTGTCCATCCTACCCGAGAAACTTTTTGGTTTTCGTAAAGGTCGTGGCACTCTAGAGTGCCTGTCCTGTTTAGTTGGTCCTATTTATAACACTTTCAATAGCCGTGGTTTCTTAACCGCTGCTTTTATTGACATCCGAAGCGCATATGACTCCGTCCACATTCCTACATTGCTTGCTATATTACATTCATATAGCATTCCTGCCTCTCTGGTTCATTTCATAGGTCTTCTACTATTCTCACGAGAATTAACGTTTATCTCACCTTCGGGGTCTCAGTCTTGTCGAACCACACACACAGGGTTACCTCAAGGCAGTTGTCTCAGCCCTCTACTATTTAACATATACATGTAGGTTATCGCGCACGCTCTGGAAGGAGCCAACATTCCGTACCTCATGTACGCGGATGATTTAGTAATCTTCCACTCCCATAAAGATATAAATAATCAAGCATCACTTCTTCTCAACCACGCTCCGTCTATTCTGGCGAGTAACCTGAACAAGCTTCATTTCTCCGTAGCGACTCACAAATGCAAGGTAGTTATCTTCACAAGGAAACGTCGATTCGCTCCCCCTCAATTTTTTTAGATGGCGATTTACTGCCAGTGGTTTCCGAAATTAAATACCTGGGTCTTATTTTAGATAGCAATCTCCGGTGTAAGGCGCATATATTTCAGTTAACTTCTTTTGCCTACAAATGGGCAAATTTGTTAAGGTCTTTAGCTGGTAGTTGGTGGGGATCACATCCCTCTTCCTTACTACAAATTTACAAGTCCTTCATTAGACCTAAGATTGAATATGGCTGTTGTTTTTTTGGCTCCACCGCCTTGTCACATCACAAGAAATTAAATTCACTACAGGCCAGTTGTCTTTGAACTGCGCTTGGGTCGCTAAAGTCAACTCCTATCTCAGTTCTGAATGTTGAATCCTCCTGCCCAACAATTCCAATCAGATATCGTTGGCTTACTGGTAAATTTATATTAAAATGCTCTTCCTTATCAAACTCTTCAATAATAGATATATTTAACGCGATTAATATTAAATGGAGATTCGTTCGAAGGTTCACACCGTTACTCTCATCCATGATTCAAGCATTCTCGACGGTTTTTCCCCATGTTTACAAAGTCCACAAACTACCTCAACATGAAATAAACTTTGATGCACTAACTCTCACTCCAGACGTGATGGTGTCACCCAACTTCCTGGGACACACCCCGAATGATTTACGCCTTATGCCCCCATGCATAACCAACAATTTATTCAGACAGTTTATTGTCGATAATTTTAATTCGTGCACCTTGGTTTTCACTGACGGTTCAGTCACACAATCAGGAGCGGCTCTTGCTTACTTTTTCCCAGAATTACAAATACAGTCATCCTCTAACTTGTCTGCATTCGTCTCATCATTCATGGCTGAATGCTGGGCCATCTTAGAAGCTCTCACTTGAATTAGTTCTCTCCCCCGCGAAAAATTCCTTATTGTTTCAGATTCTCAAGCTAGTATTTTAGCAATTGTCAGCAACCCTTTCGTTTCTAAGTGCTCTCCCATAATTCTAAAAATCCGTGCTCTACTACTATCCCTCAAAACCAGGCCATTCGCCATTTCCTTCCTATGGGCTCCAGGACATATAGGCATAAAAGGCAACGAGCATGCCGACTCTATAGCTGGCTCCACCGCTAACCGGTCCTATTCGGGCCCTCTGTATTGCCCATATACTGACTTAGTTACCATACATCGTACATCTATACAAGAGCTACGGAAGCTGGAATGGGATTCTCTTCCAGAGTCTTATGCTTTTGGCTATAGATCATTATTTAAAAACATCCCTACTCAACCATGGTTCCTCTCCCTAAAGTTGAGCAGCGCTGCCATAACCAAATTCACCAGATTACGTACTGGCCACAGCCTTCTACCACATCACTCGTTTAAATTGGGACTTAACAGTAGTACGTATTGCCCCTTACCCAATTGTGATGGAGAATACTGTGACTAACAACACATGCTCCTACATTGCCCAGCTCTCTCTATCCAAAGAACTCAGTTAAAGAACCTCTTTTCCACCTTAGGTCATAATTTTTCACTCTTTGGTGCTCTTTCAAGCAACAATATTAACATAAATATGCATACGCTAAACTTTATTATACAATCAGGCCTCCGAATTTAAGAGTGTGAGCTTTACCGTCTAATTTTTTTTTCAGGATAATGTACATAATTGTCGAGATATAATAATTTAAGGTTAAAATCTCAGTTATAAAAAAAAAAAAGTGTACAAAAAGTGTGACAAATTGAAACTGTCTTGGAGTAGGGTAGTACTTGATATGTGCCGAGAGTTAGAAAACAAAAATCTTGTTGTTTACATAGACAATTTTTTTTCCAGTAATAATCTTTATGAAAAACTGTTAGTTAAAAAAATATATGCTTGTGGAACTGTAAGATACAATCGAAAATTTCTTCCAACCCTTATAAGAGACAACCAGTTGCGGCGAGGTGATTATGATTGGGCAACAAGCAACAGGGGATTATCTTTTTATAAATGGAAAGATCGAAAAGCGGTTCATATCTTATCTTCTCTCCACTCACCAGATGACAAAGTATTTGTCAATAGAAAAGAAAAAGATGGAAGTACTTCAAAAGTTGCATGTCCCTTGGCATTAAAGGATTACAATTCAAATATGAATTTTATTGACAATTTTGACCGCCTAAAAAAAGATTACTAGTTTGACAGAAAGAGCCATAAATGGTACATGAGACTATTTTTTCATTTTATTGATTGCTGTGTTATCAATTCATTCATTATATACAAAGAGTCAGATACAGAGGATAAAAAATAGAACAATAAAGATTTTCGTAGAAATGTTTACCATGACTTACTATCTAAAAAATTAGTTGAAGTGCAATCCCCACACTCGGCAAAAAAAAGATCTAAATCAAATATTGAAATCAGCAACCATAAGCCACATGTCTCAAAACATAATATGAGAATTACTGAATCCAAGCATCAACCAATTCAAGATAGTAGTAGACGGCGTTCTATGTGTTCAACTAAAAAGAAGCCAGCAAGAACAAAATGGATTTGTTCTACTTGTAAAGTTCCTTTATGCATCAAGAAAGACAAAACTTGCTTTCAAGATTATCATACAAAATAATATTTAAATGTATAAAAACCAAACAACCAAATAAATGTTATTTTATTTTTATTATTTATTCAAAAAGGTATACTTTTATTTTATTTTTATTTTTTATGAGTTATTTGTGATGTTAATACAAAAGTAAATCGTTTTTATATTATTTACCAAAGTCAAAAGGGTATATTAATTATAATATTGTTTTTTTTAAATATTATTTATCTATTTTTAAAAGACGAACATTTATTTTCTGTTTTTTAAGTTAAGTTGTTAAGTTTTGATTTTGTAACATTTTATTAAAAAAGTTGATTATAAATTTTTATATTTTATATGTTAAATATGACCCGAAAATAACCATTTATTTTGGGGGTGGTCACTAATCGGACCACTTTTTCCGAAGTTTTTCATAAAAAACTGTTGATCCAAAAAAATTGTAATCAACCATTTTTACTTCTAATAAAGGAATAAAATCAGTTAAAAAAAAAAATTAAATAAAAAAATTGTTTTTTTACTTCTTGCCCAAATAAGGTTTTTTTCAAATTCAATAGTTGCCCCTTAAAGAGTTAAATTATTATGAAAAAAATAGTAAATTAAATGATGGTATTCGATCGACACTGGTAGACGTACTCATTGGACATGTACTGTCTCAAAAAATACCAATGTCTGTCATCTTGGCAGAATCAATTGCTGATCAAATTGTGTTGATGTTTAAATCAGAAATAAAGGTAATTATTGGAATTGATTGGAACTATAAATACTGTTACATAATTAGTTAATTGTATATGTATCTGCAGGATGTATATTTTATGAAAATTGGAAATACCAAAAACCCAAAAGGCAAATTATATGCAAAATATTATAATTGTTTAAGAAATTTAAAAAATAATAGTTTAGTCCCCACTACAGTACTCAAAAATAAAACAGATAATGATAAACACCAGAAAACCAACTGGACTGAAACATAATTTGGTAAATTGAATTGAACGTATCTAATTGTATATGCTTATAGCTTATTGATACATAAATCTACCTTTTTTCATGTATTAAATATTCAATATTATATTTTTAGTTTCTGAAATTGAAATAGATGGCATACTAGATGCTCTTAAACATAGTACAAGTACATATCCAGAATTAGAGTCAATGTGGAATGCAACCATAAACTATCGTTTGAATAATATAAAATGTTCTACAACAACAATGGATATTTTAAAAACTGGAAACAATATTTAATCCCATATGGCCATAAACTCGTAAAGAATTAACATGTTTGATGAATAAAATACATAATTCAATATTTATTATCAAATTATGTTTCAGATTGATATTGATTTTAACACTTTATTCTCAAATACTAATAATATATACCAAGATTTCAATGATAAAGCAGAGAAAATTATCAAACTCTTGGATGAAAAAGTCAAAGGTACTAATTGTCGTAAAATACTCGAAAACATTTCAAATAATAATAACGAAAATATAAACGAAAGTAAGATATTCGATTAAACAAAAATTGTATTTTACTATATTGTGTAAATTATATTCATTTGTATCTTACATATAATTTAATAATGAGTCTTTAAAATTTTAAATTATTATAGATGTCAAAAATGCTACACTATTTTATTTGCTACATGCTATGTTTGCGCCTACGTCAAAAAAAGTGACTATAGACTATTCTATCAAAGACTCACAAGATAGTTTTATAGTGTTCAAAGAATCTGTAGAAACTAGAAGCACAGCAACATCATCTTGAGCAACTTCGTAAACTTTTGGGTCTATACAAGCATTTATTGTGATTGTCGGTACGATGAATGTACAAAGGGAAATACTGGTATACTTTGATTCGGTTATGAACAAAGTGCATTCGATGCTAAGATCAATTTATTGAAGTATGCTTTAAAATATTTTATTTGATAAATCTAGAATATCCATCTCAATCTACTGTTGTATGGTTATTTATTCAAACATTTTTCTTCTGTATACATTCAAAATATGATAAACCTATTCCGAAATGTATTCAAATTTTATTTGAACTTAATCAATAAATTGTGTAAAGAATTAACATAAATAAATACTTTTTTATACATACTTTATCCATACTGTGTTTTTATTTTAATTATAATTTGCATAAAAAACTGTAATATTTTCTATTTTACAAAAACAGATTTTCATGAATTGACAATTTGTGATATTTTATTGACAACCAATGTGTTAATACAACAAGGTTTTTCTATAAATCAGTAATATTCTAAATATAATTTTAATAATGGACAATAGATAAATTAGTTCTGTTATTGTAATGATGATAAGATAATTGTCAATTTTGTGCAGATAAATTATATTTAATTGATAATTTTAAGTATCAATTTAACTATACATTTATCAATAATACAGTGCTGATAATTCATTCAACAATAGAAAATGGTTAAATTAGTAATATTTATTATAACGATGATAAGATAATTGTGAATGTAATGATATAAAAGAAATTTAATTAACATTTTCACAACAATCAGTTTAATAATATATTTGTCAATAATACAATGCTATATTATTGGTATTGAGATTGTCTTATTAACAATTTTATACTTGTTGGTTTGACAATTATCTTATTAGCTGTATATCAACAAGATTATTGTCAATCGAACATAGTTTTTTGTTAATATGATAGTGGTTTTTTTTCAGAGTAGACGAAGAATCTATAGATTTCTATAAACGTTTCTTTACTCGATTAGAAAATCACGAAAATCCACTAATAAAAGACATATATATTCCGTCACTCCTAGGAAATCCTCGTTGCAGGCTTAAAAGGAAATGTTGTAGAGATCTGTTAATCTCGGAGTTGCCCGACTGCGGCCCAAATTTAGGTAGTCGTATTTTATCCCTAATATAAGGGTACCCCGACAAAATATCGCCGGTAAAATATCGTGTGACCAAAATAACGCAACTAAAATATCGCGAAACCATTATATCGTAAAGAAATAATATCGCCGTACATTATTATCGCGTCAGTATATTGCATTTAACTTTATCTTATCTATAATCGTATTCACCTTTTACCTAGCAATGCATTCAAGTACACTGGTTTTTCATTTTATAATTTCTATTTAGTAATACTTTGTACTGTCACTGTGACTGACGCTTTTACAGTTCACACTTTTATACAGTTTTACGGAAATTAAAATAAGTCAAAGTATAGTAGGAAATCCAAATACTCCTAATAAAAAGAACAAAACAGCCAGTAGGGATGAACGAGTAAATAAAGTACCTAATAGCAGATTATCATAATCGTGAGTTTGAAGATTATCATTTCATTGAATATACGAGTATACTTCCATTAATTAATATACATATTTAATTTTTTTTTATTACTTATTTCAATTTTATTAAATTATACACATTTTTATCATTTTTATAAATTCTACTATATATTAATATAACAATATTATATGCTTGAAATATATTATTTATTTATAATTAAATTACTGCTATATTTCATGCTGGCGATATTTATTCCATGCGATATAATGGTTTTGCGATATTTTAGTTGCGATATTTTACCGGCGATATTTTGTCGGTGATTCTAATATAAGTATCCCGATTGAGTCCAAAGACACATTGGTTCGTAAATTTTTTTTTTTCTTATGTTCATTGAAACGACCTCAAGGGTTCGTCAATGCTTATCACAAATGGGTAGTAGGGAGATCATGTGATCTATTTATCTATGTATATATCACTATATGCATGATACTACCCCCCTTCTCCAAGAGGAGACACGTGTGGTCTTCACTCCCAGTGGAGTGGGACCTAGTTGGAAACCGGATGATGCAATCGGATGACGGCACGGGAAAATGGTGATTGCGTAGAATCACACAAATTTTTTGCACTTGCTATGAATCGAACCGATGACTGTGTGAGTCGCAGTCAACTGTGTGACCACTGCGCCACTCCGGCCCAAATTCGTAAAATGTTCATTCAAACTTTTATTATAATATGATATACGTCATATAAATGTCTCGTTTATGATTATTATAAATAATATACCGACTTCTGAGATCTCTATAAGAAAATTAATAATTTCTGATTTTAATAACAACTATTTACTGTTTAAATACCAAATAATAAAGTTTTTCATAATTATTACAAAACAAGTTTTATTTATTTTCATTTTTCAGAATAAAAAGTATTTAAATACATGGCAAGTATATTTTGACTTTTAAATATTTTCTGAATCGATGAATTAATTGTATAATAATTGTATCTGTATTTAAGTATATATAATTTTAAAATTATCTTTTACAAGACTATATGCGTATCGGACGCAATCGGGATATTTATTTAGTTTTGATAACCACTTAAAAAGTATTTCCTACCTACTATGTACGGGCCACAATCGGGATAGGTAAAAAGGTAAAAGGGGTACTTTTGGCCGCAATCGGGCGACGCCCGTTAATCTAATCTGGAGGCCAATTCTTGAAATCATGCGACTAGTTCTCGCATGCGACATAAGTCATACATGTTATCGACTGTGACGAATTTTTATCGCATGCGACATACAATTGGTATTCTTGAACTGAAATCGATAAGATTTTGTCACTTATCGAATGCGATAAATTAAATCGAATGAACCACTATGGTAACAACACAAAATCTAGATTTTAACCTCAAACAAATGGTAATATTATTATTTTATTTCTTTATCACTAAATGTTATCAATAATTAATTATTATCAATTAATAATAAATTTATAAAATCAAAAACTTTGGTTGTTGTAAATTGTTTGTTACCCAGTACCCTTCTTTAAATTTAAAAACAATTAAATTTGTTATAAGTAAGCAGTAATTCGATTAATACACATCATGTCTAGAGTAAGACCAACTTATAACCAAATGAAGTGTTTGGTTGATTTGATGGCCCACGATCCGCAATTGTGTTCGAGTAAGTTTACTAAAGTATTCACTCACAAAATTGCACAACAGAGATGGGAAAGTATCGCCGTTCAATTAAATTCGTTACCAGGAGCAGAGAAGGATTGGCAGGAATGGAAAAAAGTAATTAACTTTGTTAAAATATTTATTTTATAATTTTAAGTATTTATTTCTGAATCAATAATCTATACTCATCTGAAAATTTGTCAAAAATACTGTAACCAAACTCTAGGTTCTCTTGACAATTTAAGGTGAGTCCACACTTGAGCAAATTTACATTTTTTAAAAATGTGTGCTGCAAATATTTCTTGCTGCGCTGCTCAATCCACAGTCCAGATAAAAAATAGGTATAGGTACATCATTATAATAAGACAAACGTAATAAACTAATAATAACTAATAATAATAATAACTAATAATTGCATTTAATGTTGTCAATATTCAGCTATTATTATTATTATTATAAATATCACAATTATTAATGATTTTAATCGTGGTAAATACTAATCAAACTTTGAATTTTAATATTTTGTTGAATTATATTAATACCATTGTTATACACAAAAAGTGCGTGTTTTCACCGCTAGTGCGTGAGGTTTTTCATTCGATGGACGGTGTTCACGATCATGTTCACGATCACAAGTCAGTCACTGGTCACTGATCATTATTGTCAATGACAATCAATGTGTCTCAATTCAATGAATTTTTATCTCAAAAAAATAGTTGCTACCATAGGTAAGACATACATCAAGACATCTAAAAAAAAAAAATTAACACTATTGAATCTGATGATGTCACTAAATATTTAAACATAATACAACCCAAAAGATCAAATCTGGTTAACTGCATTTTCGATGTTACATTTGATACCTACAAAACCACAAAAGAAGTACGAAAAACTATAGATGGTTAGTGGTTACTCTCAAAACACACATTAAACAGACAAAATATATTATTTTTAATTATTTGTTTACAATATATTTTGCATTAAATATTCAAATGTGTTTTACTAGGTAGTGTTCCTGAATGCAGTTATTGGCACCAGAACAAAGCCATGTGGCTTAAAATTTAGCTACCCAAATTATAATTCCCAGTATCAAAACTGTTAATGATGTTAATGAATTGTTTATTGATGTTCTCAACTATAAAGTTACATTTGATCCGTGCCAATAAACAATAAATACAATTACAATTATTCTCGATACCGGGGTCAAAAACTCAGCTGACGGGAAAATAAAAAATAAAAATGCCAAGGGTATGGTATATTTAATAACGTCTGCAAAATGGACATTAATGCAGACGTTTTAAAAATGCTGGATAAGATGAACTCTATAGATGCGGGTGAAAAAACTGAGTATATTATTGTCATGTCCGGAAAATTATTCTGCATAACCAAAAATTGGATAGAGTTCAAGCACCGTGTGATGGTCATTATTGTAGGTATGTAATAGAGATGGTAATCTGCGATTAATTTTCAGTAGCAGTAGCGGTTGCAGTGACAGCTACTTCACGTATTATGAATTTATACCAAAATCATAATAAATACAATTATGATATTTAACAATAAAATAGCAGTTGCTACTTAATGTTATTTAAATTATATTTCTCTGGAATATTAATGATTTTTATGAAACAGTAAACAGTAAAACATAAACATGTATTTATGTACGAGTATGATGCATTTTTATTTTTATTTAATATGTAACTATTGGCGTAGAATGGGGGGAGTGGGTCAGGGGTTACAGCTCTTCCCTGGAATTTTGTTTAGCCTTCGTTTATTTTTTTTAGTCACAGTTTTAGAATTTATGTTGTGTACACGGATCACGATATATGTTAATACTATAGTCGGGAGAATGAAAATTGGCCGCTGATGCTCACGCGCCCGGTGGCAATTTTTTGTCATGGTATCGCAAAATTATGAAAACAAAGCCCGCGAATTTTGAATTATTAGTCTTAATACATATTGCACGTTATTCCAATAAGAAATTTAAATTAATTTTGAAAAAATCATAAGTTATAATGTAATTTAATATGGAGCTTATTCAAAATATGTATGTACAAGTCTTATATAATACAAATTAAGGTAAAATATATACATTATAATTTATTACAATTTAAGTATTTGCATCAAATATGTCTTCATCACCCCAATCGCTATCGTCGTCTCGTAAAGTAATAATGATCGGCTCTGACATGCCATCTTTCAAAATTTCCTTGCGATTGTCTTCATTCTGTATTTTTACCGCATGTGCAACTTGTTGCAGCCTTCACTTCGTCCAAAAGAACCAAATTCTCAATAACACTGGGTCTCTTCTTGACTTAATTTTCACCAACAACGAATCTACCCAAGTCCTTCAGGCTACCGACATTTTAGTTCCATGTGATATTTACTTACTACCCTTACCTTCAACCCTTCCTATGCTTGACGTTAAACACACGTATTACGATTTTAAAAATGCCAACTATGAAAGGATTATTTATTTATTTATATATATTTACGGGCAAAGCCCTTTACAACAATAAACCAACAGAACCATAACATTAAGATACAATATAAGTTTAGACATGATAATAATTCAATAAAAGTAATAATAATAATAATAACTAGTAATATAAAATAGTAATAGAAAAATAGAACACAAAAAAAAAATAAATAAATAAAAATTTTCAATATTAAAATATATTATGATAAATGGTACTCTCATTGACCAGCCGCATCATGCGATCAATAGGATTATTACTGCCATAATTGGTAGTGTGCTTAGAAACTAGGAATGGGACATGGTGTCAAATAATGCGAGAAGGGACCTTGAAATTGACCAATTTAAGAAGTGAGGGAGCATCAAAGCGACCATCCACTAGTTCTTTCAAAAACTCTACGTTGGTGTTAACTCTCCTGTCAGCTAATGAGACAAGACCTAATTCCTGCATAACTACAGAGTAGTCATGGGGAGGATGTCTTATTTTTAATGTAAAAGCTGCGCAAGATAGGAATCGTCTCTGAACACGTTCTAATTGACAGGACTCAGCTAACGTATAAGGGTCCCATAGGACAGATGCATAATCTAATAAATAAGGAACGGACCAAGGAGCAATAGATTGTTTTCAGAGAAGAATACAAATTAAACTCTTTCGAAATACGTATTACGAACCCAAGCGTTTTTAAAGCTTTGCAACATAACATTTCAATATGGGAGTGAAAATTCAGGCCAGTATTAAAAATAATACCTAAATCTTTCTTACTACTCACAGACGTCACATTAGAACCATTGATTGCAAAAGTATAACTGATAGAGGAGCGGTGTTTAAAAAAATGACATGGAGTGACATTTATTCACATTAAACTGTAAACCAATAGTATTAAACCATGCAACCATATTGTTTAGGTCCTCCTGGAGCGCAGAGCAGTCCACAATTTTTGATAACCCCTTTGATGCCATTTACATACAGAGAAAACAAGATCGGGGATAGATGCCCTCCCTGAGGAACTCCAGAAGAGACTTTAGAGTTGGAAGATTTACAGCCGAATACTTTAACCCATTGAACTCGGATTATTAATAGTTTAGAGAGTATTGATTGGTATAACGCTTTTGGTTCAGGATCATTCTGCTGATTTCTTACAGAAATCAGTGCTTGTCCTCATTCGTGATTGCGTTCCATTACGTAACTTTCGAAATTCAACCTTTCCAATATGGGGCTAAAGGAACTTCTTGCTATGAAAATACAATCGCATAAACAATTTAGAATGCTAGGTGGTCATAATCGTTTCTCAATCTTCTCTAGACTGCGCGCTCAATGTCAATTTGAATCGAAACGTCTTTATAGTAACTATTTGCGGAACATGCAGGAGCGTTTATGTGTAGATCCTAAATCATTTTGGGAATTCATCCGAAGTAAACGTGGTGTCTCTACAATACCAGATGAGGTTCATCTTGGGGAGTCTAAGGCTTCCAGTGATCAAGTTTCCTCTTTGTTTGCCTCTCACTTCTCATCCCTGTATGGTGACCCACGGTTTATTTCCAATGATTTATCCGATGAGTTTACAAAACACCAATTTTCATTCCTTCCTTCTAATTTTTCCATATCGATTGATGATGTTAATGCAGCACTTAACTCCCTGTCAAATGCTCGTGGTTCTGACCGGATGGTATTTCTGCCATTCTATTGTACCGCTGCAGTGCCTCTGTCAGCTTACCGGTCACTTTAATTTTCAACCAATCACTTCTAGAGGGAGTTTTCCCATCTGTGTGGAAAATAAGTCGAGTTACACCAATATTGAAGTCTGGTAATCCTGCTGATGTTACCAACTATAGACCAATCTCCGGCCTACCTCTCCTAGGCAAATTGTTTGAGTTTATAGTACTCAAACGAATCGAGCGTTCTTTCTTAACCACTTTATCAATTGATCAACATGGGTTCTTTCCTGGTCGCTTGACGTCAACCAGTCATGTAGACTTTGTTTCTTACCTTCTTACCTAACCTAACCTAACCTAACGCGGCGTTTGAATAGGGTAATCAAGTTGATGTGATATACACAGACTTTTCAAAAGCATTCGACTCTATTGACCACAATGCACTTCTTTATATCCTTGGCAGGCTTGGTGTTGGAATTTGTCTGCCTCTTTGGAAAGTCATCTGAGCTCTTCCGAGCATCGTCCGGAGTTCCACGAGGTAGTCATCTAGGTCCCCTATTATTTAATATTTTCATCAATACCATGTGCTCGGCTGTTTCCCCGTCGCGTCTTCTACTTTTTGCCGATGATTCTAAAATCTTTCACACAATAACCTCAAATAATGACTGCCTTACTCTCCAGAAAACCCTTGATAACTTCATTAGTTGGTGTAATACGTTTAATTTATCTCTTAACATCTCAAAAGTAAAATTATGACTTTTTATCGCTCTAAGTCAATGATGTCTTTTGACTATAGGCTAGGAGGTATATCCATTCAGCGTGTTGGCCAGGTACATGATTTAGGCATTTTATTTGTACCTTCCTTTAATTTTGGCCCTCATATTGATTATATGACCACCAAAGCTTTCCGTGTTCTGGGATTTATAAGACGTCACTCATTCAATTTCAGTTCAACCAATTGCATTCTGGCTCTCTATTATACATTAGTCCGTTCGGTTATTGAATACGGGTCTGTTGTTTGGTCACCATATACTACCGTTGATATTTGTTGGATTGTCAGTGTTCAATATAGTTTAATGCGTTTCGCTGGTCATTGCCTCAATATCCGACATCTACCACATGATACTGGGCCAATAAGTCAAGCTCTGAGACTTGATTCCCCTTCAGTTAGGAGTGATAATTTTGGTATCACTTTTACTAAAGGTCTGATCGAAGGATCGAACTTAGTTTCCGTATTCCTAGTAATACTAGGCTTCAGTCTACTTTTTATATACCCACCAATAAATCTAATTTCTCCAGGAATGCCCCACTTTTAAGATTGATGCATAACGCAAACAATTATAATATCGATTATTAAACCATATTTAGTACGGAGGCTTATATAATATAATAAAAAATGTTTTAAATATTTTTTAAGTTTTTTAGAATTATAATTTTAAGTAATTATAAGTAAAGCATTTTATAAGTTGCTATGTGTCTTTATCTGTTATCTACGATTTTTTTTTCTTGATTGTATAATTGTGTAAAAGCCGTTTGGCATCGATTATAATAAAATAAATAAAATAAATATCGAAACTTCACTGTTTTAAACCATTTTAATAAAGCATTATCAATATCTTCATGATCCTTACCACGATTTTTTTAGTTATATCTTTCTCAAAGAATTCTCGTTTTATTTAATCTCAAATAATCCATTTTGTAGATTGTATAATGGCTTACACCAAATATTACTGTTTTTTTTTCATTTTTCTCCAAACGAAAAATTATATGCGATTTTCCTTAGATAGAAAAATGTTTTCGCTTATTCATTTTAACGTTTTAATGAAACACGTTCCACGGCACTAACATGACTAAAATATCAAAACCGAAATTTGTAAATTTGTGGTAATATTTCATAATATGTACTATGTGTAATATATTTCTATCTCGTTGATAGCTTATATGCTATTTTACAAACGCATGAAAGCACCTAATATAATATTACAGACATATATTCAGATTTCAGAACGAATAAAATATTATAAATCCATCGTCTAGCGGCGTCCGCTTACAATACTACACTGGCGGCTTAAGGTCGATTCACACTAAACGGAACGTCGACGTCATGTCACAGACCGGCAACGTCAGGTCAAAATATGTTGCTATTTATTTATATCGCAATGTTCACATACACCGTCAACATCACGGAATGGCAGCATTGATCGAAAACTATATTTTGACGTATACTATACTGCATCAAAATAATTTGCATGGAGCACAACTGCACAAGATAATACAAATTTTGAAATTGAATAAACAAGCCACTACTAGCGCTTTTTACAGAGTACTACACCCAGCAGCGGCAAGTGACTGGAGCGCTTCATAGCGGCCGCCGCCACGCAGTACACGGCACTGAAAAGTAGCTCAGTGAGGAGTGAGCAATCTATGGTTTATATAAACAATGGTATTACCTACTATAAATTATACATTATAAAGTGTTATTATTACAAAGAAAATATTGTTTATGAAATATCATAAAAAATTTATAAAAATGCATGTGTAAAGCAATGATCACATAAAGTATACAATAATATAAAAACACAATTAAAATAAATAATTTTTCTATTGTTACAATTTGCAACTATAAAGTATAAAATAATAAGTTAAATAAGTTAAATTTTAGCAAGGTAGATATTATGCATTTTAGGTATTGTGTCGTCCGCGTATTTAATGATATTTTAAATTTTTTAAAAATGGGTACATTGAAAGTATGCCGATAAATCAAAATAATGATATTTTCTCAAAATTCCACCACACTCGTTATATCTAAGGAAAATTACAAAAACAGAAATATGCAGTATAGTTACTAATATCAAAAATGACTCAGCGCCAGGTACCTAGATGGTATATCAAATAATATTATTAAAAAAGTATGTCTAGTATATTAGAAATTATTTTTAATCAAATATTAAAAGAAGGGCTTTATCCAGATTTGTTCAAAAATGCATTAGTAGGTAACGCTGTTGTCTAAAGGTGATAGGCTAAAAACGAATATAACTACAGAAACTACTAGCCCCTTTTTGATATCACAACTTTTCTAACTTAAGTTTTGTATTCTTACTTTCTTAGCAACGTTTTTTACACGTAGTGTATTTGTTGAGATAACACTCATTTTTTTATTAATATTTTGGTTATTATAGTTAACCTGTTTTTTTATCGAGTGAAAAATTGTTAAAAATATATTTGTTGTTTTATGGATTGAGTAAATTAATATTTGTATTTATTTATGTTACTGAAAATATGGCAGAAGCCCAAAGTATTATAATAATACAAGTAAAGTTAACACTTCATAATTTTTAACGACTACATACAAATACATATCAATATATACTATATTCATTTAATACATTCAGTTTTTTTTTATTTTATTTATCATATATTGTTTATAGTTAAACTTAAAAAAGCCCGTCGTCGTGAGGAGCTCGTTTTTACTTATTACGTGTTATTTGTATTAATATGACATTAGGCATCCACTATAATAATTATATTTTAATTGTACACGTTGCCATATCAAAGTAGTGGGATGGATCGGGGAGACAAAATTATATTTTACAATATTATCGTTGCTAACGAAAAATTGGCCTTAAAAATACTTTAATATTTTTGGTTGTAACTTTTAAGCCATCCAACTAATCTGCTTACGAGTTCCCCTGCTGACATCTGCACAATATCTCTAATCGATTATAATACCTTATATGACATCTGTTCAGCCATTTGCCCTATAGAGCGAGCCGATGGATTAACACAAATTAGCACGATTTTTTAATGGTACAACTCTGGTTCCTGTTATTATACGTTAGTGGCAACTTACTTTTTTTGTTACTTAGCTTCTCGCCACTACCGTCGCTAAGGGTATTTTTATTACAGGATACCTATACCTAATCTACTTGGCTTACTAAAATGTACATAATTTGAATTGTAGTGGATGTAAAAAATATCTCGTTAGTTACCCACATCTATACGTTTAGTTAATTATTATTAAAGTAGGTATTATTTAAAGTTGGTATTATTTAGAACTATAATATTTAAAGAGTACAAAACAAAAATGGATTATTATTTATTACGGAGTGTACCAATTAAATAGTCATAAAAGTTGAATTATTTTAAAAAACATTAATTTTTATTTATTTATTTTGTAAATGTTGAAATATCATGTAATATTACAAAGTTTCAATAATAATAAAAAAACCACCTTGTATAGTTACGTAGTTTTGTGTACATTTCAATATATATAATATATTATACTCGTACATTATATTATAGTATTATATTGCTATGGCTTATAAGTTATATTATTGTTTTCAATTTCTGACCATCATAATTTTATATTATTTATGCCAATAAACATATTATAATATGGGAATTGTTCGGCCGCAGCTCAGGCAGTGCAGTGGTGAGATAACGAAAATAATCACAACATTGTAGTTTGTAATGCTGGAATTGCCATCGTAGTAAAAAATAAAACCAATTATATTAATAGGTACCATAGAGAGACACTCTCTGTTGGCAATGTTAATGTGTTAAGAATTGTAATTTCTGTCTTACCAGTTACCACCAATTTTACAACAGCAATCATTCCACCACGAAATCAAAAAGATAAAAGTGTAAGTGTAGCTTCTACATTGCTCCATGTATTAATATGTAGGTAGGTACTAATTTTCGATAAAAAAAACATGTTGTTTCTCAAAATAATCGGGAAGGAAACACAAAAAAAAGGATTATTTAAAAGTAAAAATACGGAAATATATTTCAATATTTGCTTGTGATATTATTGTTGCTCTAGCAATTTTTACTACTATTAATACCAATGCCCAATGATATTAATAATATCAATGATCATTGGTAATAGTGTAATACAGTAGGTGGTAGGTCAGTACGTTTAATAAATGTTTGCCGAAAACATTGTCATTGTATGTATGAAAAATATAATAACAATTTTTAAAAGTTTCAAGCACCCAGGCCTAATGTTTTTAAATAACTAAAATATTATTATTTATTCTTCGTTTATACATCGAATTAAGTCATAATTTGAGCTTAAAATATCTATAAAAAAAAAACTGTGTATTTAGTTTTTTAGTTTTTTTGGTTCGTGATCTTTTTTATAAGAATTTAAAGTTTAAATGTTGACGAAATATGTCAACATTTGTAGTTGAAAATGTAATAGATAGGTTTCTCGTATATAATTCATACTGTAACCAAAATTTAGTAGGTATAATAGGGTAGGTATGCAAATGCAATGTATTTTTTTTAAAACTGGATTTAACCATATAGGAGTATAGGACATAGGTACCTATAATTTCTGATAGGAATATTAATATACAGATATTCAAATATCCAAGGCTGGACCACCCTCTCCGCTATAGTTATTTAAATTTAACATATTCATTGCAATGACGCACTATTCTACTCGACACCTACTGTAAGTACAGCTGGCCACATGTCCATCTTTTTAAATGTAGGTATGCAATCAAATAGGTACAATTATTTTTATAGATTTTTGAAAGTATGCCACGTATAAACTTATTATATTCAAACCTAGAAACTGGCTATAATATTTTTAATAGAAAATAGATACTTACCGGTCAGTTTAAAATTACTAATTAAAAAAAATATAATATTATTTTAAACAAAACACAATGTATAAAATAATAAAACTCAAGTGTACAAGACGTCCGTTATAGTTTCACTGTCGAACTACAAATAAAACATTTACAACACATTACAATAACAAAAACAGTGAGACATCTTATCAAAATATGTCAATATTCATAAAAAATGAAACTATTAGGTTTTTCCATCATCAAGTGTGGACAAACAGCCATGCGCGCGCTTGGATATTACAGTCCCTCGACCAATAATTGTTCCCTGATTTAAAAAAAGACAATTGTGGCAGACAATTTGTTCTCCAGTCTGTACAACCATAAGCAGACAGTAATGATCAGATATTATAAATACAATAATCATAATTACATAATAACTTAAAACGTTCTGCCATTATCTACTTATGTGGGGTGCCCACTATCATTTTTTTATACACAATGGCCTGCTGAATTAAAAAATTACTAATAGCACTGGTATATAAAATTAAACTTTTTTAATCGTGAGAGTTATATGAACTTTTCAAAACCAATTTTTCGTACTGGTTTTAAATTTGTAATTAGATTTGTTCTATTGCCTTATTATGTTTATTAGTTATACTTATTAAAGTTTTAAGTTTTACTTATATTTTTTATAAGTAAAGTAAATGTTTTGAAATATAATTACAAAAGTAAATGTTAAGAGGACGCCACACCCGCATTTGTTGTCTCCGTCTTACAAACATGTAACATACCAAATTTACGCTCAGCAGTTCACGTGTTATGCCGTTAGCTTAAAAATTAGAGTGAATCGACCTATTATAAAAGTTGATGGTAAGAACTTTATCTGTGTTTTGTTGGAAATCTTTTTACTAAAATTCAGTTTTTGAGTGAGTTATGTGTGTATAATAAAATGTAAATTAAAAATGCTCATAACTCACTTGAAAATTAAATTACAGTAAAAAGATTTCCAACAAAACACAGATAAAGTTCTTACCATCAACTTTTATAATAGGTCGATTCACTCTAATTTTTAAGCTAACGGCATAACACGTGAACTGCTGAGCGTAAATTTGGTATGTTACATGTTTGTAAGACGGAGACAACACATGCGGGTGTGGCGTCCTCTTAATACGATTTTATATTACCTTATTTTTTCAATGATTCGAGATTAAAATTACAAAAATGTGTTATATAAAAAAATATTACAATAAAACAACTAAATTAAAAAGTAAATCATTTACAGATTTAAAAATGTTGTGATAATGATTTTATATTATACTTTTTATCAGTTACCTACCTACGTCATGATCTAACATATTTTAACTAGTGTCAACATAACTTAAGTACTCAAATTATTTAATACACTGTCTCACTCACCCGCATTTATCGTACAAAGCAATGACCACATACCTCATAAGGATCGGGCTCTGTACTAAAAGGCGAGGTTCCACACAGTATGTCCTGTTGAAATCGTTTACCTTGTTCATTACTTACCGAACCTAAGTTTTCAGGAAAAAATCTAGGTGTGAATGTAAAAAATAAATTTTCAATGTCATTTGTCATAATAATGCACGTTTAATAGATTTTGAATTCCATCCTTGTCTAGCTGTAGTAGGAGCTTTGTTAAGAGGACTCTACACGGATATTTGTTGTCTCTGTCTTACAAGTGGGTAACATATCAAATTTACGCTCAGCAGATCACGTTTAACTCTGTTCTTAGTTTAAACTTTTGAATTAATCGACCTATTATGAAACTTGATGGTAAGAACATTATCTATGTTTGTATGTGGGTTTGTACGATAGTTCAGTTTTTAAATGACATATGAACATTTTAAACTACAACTTATTTGCGCACAAAGTTGTGAACCAGCAGTAGGTAGTAGGTACCTATCCTGCTGTGTGGTTTTTACTTTTTAATAACACGTCTTATTCATGGCGTAAGGTCTAGTCAATGAGATAGTAATTTTATTTAATATAATAATATTATAGGTAGGTATATGTAGATTGTTTTATTTAGTATATAATTATTCAAATTAATTATATGTTATGTTTTATTGTATGTAATTAATACTCCATACATATTATTTTTTCAGTCAACACCTTTTTCTCTCAAAACTTTATTTTGTGTTCGCAAATTGGTTCACTTAAGAAAAAAAAGTTAACGAGATGGATTATTCATCTCTGTGTCTTATCCCCGGGCAACGCCTGCATGTAGAACCTAAAGCTATAGTTCTGTATAAAATAGAGCATAGTGACAACTAAAATGTTTTATATTTTATTCTTGCAGTTAATTACTCGGATAGGCGGAAATCCATTGAAAAAGCTGAGGGGGCTACGATTTTTCTCATAAACCAAAGCCACGGGGGCTATGCCCCTACACACCCTCATAAATAATTCTAAACAAATTTTGAATTTAACATTGTAAAAAATGTTACTAAACAACTGAAAATATACAATTATTGTGTATTATTTTTCACTGCGGCAGTGCAATCAACATAATCATATTGTGTCAACAATCGGCAGTATTAGTATTTCCAAATTATTATAATTTTATACATTTTGTTTTATTCGACGGACGATAAAACAAATCACTATAGGACAGCGTGTTCCAAATTAAAATTATAATTTTCGTGTAAAATATTATACAAACAAATTTATAATATAAAAATTATTATGTGTTACCTATATTTCTTGTTTTTTAAGAATTTAATATATGAAAATACTAAATAATGTCTCTAAGACAGCTTTTAAAAACATTACTCAAAAAGTTCGTTTGTGTAGGTATTTGGAACATATTTTTACCTTGGAAAACATTTCAAAAGAAAGATTAACATCTGAACCCTAGTCTAGTGGCTATATATAAGTATAAGACAAGTGTTACCTACAATGCTAAATACTAATAAGTAACATGGCCGTATTCAGGGGGAGGGTTTTCAGGGTTCAAACCCTCCCCGAAATGTCATCAGTAGAGCTAGGATTTATATGCAATAAAAAATGGTCAAATATGCATTTGATTTATTAAAAATATGCATTGTCCTGCTTAGGACTATAGCCTAGAGGCGCCACGACTTTGGGGGTGCTAAGTAGTGGATGGTGAAATTTTTTTTTTGTAGATATGTACTAGATAATATAACTACTATATCTGCAAATTTAATTTACCATCAACGAGAATTTATATAGTTGCACTTAAACATTAATAAATAAATATATATTGATTAATATTAGTAATGAATAATGTTAATTATTATAAATTAGTTCGCTGTTGTAAATATATATATACAATATACATAATGTGATTGTGTTTGGTAAATATGGAGTGACAAGAGATTGAAATAGAGGAGTCAAATAAAAAATCTCCTGGCATGTTTTTAAAAATTTTAAAAGAAAAAAAATTATTGGAACGTTTCCAAATTTAGACATTGCTTTGAAAATGTATCTAACCATTATTCTATCAAATGCAACTGGTGGAAAATCATTTAGTATTTTAAAGAGAATTAAAAATTATCTAAGTAATTCCATTTCAGATACAAAGGTATCTAGTTTGGCGGCATTTAGTGCGAATTCCGAATTACTAGAATCTATGAACTTCAACGATTTAATAAATACGTTTGCAGCAACTAAGTCAAGAAAGCGCCAAATATAAATATTAATTAATAAGTATTATTATATATTGATGAAAAAAAAAATGCATTAATTATTTGTTTATTTTTATTATTTTGTACATTTTTTTATTTAATAAAATATATCAAGAGTAATTTTTTTTCTGTAATCATATAATAAAATATATTTTTTTTGCCCTTCTGGTCCAGTATCTTACTCAACAAAAATTTAAGACTTAATTTTTTAGGTTGACTTAACATTTTTTTTAATTTAATCCATTATACATTTTTGTATAACCATAAAATTGGTAAATTAATAAGGAGGGGGACTCTCAGCTCTTATTGAATAAATTATGTTCCAATTAGTAGGGGCGTTTGTTTTTTATTAGCCTAGGGGCGCCTTTTAAGTAAATCCGGCCCTGCATGGCCGTTTTAAAGCCGCGGCGAGCAGGCCCCGCACCTTGGACTCCTCGTTTTGGCACACCTTACTTTGATCCCTTAATTTGAAAAAAGGTACAGTAATGAGGTAATCAGTACCAACTAAAGAAATACTTGGCTAAGTACTTGAATAGATATATTATAATAATAAATAACATCATAGGTAATTTATAATAATAATGAAAAAATATCAGTAAACATTTAAAAATGTACAAAAATAATTTATAATATAAAACTATACTATTGTTTATACAACCTTATAAAACAAAACTAACTAATCATAAAAACAATGAGATACTTTTTGCTAAATTGTAATGATTAAGAAAAATGAAGCTTTAAAAGTTTGGAATAATGAATTATATAGGTAGTTTAATAATAAATCAAAATCAACCTTTAGTAAAATGTATATTATAATAAATATTAATAAATAAATACTTGAATAATATATATTACAACCAATAACTTTATTAGACCGATATGATTGCCATTGGAAGCACAAAACCCTTGGATGATGATATGTAAACCAGCTTATGACATACCTATGACGAAAAAACAAATTTTATTTAATAGTTTAACGGGAATGAGGTAGGTAACTAGAATGTTTCTTTTAAATTATGTAGTTCATTATAGATACCATTATAGGTATTATTAATTAATGGTTTATAATACAGAATTGTCAATGACGGTAATATTATTATTTATTACAATAGTGGAATAGTTAAATTTAACTTCATGCTCAGTGTGCAATTCTGCCATGTAAATTGTGAAGTACTATGGATCATTCTGGTTGTATTTTCTCTTATTTTCTAATCTAACAAAGTATGAAGCATACCTATTAATTAATAAGTATTAATATATACTTTAATATTTATTATTATATTAATATTTGGAGCAATAATTATTTAAACTACTCAAAAGTCAAAATTGAAAATAATTTATTTCAATAAATTATAAATATTAGTTACCTAATTCGGTATAGATAGATACCACAGAATTTGATACGAGTCTTGCGAGTTGCGAACCCCTGGGCCTTCTTATCTTGCATTCGTGGTCTGCAGCACGGTTTAAGATATTATAACAATAACATCTTTAATCGTGATTCGTGGTCTGCAGTCTGCAAGTCTGCAATTTACCGGTCTGCATTTTAGACCAACCCCAGAAGGACGTTATAATGAATGGTTCTCTAAAACTAGGTCGTTGATTGAACGTACTAATGGGTTACTCAAAATGCGATTTCGGTAAGTTTTTATCAGAAGTGGCCTATGAGTGGAGATGGGGAGGATGAAAACGTAACGATTTTAAGTTTTTAACTGTTTAAATTCATATGTTAAAACTTAATGTATTAAAATTATTAACCCAATAATAAAAAAATGTTACCCACCCGGCATCCGCAAAGTGGCGACTCTTAATGGATTTTATAAATAATAAATTAACGTGGTATACGTATTATAGTAGGTACTTACTAAAATATTATAAATATGTCCGTATAAATATTAAATATTCAAATTGTATAGATAGGTATTCTAACATAACATATAAGTTTGGTATAGACAGTTTTCTATGAATTTCTAACTCAGAATAATTTGCCACTGCATCCTCAATTTATCCTCAAAGTTTCCCCTGACACAGAACTATTTATATTAGGATTTAGCAACTTGAATTCAATATAAAATTATATTATAAACAAATTGATTCGAAAACAGTTACATATATTATTTAATATACATGATTGATGCATAATAATTAATAATACTATAATATTTTTATATTTTATGTAGGTGTCTTTTAAAGCATAGAGAACTGCATTATCATCTGATCAAAGCATCAAAAATCATTAATGCATGTGTTATACTCCATAATATATGTATTAAAAATAATGTACCAGAACCAATTGATGAGATAACAAATGATGTTGATTTGGGTATGTATTATGTTGAAGAAAATCATTTGAATATTCAACAAGTGAATCCAACTTTATTAGCTGGTCGTAGGATGCAACATCAAATAATCAACAATTATTTTATGTAACTAGTTAGTTCATTTTTGTTGTATTATGATGAAACAAATAAACTTTATATATTAATTTTGTACCAGTGTGACTTGATATTTTTTGTTTGATTCTATAAGTATTATTTTGTTTACTATAATACCTTTAAAAAGTTAAATAGGAATAATTAGAAAATTAAAGTAACTTAGTAACAATGAGGAACGTGTCAACTATGAGGGAAAAAAAATTAAATAGAAATTAGGATATACAAAGGATGTTGCAATGAGTATTTTATTTATTTATTTATTTAGATTTGATATTAAAAATTTTTAACTGCTCTGATATAGCTTCTTTGGCCTCAACATCTCTCAACTTAAGTTTTAACTTTTCTTTATAATACATGGCCTTTAGGTCTAACATTCGGGTAGTTGTATCACTTAATTTTTCAGTAGCTAGAGCGGCATTTGTTAATTTTGATTTCTTACCAAAAGATCTAGAAAAGTAAATTCATAATTAATATAATTTAAAATATTATAGTTAGTAAAACATGCACCATTAATATATTATATAGCAGAATATCATGCAATAAGAAAGCAAAAAAGAAAAACCATTGTACTTTGAAATATTTGAACAAATATTTCAAAAGCTCTTTTTTGGACTTAATGGACAAGGGAAATTATAAAAGTTAGGATAAACATAAAAGAAAAGTAATATAACCATAAGATAAAAAGATGGACGGATGGAAATTTTAAATAGTATTAAATAGTTAAATACCTATTAAAGTTAGTAAAACATGCACCATTAATATATTATATAGCAGAATATCATGCAATAAGAAAGCAAAAAAGAAAAACCATTGTACTTTGAAATATTTAAGCAAATATTTTGAAAGCTATTTTTTGGAATTATTGGACAAAGGGAAATTATAAAATTTGGGATAAACTTAAAAGAAAAGTAATATAACTATAAGATAAAAAGATGGAGGGATGGAAATTATAAAAATAGATCTAGAAAAGTAAATGAATGGTTTATGTAAATATTTAATATTTAAGCAAATATTTTGAAAGCTATTTTTTGGAATTATTGGACAAAGGGAAATTATAAAATTTGGGATAAACTTAAAAGAAAAGTAATATAACTATAAGATAAAAAGATGAACAAATGGAAATGAAAAAAGTTAGATAAAAAGAGAAGCAACAATCAACACAATTATACTCCCTGAACATTTGACTATGGCTGGTTGACTCCGTAACTTATGGAAAGTTAAGAGGATGATACTCAATTACATGTGTTGTCTCCGTTTAAAAAACGTTCAATTTAACAAATTCTACATCCACATTAATCAATGTCTCTTTATATTTTTAAAAATTATATTGAATAGACCTATTAAAAAATGTAAAGAAATATTATTATCTAGGGCATCACTAATAGCTTTTATTGATATTTCAATTATAAAGGTATAAAGCTGTATAATTTTTACATAATTTGTAAATTTTAAAATTATTATAACTTGCTTTAAAATCAAATATCAATAAAAACCTCTAAATTGAATTAGATACCTAATAGCCTTATTTTTAAATTTTATAATAGGTCAATTCTCTCTAATTGTAAAAATAACAGAGTAATATGGATTAGTGTGAACATAACATTTGTTATGTTGTATAATGTTTGTAGGACGAAGACAACATATGTGTGTGTGGTGTCCTCTTAAGAAATTAATCATAGCTGAACTATAACTTATTAAATGTATAATCACTAGATGTGGACTGTGGGTAGTATACCTAGTTATGTAATAAATATAAAAATATAAATATAAATGTTTGGAATAATACTCATAAAAACTTCTTACTTATTGTGGGCATTTTGTAAATCCTCTTCAAAAGGTTTATCCAAACTTCTTTTTTTAACAGTACCAATAAATTGGTCAAACGGATCAGATTCACTAATTGAATATTTAAAATAATACATTAATTGAATTTAAAAAATAGTAACCTATATAAAAATAATAATAAATATAAATATTTACTTTGCGTTTTCAGTACTATCTTGCTCATCACTGTTATTTGAATTTACAGAAATAGTAATGACATCTAAATTATTACTATCTTCTTCTGCATGCATATTCAGTAAAACCAACTCCTCTGTATCTAAAATGTTATCAGTGTTGTCATTCAAAAATGAAACAGTACAAGCACTTTCTGTGACAGTGTCATGACCATAAATAGCAGTATGCCCTAAAATATCTAAAAGTTGTTCATCAGCTTGGTCAATGCACTCCTCATCTTGTTTTTCACCTCCACCAGTCTTGTTATAATGCGATTTTGAAGGGACTTTTTGTTTTGCAGCCGATTTTAAGTATTGAAAACACTTAACATAAAATTATAACTTTTTATTTTTTTGTAAATAATTGAGAATTAATATACAATTATTGATCTTATTATTACCTTTCTCCATTCAACCCAAGTTTTTTTGGGTCCAATTGTTTGGTTCAGCGTATTTGTAATATTTTGCCACAACAACTGTGAATTCTTCATGGTAAAAGAAGGTCCAAACTTTTTAGTATTTAATTTTGGATGTTTATGAACAAAATCAATAAGTAATTGTTTTTGCTCATAAGTTACACTTTTTGATTTTTTTTTTGCTTCCATTACCGTGAAAAAAAAATGGCAAAAGTATAATATAGCACTATGTCAAAAACTTAGAAAACCACAATAACGCAAAGGCAAAGGCCGAAGAAAAACTTTAAAAGTAATAGGTAGATAAGTAAAAAGTAATATCACTAATATCTTATTATCGTAGTATTTTATATTATATTTTTATCATTTATGAATGATAAAACTAATTCAATTTACAGTACAGCCAATATAATTTTATATATCGCACTAATAATTATTAGTTCAAAAAACAAAAGATTAGACAATGTGCGATTAGTTTAAGAATATTAGATGGAAAAAAATGAAATTCAAAAATACAAATTTTGGTTAGTGCACTAAAATCATCGTCTAATTGATTAGTGTACTAAAGTATTCGCCAATGATTAGTGCGAACTCAAAAATAGACCCCCAGATCGTGAAGAAATTGATAGTTATACTTACTTTCTTTTTTCTAAAAATGATAATATATATGCCATTTGCTGCTCAAATTTCCAAGATGTTTTTGTTCTGTAAGCTAAACCACTTTTTGCCTCACCTTGACGGCTGTTTCTTGCATTACAAAAACATCTCCTTAAATTCTCCCAACGTTGTTTTGCTTGATTTCCTAAAAATTTCAAAAATTGTTATTTAGGATTTTTTTGGGTGTTATAAATTAGAATTTTAACGACAAATTGAGTAAATACAGTACTGATAATATTATGTTACATAATATTTTATATTAATATAAAAAGTACTAATACATATCAATTTATCGAAATTCGTTATCAAGTGATTCATTTAATTCCCTACAATTAAAATGTTTTATTGTAATTATTCATCAAACTATGCACGTTTGTTTTCAATACTTCTGTATCAGAATCTAAAATAAAAAAATATTTACATCCTTTTTTGTTTCAGATTTTTAGCGACAGGAAATTCTTTTAGAAGTATTGGGTTTAACTTCAGACTAGGATTTAGCACTGTTTGAGAAATTGTGAAAGAAGTTTGTGATGCAATATGGAACAGATTGGGACCAATCGTAATGCCGCCACCTACGGAAGAGATGTGGAAAAGTGTTGCAGAAAAATATAAAAAAAATGTGGCATTTCCCAAATTGCATCGGTGCCATTGACGGAAAACACAGTAATATCCAGTGCCCCATTAATGGTGGATCTACATACTACAATTACAAAGGTAGCAACTCAATTGTACTTTTAGCAATTGTTGATGCGGTTTATAAGTTTATTGCAATAGACGTTGGAGCATATGGCAGAAACAGCGATGGTGGAATTTTTTCTCAATCGGTAATTGGTAAAAAGTTAAATAACAAAACACTCAATGTTCCAGAGCCAACCCCTTTAACAGAAAACGGAGATCCTCTGCCTTATGTCATTGTTGGGGACGAAGCATTCCCGATAAAAAAAATATTTGCTTCGGCCATTTAGCAGACGGTATTTAGGGGATAATGAGCCCAATAAAATTTTTAATTATAGGTTGTCACGAGCTAGGTGTGTTGTCGAAAACGCCTTTGGAATTTTAGCTGCTTGTTGGAGGTGTTTCCGGGGGCACTTAGAAGTACAACCAGAATTTGTAGACAAAATTGTGCTTGCGTCGTGCTGTCTGCATAACATATTATGCGCAGACAATGCATTTGAACCCGATATAGAATCACTTCAACTGTCAGAAACTGCTTTACTGCATTTAGATCCACTGAGAAGAAATAGCACTCGTGATGCATTTCAAGTTAGAGAAAAATTTAGAGATTACTTTAATTCTGATTCAGATAGTGTAATTTGGCAAGTTGAAAGAGTTCGAAAAGAAAAAATAAATTCTTAATTAATAAATAAATAAAAAAAAAAATTTTTACATGCATAATTTACAAAGTTTGTAGTAGTTGATTTTAATATTAATTAATATCAAGTAATCAATATAATCAGTAAAACTAAAAATCCTATGTTTTTGCTTTCTGTACTATACAATTTTGTCGATTTATATTAATAAAGAATATGTTAAATGTTAAATGTAATATTTAATTATTTTTGTACCTCTAATTTCAGTTCGAAAGATATCATAATATGGTTGTATAAACTAATTTTATAGTGTAGTAACAGTGAATAATATTGATAATTGCACTATTTTTAAACGCTGGATTTTAGTCAGATAAAGTAGTATTTATAGATTTCACTACCCATATGCCTACATATTATACGTAGCAACCGCAGTCTACAAATTTGAATTATACAAATTTATTTTCGAGTTTTCTATCATAATATTAATAATTTTTAACAACGATTTGAAAAAATGACAATAAACATAATATATAATAAAAAAAAATGTAATATATAATAAACATATTTATATTTACCTGATATGTTTAGCTCTTTCCCAATTTCTTCCCAAGCACTTTGGCGTATATGCTGATCCTAATATTCATTTGAACTATGATTATATAGGACTTCATGCTCTCTTACCTTTTCAATTAATTGTTCGTCCATTTCGAAAACTGAAATATTTAACTAGACAGAACTCCGAAAAAATATGATGACCGATGACGTGACGTTACGTGAGTCGGAAATGTGTGAACTTTCAGAAATAAAAACCATGCCGTCACGCGTGAGCTAGGAAATGTGACGTGGCACGCGTGAGGTGACATTAATGTAGAGCTGATACATTAAAATACCGTATAAATCTATATCTCACACTTTTAACACGTGACAGCACGTGAGCTCACGTGACGTGACAATAATCTGTTCGCAGCTTAACGGTCCAATATGCGACCTACAAATGTTACTCGACCTACCGATAAGAACTGGCCAACTTATGGAATATTTAAGAAGTAGTAAAAACGAAATTCTGATGGCACTATTAAAAAAGTTGTAACATTACACGATGTACAAAACGGGGTTGCCAGACTTACCAATCGATTCGTAACGATAATGACTATTTTACCTACACGGATCTTAACGGCTGTTGTAATAGTCAGCTATCGTTATGTGAAATAATGTAAATAGTTTGGTTCTGGGTTAATTTAGTTCCAATAAATCAAGCTGTAAATTGGACTGGAAGAAGCAAAAACACCATCATTGATTGGTATAATTTATGCTGAGATATACCAGTATATTGTTTTTCAAAAAGAGAGAAAATGGGTGGTCCTGGTTGTACTGTCCAAATTGACGAATCCCTTTTTCAAGGTAAAAGAAAGTATAACCGTTGTCGATTACAGCGTGGGGACCATCAGCCATTAAGAGAAATAAATAATTCCAACAACAAAGATTCTGACGAAAATGAAATAGTACGTACAAATAAAAATAGGTAGGTCGTATATTAGACCGTAAATCAGTGTGTAGGTCGCATATTGGACCGTTACCAAATCTGCTATGGTTGTATATATTAAAGCATCTATATCTTCTGAAGATCCTACTTTTATATTTTTAGTCTATGATGAACTTGAGCATCAAACATCAAAAACATAGTTATTAATAGTATATAAAGCATAGTTATATAAAGCTTATTGATTGTTTACATACATCTGGATGTTATAATGACTATTTAATAAATAATTAGATATCTTTCGTTTGTGTCCTTTTGAGAAAAAAAGCAGGGGTTGTAAAGAGATTAAAAGATATCCATTAATTTTCAGCTGGCATTGTTTAAATCATAGGTTGGAACTTGCTGTTATTCGCTGAAGTTTATTATGGAATATTCTCTCAAATCTATTTTTATACAAACGCTGAATGATCCTTGGTTTAACTTATTATGCGCGGCAATACGACATTTACACAATACGCAGAACTGCAGAAGGCATTTGCATTTCATGCCCGCATTTTATCGACACTGCGGTTGTATAAACCAACATAATAATATTGTTTATTTTACTATTTTGTAGCTCTATCAAAAATTAACTTTAAAATATACTAGTGCGTTGTGCGTCAAACGAGTCCATCTGTTACTCTGTTATAATTTTTTTATTTTAAAAACAAAAATTCTAAAATAGGTAAGTGATTTTGAACTATATAACTGTATAGTTTAGTGTTAAAAAGGTGAATGTTTCATATTTTTGTTATTGATATTTTATCAAACAATTATATAATAATTTAATTAAAAAATATTGGTATTATTAATATAAACCACGGACTAAGATAGTATGGACTGGTAACGAACAGGCGGGCGGGCCATATTTCACCCCGCACAAGCCTACTCATAGCCTTAAGCGGCCCGGTGATTAGGCTTTCGTTTCCAGTCCATACTATCTTAGTCCGTGATATAAACGTCGAGCTTTTTAAATATCCTTATCTTGGCTTTTAAAATGTGTCTTTTAACCGTGTTTAGTGTATTGTTAATTGTTATAAATACATAAGTTTTATTATAATTTGATTTAATTTAATTATATAATTCACCGATAAAATATACAAAAACATTAAGAACAATGTTCAACTCCTATGAACAATTGGTTAAAGATAAATTTGAAGAAAATTGTTCTCAGTTTGAAAATAAAAACCGAAAAAGGAAAAAACAAAGTGATGAATCAAATGATCCCGATACTGTGTTGAGTGGCCATCAATTCTTTAAAATAAATACTTTTTATTCCATCTGTGATAATTTGTTGAATGAGTTAATAAAAATAAAAGAGGCCTATGATAATTTAATTTAACCCTCTACAGGCAAGGCTATAAATCCCAACAGACCAGACAAGGGTGGTCACGGGTGACCAATGTAATTTTATATTAGAAATAATCAAACTTTTTTATAAATTCTCTTTATTTTTACTTATCATAATTAATACTAATATGCATACTAAAGTATAATCAATGGTAATATATATTTATAAAAAAATAAAAAAAAACAACTTGAATCTTGTAACAAAAAAAAAACATCTTGTATCTTATAAATAAATAAAAAGAACATAAATGAAACAAAATATTACCTATTATTATATATTATATATTATTCCATCATAATTTCTTCTTCTAATAACTGATATTTTAGGTCACATGTTGAACATATGCTTAGCCTATGCTGGGCGCATAAACTCCCATGGCACTCAGTGCAGTTTGAAGTGCCTTTACGATCCACTGACATTTTTCGGCAAAATTCACAACGACCGCGGTGACGATTTATTCCAGATGGTGTACTTTCAATTGGTTGTATTTTCAATATTTTTTCAATAGTTCCTTTCAAATCCTTTGGTAAAAAGGGACATTCTTGGCGTACTTTCAATTGTGGTTCCAGCAATTGAAACGCTAATGTTGTTATGAATTTTGATCGTACAAAACGTTTGTCTTGGTTCAAGTTATTGTGTTTGAATATGACGTATCCATTTACAGCGGCTGCATCCAAAAGTCCATAAAAATATCGTAATGACCATCGGTTGGTTTTTCTGGTTGAAGAATATTGGTGGCAAAGTTTGTCAAATACATCAACACCTCCTTTTGTTTTATTGTAGAATTCGATTTGTTCCGGTTTTTTCGATATTTCGTTTATCGTCTCAGTTTCATGCATTGTCGAAAGCACTAAAACGTTTTTATTTTTGGTTTTTGAGAAAGACAACAATGTCATTTCAGGTGCATGCAGAAATCTTGTGGTCATCGGTGGTAAATTTTTTACGACTAGCATGTGTGGAGGAACTTCGCGTTTATTTTTCCTCAATGTACCTACTATTGTCAATTTTTTAACACGTAACTGTTCTGCTAATTCAATAGAGGTGAACCAGTTGTCGGTTGTGACATTTCTGTTTGTTCCCATAATTGGTTCCACTAGGTTCAGAACATATTGGGTAGGTATAAGTAGATCATTTCGGTTGCGTGTTTCTTTGCCAATATACGGGATTCCTCCATAAAAATAAAAAGTTTTGGCATCGCAGATAGAAATAATTTTGAGACCGTACTTGTCTGGTTTTGCTGGTAGGTACATTTTAAATGGACATCGTCCTCGAAATGACAATAATGTTTCGTCTACAGTGACATATTCCGACGGGGTGTAATTATTTTTACACTGAATAGTAAATAAGTCCCACATCTCTCGAAATGCAGCGAACTTGTCAACCAAACGTCGCTCGTTTCTCGTTGATTTGCTATCAAACCGCAAGCAATATGTCAAAAATTTAAAACGATTGAATGATATTACCGCACGGAATAATGGAGGACCGTTTTCAACCGAGAATGAATCGGCCATGGATATTCCGTGATATATCCCTGCTTTCAAATAAAGTCCGATAATTGCCCGAATTTCAACGACATTAGTGGGTCCTAAATAATACTGTTTAGTTGTATAATTTTGAGATCTAATCGCGATTTCTTCGTTCGTATATTGGACAATTTTTTCAATCATATAATTTGTCAAAAAAAGAGAAAAACAATTGACCTCTTTGAGTTCACCTTTCGCGTCCCCTTTCGGCCCGGGCAAGCGTATAACTAGATTACGACTAGGAGTTCTGGAGTACTTTGAGCTGAGTGGTTGAGATGACCAAATAGTTTCTTGGTCTTTTCCCAAAAAAAACTCACGATCTGCCTCTATTTCTTCGTCATACTCTTCGTCAGACGATAATTGAAAGTCGTCTGCTACGACGTTATCGTTTTCTAAAACATGATCTTCTGTTTCACTCGACGAATCATCGGCATCGGATATATCATCTTTATCCAATTGTCGGTAAAGCTCTGCTGTAATGTCATCGACTCTTTTTAGAAGTGTGTCCATGCTGAATACAAAAAAAAATACAAATATTACAAAAATACCAAACAAAAAATAGAATAGAAAACAGAATAGGTTAAAAAAAAACTTACGTGGTAGACAAGCGTGGTCGTCCGTGACCGACGACAAGAACGATTTAACTTATTCGACAGCTGGAAGCTTACTGAGGTATAGCAGATAAGCAAAAATATATCAGGCAAACGGTGGGCTTATCTATAAAAGGGTATGGGATAATCCGGTGCATAGTATTTAATGTTATAATCTAGTTATTAATGTCTTATCTTAGTCCGGTCACCCGTGACCGGGCCTTGCCTGTAGAGGGTTAAAAATATTTTATTTTAAAACTACAAGAATACAATCCATCTGAAATAAGAAAAGCTGCTAAGAAATTACGTATACTATATAACGAAGACTTGGATGAATTATTCGATCACGAATGTATACATTTTCAGTGTTTATTAAATACATTAGACGAGCCACCAACAACTTTATTTCAAATGAGTTTTTTTTAAAAAAATTTGATCTTCTAACAACTTTTCCGTACATGAATGTAGCATTAAATATGTTTTTATGCACACCAATCTCAAATTGTTCAACCGAAAGATCATTTTCCGTTTTAAAACGTGTAAAAAACTACCTGCTGTCTACTATGTCATCTGATAGACTTAACAGCTTGGCAGTCCTTGCTATTGAATCTTCAATGACCAATAAATTAGATTTTAGTGAGACAATAAAAAAATGTCGAGTGCTGTCATGGGACACCCGGTATAAACGTAGTTTCTTATGGCGCTATGTGAACGGAGGGACCCTAGCCCAGAAGCAAAATAAAATCATAACTGAAAAACCCGGATTCCTCAACACAGTCATAACTCATGAAAGTGATTTTATAATACTTAATGTTATTTATTTTGTTATGAACGGTTTCAATTGTAATACTATAATAATTTATTATAACAATAATAATAATACTAGTATCTAGGGTTTCCAGCTACTACCTGAACTTTTTTCTATTGTGTGGTTTTATCGGCGGCGACGGGTAGATATATAATAACAACTAGAGGTCGTGGTCGTGCACGGGTATTAGAATACACGAGTACACGGAGCCCGGGTACGCGGGCAAAAAGTATATTAAAGCCCGTGTATTTAATACCCATGTATAATACTCGTGTTTATCCGTGTATTTAATAATAACTGTGCATACCCCCGTGTATTTATTTATCATTACCTGTGTACCTATATTATATGTATGAGTATTCAAGCTCACGGCTATTTAGATACACGGGTATTAAGATACACGTGTATTCAAATGTTTTTATTACACGGGCTTTAACCCCGTCGCGTCATAGGTAAAAACAAGGGTACCCGCGTGGGCATCGCCCGTTTCCGCCAAAAAACCGGTTCCCTGATTTAGGTATAGCCCTTTTCCGCAAAAAACGAAAAAGGTACGATTCCCGTTTCCGCCAAAAGACATTTCCGCAAAAGAAAGTTTGGAAACCAATGGTCTTAATTTTTAAGCAATATATATTATATATGTTGTGGTATAAATAAAATAAAATAGTAATGTAAAATGGGTACAACAATATATACAGCGATAATCTTCGATAATTGTTGATAATAATCGTCGATAACGGAAGGAAGTATACACTGTATCATAGTTTATTTATAATTCGCACACAATAATTATCTGACAAATGTTAAATTCTTATATTTCGATTCAGTATCTGTTCTGTTCGTCAGTTTAACAACAGTTAATACGGTTTTTAAAATGGAATTTGTTGAAAGCAAAAGAGGTTAAAAGATGTTGATATTTGATGGTTTTAAATATGTTTTTGTTTATACGTCACAAACAAATGTAACTCGGTGGAGATGTTTCATGAAAAATTATCCGGCCAAAATTTTGGAAAAAGAAAAAGTAATACTTGAAACGAAAGGTACGTTTTCTATCTACGAGTAAAATAAATATATTCATTTAATTATTTATGAAAAATGAAATTAATTAATTCTTTATTATATATGATTATCTCTTTATTCTTTATTATAGGTGATCACGGAGACAATTGTTCAGCCAAAAATATAGATCGTCAAAAATTAGCAACGACATGTAAGCGGAAAGCTGTCGAAGATATTTGTCAAAGACCTAGAAAAATAATACTAGGTGAGATTCAACTATTAAACTTATACAAGTATACAACATATTTAGTCAAAATTATTATTTTAACTGTTTTTCAGGAGAAATTAATGCTTTTGGAGTTGCCCCAACAATGACAACAAATGATATCTTTGCATTACGAAAATGTGTGTACCGTGCTCGTCGTCAGTTTTTACCGACGACTCCAACATGTATACCTGATATTCACAGTGCTGTAAGTTTAGTTAATACTTTGACGACTAATGATAAAGAATTTTTGCTAGTGAATGATGATATTTCTAATATAATAATATTTTCCTGCAATACCAATCTAAAAATGTTATGTAAGTCCGAAATAATTTATATGGACGGATACATTTTCATATTGTCTTTCATTATTTACCCAATTATTTACAATACATGGGTTAGTTAATACGTTTTATATACCTTTAGTTTTTTGTCTACTAAAAGATAAAAAGATTGAATCATATAAGGAAGCATTATTTCAAGTAGTGCAAAAATGTTTAAATTTAAATTTAATATTCAAACCACTGTCAATCACAATTGATTTTGAAATAGCTATTCACCAAGCTGTATATCCCAGCTGTATGGCCCAGCTGTATGGCCATTTGTAATAATAGTGGGTTGCGATTTCATTTAATTCAGAGTTGGTATCGAAAAATATAAGAATTAGGCTTAACCTTAGAGTATAAAAAAAATGATTGGTCAAAACACAGTTTTGGCTTAACATTTTTGGACCCTTCGGAAGTATCGGATTGTTTTTCATTTGATTTTATGTCAGACATCCCTGATGACAGCAGATATGGTAGGTACGCTGATTATATCTTAGAAAATTAAATTGATGAAAATTCGAATTTTCCGCCAAGTATGTGGGCTTCACATACAACGACATTAAAAAGAACAACCAACAATTGTGAATCTTTCCATTCTCATTTCAACGAACAATTTTATAAGGCACACCCATCATTTTTTACATTTTTACAAATACTTAAAGATACAATACAGACTGATACTTATATCAAAATTAACAGTGCTAATAATAATACAAAAAAAAATTCCAAAAAACAAAAAAATATTAAACCGTTTAAAAACTACTGAAGAAGCAATTACAAAAAAAAGTTCCAATGAAATTAGTAGGTACACGTTTGTCAAAACTGATTCTTGTAATTATATGATTTTTTAAAACCTGACATAAACTTGTATTATAATAATTAATATTTTTTTATGACATTTATAATTATTTAAAAATAACGATATGTTTTTTCAAAACTCTATTGAGACTATATTTGACCTATACTTGTATTATAATAATTTAAAATAAATGAATATAATGCATTATTATTATCTACTTGTATTATAATTTATAATAATAAAAATATTTTTATATGATAAGAATATGTAAGATTTGTACATGGTTCTTAAATTGACGGAAACGTCTTTTCACAAAAATATATTCGCTATATATTGTTGTACCTATTCGCAATTTCGCAATTATTTACAAATGTCATTGCTATTACCTACATTTTACATTACTATTTTATTTTATATATACCACAACATAAATATTGCTTAAAAATTAAGACCATTGGTTTTCAAACTTTTTTTGCGGAAATGTCTTTTGGTGGAAACGGGAATCGTACCTTTTTCGTTTTTTGGCGGAAAAGGGCTATGGTGGAAACGGCCAATATTATTTTGGCGGAAACGGATAACTCCCACCCGTGTAGTTCATTACACGTGTAGTCGCGACCATTAACAACGTAGCCGACCGTAGAGCGAGAGAGACAGAAGTATATAGAAAGTGCCAAAGCGGTAAAGAGTAAGAGAGATAGCGACTAACTCTTTTATTTTCGATGTGCACGGTTTTTCTGGGTTAGGGTCCCTCCGAACACATCGCGCCATAAGAAACTACGTTTCAATATTTGCTCAAAAAACAGGCAAGAAGAAAAAATTTATAATTATATGCCTACTAAAATTTTACATTAAATAAAATATATTTAATAATATGTTACACTGTTATTATCTTATAATTATTAATAAACAATAAATGTGTTGAATCGTTATTGTTTATTTTATATGTATAATTCTGGACTTTTTATATGATATAATATATATATTTCATATAATATAATACATTTATTTATATTATATTTCATAATACAGTACATATACTACACATATTAGTAGGTGCTTACTACTTAATATATTATGTAGTATACTAATACAGGTAATTTGGTATATTTATACTTATAATTTCCATCGCAAGTTGTATAAAAGTAAACATATAAATTAATAATATCAACCATAATATTATTTTGCACAATTTACAGAAATACAATTAAAGTTTCATAATTGGATGTATTTATTATTTTTATTTTTATTACTGGGAATCCACCCCCCCCCTCTCCTCTTTCTGCCACTACACGGGGGTAGATTTTTATGAGTGCCCCCGGGCGCCTAAATTCTAAATACGACCCTGAGTATTTAAATTACATTTTATATACATCAAAAAATAAAAATGTATCATATATTATTACTGTCTCTCATATATTGCTGTATCCATAAAAGATAAAGCATCCTCAAGAATCCATTTTGATGGTTTTTCTTTCGTAGCAGACCCAGTACACAACTTTCTACCTCTCCTTTTTTTATTTTATTGTCCTTAATGTTTTTCCAGCGCTTTTTACAATCGTCAACTGCATCAATATAATTAAGTAATACGTAAAATATAATGATATAAATAAAATAAAATTGTAACATTTGATATACAGTAGCTAAACTCGTTGAAAAAATATTGTATTTTGATTACAGCTCAAAATTAACATTCATAAAAAAAATCATTTATTATTTAATAAATTGTTTGTCAGCATACATTTTTTTAAACTATTATCTCCATTATATTTCGAATTAAGTCTACTGACTTTCAATTAATTTACATACTGTATGTATATTATATTTATTTATTGACATTACATATATTTGTTTATTTAAGAAGTCTTGTAATGATATAAACATTAATTATTTATAATAATTTATATATTTTCCATGTCACAAATAATATCAAATTTGTGATAGGTTACAATAGACTATTAAAATTATTTATTTATTAATAATTTAGCCAGCAATAATATTGTCCCCGTGCGATGTGCACTTCGTTACCCGTAACAACCACATTTTAGTTTTTGATAGTTTTTTCTCTTTCTCGTGTACAAGTAATTTCGCATTGAAGCAAGATATCAAGATATCAAAAATAACCCAAAATACTCCACTGACCTATGCAATAATAAGTGGTATAAATGCAGTTTAGTTCCCACGTGATTTTTTTGATTTTTTTCCCCCAAAATATGTGTTTTTGCACTGAATACAATAGTCTTATTCCAAAATTGTCGCAAATCATTATTTTGGAAGTTATATCTTCTCAAAGTTTACGGTATGCGCGCATTGGATTGTCGCCTATTATTAATTATGTTATTTTATTTTGTTATTATTAAGATTATTATAATTTATAATTAACGACTTTCAAAAGGTAATAGAACTGATAATGTTTTATTTTCGTATTAAATATTACTGTTTGAGGATTGCTATGTTAGTGCCTACATGAGGTGGTTTTGCACAGCAAGTCGGGAGATATTTTCAATTAGCGGCGAGGAGCGTAGCGACGAGTGTCGCTAGCATAGCATCACTGACACACTTTATCAAAGATTTGATATTTTAAATTGCATGTCTGAGCATTCCCCTCCTAAAGTGAATTATTAATTAGTGCTAGTTTTTATCGTACATATCACGTATTTTTGAAAAAATTACTATTTTATAGTTTTTTTGGTATAACTTCCAAAATAATGATTTGCGAGAATTTTGGAATTAGACTTATGTATTCAGTGCTTTAAAACACACATTTTGGGGGGAAACAAATTGAAAAAAATGCGTGGGAACTAAACTTCATTTTTTCCCATTATTTATATTATATATTTATGCTGTCGACAAATTCAAGTATTTTTATAATTTAATTTTTTTTTAACAGGTTTATGGCGACTGGAGAATCTTTTCGGTTCCTAGCTTTTGCTTTTGCATCTCCCAAAGTTATTACACGTATTGTGAGACTAGTATTGAACAGTTTGAGCAATCGATTGACACCCATATTATTACCACCACCAACCAAAAATGACATGGTAAAAATATCGAAAGAGTTTTGGGAAAAATGGACTTTTCCGAATTGTGCAGGTGCCACTGATGGCAAACATATTCGTATTTTTTCACCAAAGAATAGCGGATTATTGTTTTTTTGATTGTTGATTTTTTTCCAATTGTCTTGTTAGCGATTGTAAATGTTAACTGTAAGGTTATTTATGTAGACATCGGATCTTATGGCAAAGAGAATGATAGCGGTATATTTACAAAATCAAAAATCTATGAAAAAATGAAAAATGGTGATTATTTTCCTCCTAATGCTGAAGTTCCAAATTCAGACAAAATATTGTCACATGTTTTCATTGGCGATGAAGCTTTTCATTTAGACCCTCATATGATACGACCATACTCAAAAATTGAATCCAAAAATGATAGTGAGAAAAAAAATGTAATTATCGTCTTTCGCGGGCAAGAATTACTGAAAATAGTTTTGGACTTCGGAGTCAGGTGTTTAGAGTTTTTACACCCCTATTCCACTAAAACACAAACTGTTGATCATCTTGTGTTATACATAATCTTTTACGTAACCAATATAAAATAAAGAATACAACAGAACGATACTATACATATAATTATGACCCAAATGATTCTCCTCCGATCAATATGATTCAACTTGAGCGTACGGGAGGTTATGGTAATTATAAAGGCTTTATAGTAAGAGATGAGTTCAAACAATTTTTCAATTCCCCACAAGGTACAGTCCCGTGGCAAAATTATCAAACTTTAAGAACAGATACTTCATAAAAACGATAATATTATGTTATGTCTTATGTTTAACAGACAAATATTTTTATAAATTATTTAAGTATTAATTATTATTTTTTTAATATGTTTTATAATTTAATATCAAAGTACGCATTGATTTTATTTTATCTATGCCTATAATTAGTTTTAAATTCAGTTTGATTATTAATTTTGTATAACATTACATTTATATTAATTTTAATTTAATTTAAAAAATGTACGTTCTCAATTTGGCAATGTATAGTAGGTATAGAAAGAATAGTATGAAAGAATAAATTATAGTATAATATAATATAAGTGTACTATACTATTTAATAATAATAATAATATAATAAAATATAATATAGTATAAAATATAATATAATATTATATTGTTCACTTCATTTGAAATTTGTTTCCACACATTTTCTCTTACTGTTTGGTCCTTATATAAAGTGTGTTTTAAATCATACAGACAAGGGTGGTATCTTACAAGTTCTGCAAGCGTTTTATCGTCTTCAGATGAAAACATAATTTTTGAAGACATTTTTATACAATATTATAATATGTAGATATTTTAAAACGCGTGCGCGACCGCGTCTCGACTGCCTCTGAAGCGGTCAGAGTTGCGCGGCGCCGCGGCTGTAGACGCGCATGACAGTCACGCGCAGCAGATTCGTTGTAGGGAATCGGCTACATTTAAAAATAGGCAAAGCAGTCCCGACGCGACCAAAAATAGAATCGCGCCGGTTGCGCGTCACTAGACGCGTCTTGAGGAATCACACCTATAAGGTATACGTTTTAATATCATTGCCGTGCAATGGTACATTACCAGTTTAAGTCTTCGGAACTGGATTGATCATTATCATTAGTACATAAATACTTATCGATGTTAACATATTCATCACTATCTACTTTTTCATTTATTGTAGAACATAGCAATTTAAAATCGTTATCGTTATCGTTAATACCATCTGTTGGCTGGTCCAAAACTAAATTAAACCCGGCTTTTATGAAACATTTTTGACTGTATCTAGTTCTATTAAGCTTACAGATTTATTCAACCAATAAATTGCATCTAGTACTTAAATTTCTTCGACAATTCATTAACACTTTTTTAAGGTATACATACTTGCTAATATGATTGTAAAACTTTTTACGATAGTTAACTTTAATCGAATAAATAATTCCTTGGTCCATAGGTTGGGTAAGTGATGGCTGGAAGCCACGCTAAACGAACATTTGATAAATTTAAATGCAGATGACATGTTGCATTATCAAGAAATAAAAAAAATTTTTGATTTTGTTTTTTTATTTTATTGATGAATGTATGCAACCAATCTTCCATAATGCTTCCAGTCATCCGTGCTTTATTATTAGCTCACCAAATTATGGGAAATTTTGTTGGCTCTACATTTTTTAAGCATCTGGGTTTTTGTGCTTTGACTATAACTAGAGGTTTTTCAAATTCTCCTTCCACGTTAGCACATAAAAATACCGTTTAACGTTCATTGGAGAGCTTACCACCTTTACACTCTACACTTTTCACTGATATTAATTTGCTTGGTAATGCGCGAAAGAATAAACCCGTCTCATCACTATTATAAATATTTTTAGGTTCATATTCTTCAATAATTAGTTTTAATTTTACATTCCATTTATCAACATTTTTAATATCGACACTATTTGACTCACCGCAAATTTGATGCCGAACAATATTATGTCGATTTTTAAAACTCTCCAACCAGCCATTTGATGATTTACATTCGGTGATTGACATTTGTTCAGCAATTTGGTGTGCTTTAGTCTGTATAACTGGTTCAGAAATTGGTATATTTTTTGCTCTAGCACTTACAAACTACTCCTAAGTCAAATTATTAATTTCTTCATTGGCGTTGGATTTTGGTTTTCTTTTCATTCGCCCATTTCCTAAAATGAAAATTATACGTACATACCTAGAATTTTGAATTTTACATTTTTATAGTTAACCTTATTGCATACCATTCATCCATTGTTCTTTTATTTTATTTTCTTGCTTTAATATATTATACACTTGACTTTTTCCACATTTAGAAAGTTCATAAATTTGTTGTACTGTTAATTTATCTTTTTAACTTAACTTAATTACTTAAATTTTTTCATTTAGTGTTAAACATTTTTTTTTGGACGTCATATTGAGTATGATATCCCAGTCTTGTGGATGAAAAATTGGGGTAGAAAAACGTTTTTTCGATTTTTCAATGCGAGCGTGATCGGAGTCACACTCCATTCGAGAGTGTCCAGAGTCCAGGCACCATAATTTTATGGTCAATTATTTCAATATTTGTATTTTCTTGTTCCAAAAAGACACATTGTCATAATAAAGAATTGTTGTATTGTCCAGGACAACAATCTTTGTATATTATGATATGTTTGATTTCTGGTAGTAAGTCAGATAAAAAATGAAAAACGTACGACCCTATGTCATTTTGTCCTCTTTTTTCCATCGGCTCATTCCAAACATAATATAACGCTTTTGATGTTTTAAAATTTAATATTATGAACTGTTAAATTTAAGGTCCTTAATTGCCGTTTATAGAATGCTACAGACGACTCTAGACTTTGGGTTGGAAGGCATTGTTACAAATCAAATGATATTATACATACCTCATTTGAATTAGTACCTGCATCTTTTCTTTTTGTTTCGTACGCATTTTCAGCTTCATCTTGATGTATTTTTCTTTCATTTAATAGTTCTATTTTCCGTTCTTCTGTACAGCTAATATTGGTAGCTTGAATTATTAAGCTGTCACATTTAGAACATGTATCTTTTTTTGGATTTTTTATTTTAAGACCAGATTCCTTAAAATATTTTTGGTATAATGTTCAACTAACTGGATCACTTACTGATTGTTTGTACTGATCATATGCCAACTGCATATTGTAATGATGAGGTAGAAATTTTTTTTTGGTAGTTTTCTTTTCTGCAATAATGGCTTTCATATGATGGTAATTTATTTATGTGATCAATTACAGACTGTATAACTCGAGGACTTTTTTTTGGGGGGGGGGGGGTTAGACTGTGTTTCTCTTTTATCAGGAGTAATTTTATGAGCAGGAGAACTACTTTTTTGGGTACAAATAAGGTTTACAAATTTAGGCATTATACCAAATATTTTCAAAAAACATGTTTTGCAAACCTTAACTAAATCTTTGTCTTTCGGAATATGATAAGAAAAATTGCAAACTCTATTCTTTTGTTTTTCTGGTGTAGGCACTATTTATTTTTCTACTTGTAATCTTACTGGTAACACATATCAATATTTTTGAAATATATGAGACTTGTCTGTCGTGAGATTTCAATGACCGGTAAAAATCAAATAATGTTCTTTATAAGTTTTCATTAATTTTAGTTTTACATTGTGACCTAGTCATTTAAAATTATTATATAGCTATACACCTCGACTGCTGCACTTACCTGCACGAAGCAGGAATATCCCCTCTGGCAGTCTGACCCATCTTGTTGCCGGATAAAAAATGCAGCTGCCAAACCGTCCGACCGGCTTCACGAAGTGTTTCCAAATGAAAATATGAAGGTCAGAATGTCTTAGGTGTATAATATTTGAACCACTGAACCAATTTCATTGGTCAGTACCTCTATTAATCAGAAATTATAATACCTTCTACTAATACGCTGATAAGTCTTTAAAAATTAAGAAAATAAATTTTACAATTTCAAAAAAATAAGAAAAATAATCTAACATTTTTAATACATTTTTTTATTTATTAAAATATTACAAACAAGATTATTCTATACTATTTAGTAAGTGGCGTATCGTCATCGTTCGAGTCACTACTATTATTGGATTCCTCTAAAATAATTAAATTTTTCATTTCGTCTGGTTAACTAATATTTTTAAATTTATAATGATAAGTAGAGCATATGACAGGGTCCGATGTACATAAAAGACGTTGAAAAAGATCCTGGTTTGTGTTGATTCGGGAAAACTTCCGTGTGTGGTTCAGTCGAAAATTCCGTACGTCTTTATTTCTTGCTTCCAAAGCTTCTTCCGAAAGTTGGCCTATAGGCAGTAAAGCAAATTTTGCTACGCTTGATCCATGTACCAAAATTTTGTGAACTGTAGGGGGCATGTAGTACCAAGGATAACATTGAACATAATATTCAGTTGTGTCTGTACAAAATTGTTCAAAAGTCATAAAATTGATTTCAAATCCACTTGCAAGGACATTTGAAATAGTGGCAAAACGATTTATTAAAATCTCATCGACTTCAGTGATTTGAGATGCTAATTGTGGATCACTAAAAAACCGTCTTGCCGTATTACCATCATTGGTGGTTCCAAAACCTTGTTTTGGAATATCCAACAATAACCCAGTTTTTTTTTCGGTAGTCTTTCTGAATTTTTTTTTCTGTTCTTCCATTTTTTCTTTATCGCCGGATTTGGAGGAAACTTTCCATTTTTTTACATTAATGCGATACGTTATGTGGAGGATGCACTCCATTAATTTAATTCGACAGTGAAGAGGACTCAATCCAAATCGAAATGCATTTTCATCTTCACATTTTTCTTTCATTTTTTTTAATATCATTCATCTCAGAAATTTTCGAATGACAAATAAAACATTGTAACGATGAAGTATCGCATAAACGCATTACATACCTAAAAAACATAACAAATTATTAGTATTAAATATAAATAGATATTATAAATTTAATTATATATAAATATAAATAAAATAAAAATTACCTTGCCATCTACCATTGTCATTTGTAGTTTATATTTTATAGTGACATTGTTACTAACATAATCATTGAGATTGGATATTTGTTGTGTTATAATTTTTTCTTGTTCTTTAATAGTATCTATTGTTTCTTTTTTCCATAGGTCGGCATAATCCACTACTGGATGGTTTAGGATTTTTCCATAAAACTATACTTAATTCTTCATTTTTAAGCTAAAGGGGCACTAGTGATATACATAAGAGACTCTCGTCATAGCCCTGTTCGCTCCCGGACGTTTGTTTATATGTAGATTGAAGTGAACCATCCATACCCCATTTAATAAAAAAATTATAAACAATATGTTCTTCAGTATTTGTATTAGTAATCGTTAATAACCTTGATGACGTCTTGTCCAGTAGCGACTGGAGTGGTGTACTGCATCCAGTCTCGGTTATATTCATTACAGACGGATATGTTTCTGTTTTTGCTACTTAATCTTTTTTTAAAAGTTTATGACCATGTTTCAATGCAATTGCCCGAGTTTTATTGTATGTGTCCACAGACATGTTACATTCCATCATATATGCCAAAGCTTCTTCGGGTGACATTTCTGTTTGTATATGCTCTGTGTCTTTCCATCTTTTTAAAATTTTTTTTGCTCTGGTGGGTGTTTTTATAATTTCTTTAATTAATGTGCCAGCCTCAATATTACCTTCATTGAACAAACTAGAAGACGCTGCATGTGTAAGTTGGCTTGACGGTACTGAAGATCTTAGTTCTAATGTTTTTCTTCTTTTCGACCTTTCAGAACTTATATTAAAATCTTTAATTGGTCTACCACTACTGCAGTTTGCTACCTCTAAAATATAATAAATATAATGTTTTTAAATTTAATTGATGTTTCTAATATTATATTAATCGAAACGTTGAAATACATAACCAGTCTTATCTGTATCTGTATACTATATAAAAGAGAACCCCCTTTTTGTATGTATGCGCATAACTCAAAAAGTACCAAATGGATCTTAGTACAGTTTTCATTAATCAATAGGTCTAGATTCAGGGAAGGTTTTATAATATATAATTTATTCGTATGAATTGAAATCTCTATGATATAATCAAATTTGCGCCTTACAGACGTATATATTTAAATAGCCTAAAATGATCGGCCCCGTGGTAAGATTTCTCTGGCGCGGGGACACTGTAGATGAATTTTAAAGACATGGTCTCGAGTTCGATCCACGGTAACGGTTGCCCTTTTATGCTTTTTTTTTCCGCTTTTTACTTAGCTATTAGTTTTTACTAATGAATAGGTCTAAACTCAAGGATTATTATATCGGTTAAATGGCGTGGTTAATCTTAGTTTTGTTAACCGAGTTATCTTACTATTATATAAAGAGACAGCGTTTGTTTGTTTGGTCGCAAAAATCTCAAAAAGCAAACAACAGATTTTAGTTTGGTTTTCACTATTAAATAGGTCTAGTGGAAGGGAAACTCGGGGAAGGTTTTAGTGTGGAAAAATTAATTGAGTGCCGAAAAAAATAACAATAATGTAAAAAAAATTAACGTCTTACGTCGTATTCAGTGGTGTCGGGTTCGAACTATAAACGCGTTAAAACACTCTTTACCCGACATCCGTCAATTGCTTCTTACTAATAACTTACAATTTACTTGCACTTTCCGTCGTTGTATCAAAGATGACATCTTATAGACATTGTCTATAGTTGAAAATGTGTCAATAAAAGCCGGGAGAATCCCTGAACGGTTACGGCACATATAGGACAGCTATATATATAAAATATGAATAAATTGTAGATGATACTAAGTTCACTGGGTCAAATTTACCTATGAAAAGTATAGCAAAGCGTTGCCGGTTCAGCTATACATTCATAAAAAAAAACAAATCTTTGGCATGGGTCTTACGCACTTCATAGGGTCCTGCGGTGGATTGCCTACCTGATAATTTACTGCTCACATATTTCCGCGATCCAATTCAGTGGATTACGTTGGTGGTTTGGATGCATGTATATCACTTGAGGTTAATCACTGAATATTTGCCTCAGGCAACGCTGGGCGGGATAGAATGAGACGGATCAGACTTTTCTCGATAAAACGAATAAAAATACATAATGACCCAAAATAAATTGAATATTGTTTTAACGATATTACCTAGTATATTTCAACCGTTATATAATAAAATAAAATATATTATTCATATAGATTTGGCATTATAAATTTTTTTTAATGAGCAACGAAGTGCACGGGATCAGCTAGTTCATTATATTATACGAGTCTAGGACATCTCGCCGTGACCGATTCGCCGCGACCGTTTCGCCGCGGACTGTTTCGCCATTAATAGCCAACAATAGCAATAACAAAATGGTGATTAATGATATATTTGTAGTTAAAATATATAATTTTTTTTCAATATACGTGGTTTCTTATGCTGAACTCAAAAGTGTTTGAAAAAATTTCCGGAAACTTACCGTTCAAAAGTTATAGAAATTTAAAGTTTCAGTGATTACGCGTGTATCGGCCCTCGGCGCCGTCGCTCCGCTCCGCAAATCGAAAATATCCCTCGACTTGTTGTGTAAAACCACCTCAAGTGAAAATCGGTTTTCCTTAATATTGTTTCGCCTATTCGCCGGCGAAAGGATCTGCGGCGAATAGTCCGGCGGCGAAACGGTCGCGGTGAATAGTCCGGCGGCGAAACGGTCTGCGGCGAATAGGTCCGGCGGCGAATAGTCCCGCGGCGAAATGTCCGGGTCCGATATTATACATTTAAGGCGGCTCTTAGTGGCTATTATTTAAGGGGTAAAATTTAAGCAATTTCTAATCTTGTTGTAGCCGTCTGTAATCTTTGTGTTAGTCGTAAATTATTATTAGGGTGGATGAATGTGGGTGGAAGCGCCGACTGTTATTTAGCACAAGTACGCGCATGCACAAGTGGACGGACGTTGTGAGAAACGTGTCAAGTCAAAAATGTTGATTTTTCAGGAGAAGAAAAAAACGTTTCTATTCTTTAATTTTTGTTTTTAATTTCTTAGAATATTTATTTCTGTCTCATAGACAGATTTATTTTCAGATTTTCATTCAACTTTAAACCTTAATTCATTTTAAGACTTTTATAAGTGACTTGACATTAATGACACAAACAATATCTGACTTGACACCTTTTGTACATATGACTTGACATTAATAACCCCACTGATTTGGTTTTATAGAAGTGCTAACATACTATGTTAAGTAGGTAGGTACTAACCTTTTGCAGAGAAGTTTTTCTTTCATTATTCTCAATTTGGTGTAAAAGTTCTATAAAATGTATGATAGACTGATCAACACATACTTTTTTAAGCTATAGGTACCTACTTAGTTTATTAACAACTTTGAAAAGAACAGAGTAGTATGATTTAGTCGGTTCTGGGTCCCCCGCAAAACCCTCAAAACCCATTACCCCGCCTGCCCTATGGTTTGAGCTATCACATACGTGCCCGGCCGTGCCCCTCCCTTCTCCATCCATGCCCGTACATACCCTTCCCCCTCCCATCAATACCTACCACATACCCCCCCTTAAAAAAATAAAATAAAATAAAATAATGCATCTTGAATAGTGTTGAGTGAGTAAATTAAATAATATACGAGCGTTTAATATGTATGATTGAAATATTACATAGGAATATTCTCAACCATCAGTTAAATGATATTATGAAATATGAAAGTATACAACTTTTAATTGCTTTTTAATGATTCATATGTTATAAACAAAACTATTAAGCCTATATCATCGTAATATTTTAGGTATAAATAAGGTATAGTGATGTCTATAATATCATCAGTAGTAGCACAATCATTCTAGTTTCAAGTCGTTATTCTATTGTCTTAAAATTATTTTTCAGTATTTAAAAATTAAATTTTTAAGTGTTTCTAAACATGGCTGATTTAATAGTGGATAATGTAGCTATATACAAGAAATCATTCACATATATGCCAGCAACACCACCTTCCGAGCTTCTCGATTCTACTAACTATACGTTAAACTTTACGAAACGTAAGTTTATACATATTGGGGTCGATCCGAGTAATAACACCATCACGTTATGTTAATATTTCAACTGACTTTCTGCAACGGATATTTTCACTGATGGATAATATCCTATCATTCATTTTGGAGCAACCAGGAAAATATAAAAGAACCATATTTCTTGAGATAGAGGATTTCAAATTATCTAGCATGATGTATAGTGGCGAAAACGTTTTAGTAATAGAGTCTAAGAAACATAACGGATGTCGAATTCTTTTAAATCGTATAGAGCTCATACGACTTCAATATTTAGAGTGGTGTATTTTTGAAACAATCAAACGAAAATCAACTATTATGCAGCCAATCATCTTAAATCAAATTGATATATTTACTGAATATCTCGATAGGGAGCTTATCAAAGTTGAATCACCACTAAGAACTATTGAAGAAATGATTATATTTATTAAAAGTGTACGTGACGATCATATTATTAAAAACAGTCTTAAACATGATATTAATTTCATCAGTCAACTCAAAATGTATGCATTTACACAATTAGCAGAACATTCAATACAAAGGTGGAATAGGGGGACGTCACCGCAGGTAACTTAATAAATATTTTTATACCACACACAAAAAATAAATAATATATCTATTCTAGTTATTTAATGGAAATGTCACCTCACCTAAACAATGGCTACAAGTATAAGTTATGCGTAATTGATTGTTTTACTAAATTTGCATGGACTCAAAGGTAGACCTTTGAGGACAAAATCTGGTAAAGAAGTTACTAGTGCTATGTCTAAAATATTACACAATCGCTCACCAAAACTTTTACAATTGGATAACGGTAAAGAATTTTATAACAAGACATTCGATGAGTTGATGGCTTAATATAACATACACAAATATTCCACGTACAGTATCATGAAAGCATGTATTGTTGAACGCTTCAATCGCACGCTAAAAGAAAAAATGTTTAGAGAGTTTACCACGCGGGGTTCCCACGAATGGATTTCTATTCTACCGAAGTTGCTTCAAGAATATAATAATTCGAAACACAGAACTATCGGAATGACGCCAGTCCAAGCAGATGACAACCCACTAGTGGAAATAAAGCAACATGAAATTAATAATGTAAAAATTAAAAGGTAGGTGATAACGTACGGATTAGCACCCAAAAAGGGGTGTTTACAAAAGGTTATTTGCCCAATTGGTCTACGGAAATATTTGAAATTATTAAAATAAATAAAACATTACCCCCTAATTATCAGTTGCAAGATTATACGGGGAAACCGATTGCCGGATTTTTTTATTCTGAGGAAATACATAAAAATAATCACCGAAATGAATATTTAATCGAGAAAATTATACGTAGAAAGGGTAATCAAGTGTTTGTCAAGTGGTTGGGATTTGACGCGACACATAATAGCTGGTTAAAATCTAGCGACCTTAAGCTATGAAAACTCATTTCAATAGTTTATTACATTTCATATAGATAAGATGTACATTGATAATGGATATTTTCAATAACTCGATCGATGGACGTCGAAAGAATATTATTTCACATATTAATTCGAGTAATAAAACGATTCTATACGATGTAAAAGTACTGAAGTCGGAAATTGATAGTCTAAAAAGTTATATCATTAACCTTGAAGTGAAATTAAAATCGATTGGAGATGATGTACAGCAAAATAATGAGTCTTTATACAATCTCGAGAGCCGTGTTTCAGATCTATTTAATAAGTATGCGGAAACTAGTACAATAACACTACTCTAACGCGAAATGATGTCACTCGTTTAAGTGATGCAATAAATGTTATCAATGGAGAATTCGATGAAAATTCCCTTCCAAATCTTGGAGTGTATATTACCGACTTACTTGCACGTGTGAAAAACATTGAAGATAAATATATGAAGAAAAATTAATTTTTATTATACTCGATAACCTTGTGTTTTTCATAGAAAGTTAATTTATTGTGAAATATTTTAAGAAATATTTTTACCCCTCTACAATACTTTTGTATGATACAATTATAGAAATCGTGTTTAATACAATCGGTGTTCGAAAATAATTTCAGTCAAGCTGTATACAGGCTCGTGTTCGGTAGTCCTATGTAAACTATTCTATAGCTATTATACTTACTTTATACTACTATATACAATGTCATCGTCGTCGTCGTCGTCAGCTATAGTAGACATTCAATGCATTCTTGGAGTAAACAATAAATACATGATAAAAGAAATGTCTGTAGTGGACACGGAAACATAGGCAACCCAACACTGGATTTTTAAGAATTCAAGCTCTAAACAGGACAACAAGAGTCGGAAAACGAATAAATGGCTTGAACGAAATTATCATCAACTATCTCTGGAATATGGCGATGTCGAGTATGAAGAAGTAATTGAGGTGGATATTGAACTCGTTGAAATTCGACTGCATTTACGTGAAGGGTGAGCAGAAAAAACAACTTCTTATGGAACATATCCCACACGTCGCACTCGTCAATATCGAAGACTTGGGATGTCCTCGATTGGATCAAATATGTGGTGAAGAAACTCTACCCTGCTGTATTTTTCATATGGAATTCAATCTCAAACAATGTACATTTTACAAGGTTTTTGCCATAAGTAAATGGTTTATAAATAATTCTTAAAACCACTACACCCATTGCACGGTCATTTGCAGAATGGCATAACCATTCAAGGAATGTCAGGAACACTCACGGAATGGCATGGTACGGCACTGCTTGGCTCGGAACTGCCCAGCTCAACACGGTATGGGTCACTCTTAGCAGGTGATTCGCCAACTCAACAAGGATTCAGTTTAATATTTAAATGTATTTTACTACTATATAAGATTGTGATATCATTGACGCTTTTAGAGGTAAAGCATACAAGAACAATGATGGTAAAATTTTTGCCCACCTAATTTCAAAAAATATCAAAGAATTGTTTGTTAAAAATGTAAAACTACGATACAAAAATAATAATCCATTATTAGCTAATGAAATTTATAAGAATTTCCCGGAAAACAAAATATTTATTAACGATTAATTGACCAGACATAATAAGAAATTATTATGGATTTCTAAGGAAGTCGCAAAAAACTATAATTACAAGTATACCTGGGCAAATATGAGCGGAATTTTTATGAGAAAAAGAGAAGGAGAACAAGTCATCAAAATTCATAACCTTGAAACCTTGCAAAAAATGGATCAAAACAAAAAGATATCTGAGCTATGGGACTGTGGCAGTGTTGACTTGAAATAATTTTTTATTCAACTCATCATAAGTATTTATATTGTAATTTTTATATTTTTTTTCTATGTTTTTCCAACCTGAAATTCTTAATGAAATTAATTCTAGTAACAATGTCGCTAATAAGGTAATTGATAATTTAACTTATGTTGTTTTCAATACTAATGACTTATCAATTTTTCATTGTAATATTCGTAGTATTAATTTGCACTTTAAAGAACTCTTGGTTTATCTAAATTCATTTCCACAAACTTTTGATTTTATTATTTTAACTGAAACCTGGTTAAATGTGGATTTAAACTTTAGTATTCATGGATATAAAACATATCATTCCTTGGGTTTTTTAAATAAATCTGATGGTGTTACTATTTTTGTTAGAAATAATGTATTTATCATAGACCTTAGTACTAATATTATAACAGATTGCAATTCTATTGAGATTAATTTTCAATACAATTTACATAATTATAAAATAATAGGAATTTATAGATCACCAAGTTTGGTTATTGATAATTTCTTAATTGGCATTGATTCTTATCTGTCCAACATTTCTAATAATGATAAAGTAATTATCTGTGGTGATATGAATATTAATATCCTTGAAGAATCAAGTGATGTCTCTAACTACTTAAATATTTTGGCATCTTATAATTTTATTTCATGTATTGACTCTAACACTAGGATTACTGATACTACAATGTCTTGTATTGATCATATTTTTATAAGAAATATTGATATATCTAAAGCAAATTCTTTTGTCATTAAAACAGATATTACGGATCATTTTAGTTTGGCTTTCTTTATTAAAGAAGATTTTATTGATAATCTAAAAGATAATGTAATACACAATAATTTTAATAACAAAAAAATAATTAATTTCAATATATTAAATACTTTAATTTCTTCATTTGATTGGCATAGTTTATTAATTAATAATGATGTAGACATATTGGTTGATACATTCAACTATAAAATAAAGGAATTAATTTCTAGCGCTACTAAGGTGTCTACTATTTCAAAATCTAAGTTTAAAAAAACCCATAAAATTAAAATCTGGATAACTAATGTTCTTCTTATCTCAATTAAAAATAGACAAAAACTGTATAAGAAAAAACTTAACTCGCCTTTTGATTTAAAACTTAGACAATATTATATTAAATATAGAAATCTTTTGAACCTATTGATTAAAAAAGCTCGTTGTTTATATTATAGTAATCTAATCTCTCTAACTAAAACCAATATGAAAACAACATGGAAATTAATAAATGAAGTCTCTTATAGTACTAAGAAAAAAGAACCTCCAATAAACTGTCTTAACAGTTTTGTTTCAAATACTACTTTAACTAACAAATCTGAAATATTAATCGAATTTAATAATTATTTTATTAATGTTGGAAACAATATTTATAATGAGATTAATAAAAGTAATTATTATAAATTAAATTGGAATGAACTAAACCAAAACTGCCATATAAATGATTCTATCTTTCTTGATCCAATATACCCCACTGAAATTTCAAATTTTCAAGAAAAATTCCAGAAAATACTTCTTATTTTACAAATGACTTGTCAAATTTTATTCTTAAAAAAACGATTGACACAATATCAATACCTCTATCTATTATTTTCAATTCTTCTATGGTTTCTGGAAAATACCCTTCTACATATAAAGAAACTATTATTTTTCCTCTTTTTAAATCAGGTGATAAAAAACTATGTTGTAACTACAGACCCATTGCTCTAACTTTAACTATTTCAAAATTTTTTGAAAAATGTATTAAAAAAAGACTTATGATTTTTCTGAATAAACATTCATTTTTTTCGCCTAATCAATATGGTTTTCCTCCAAATATGTCAACAGTGGACCCATTAGTTAAAACTTCTCACTTCATTCATAATAATTTGGATAAAAAATTCAAAGTTTTGGGTATTTTTCTTGACTTTAAAAAAGCGTTTGACAGTGTGAATCATGAGATATTAATAAAAAAACTTGATTTCTGTGGCATAAGAGGTATTGCCCTTAACTTAATTAAATCTTTTATTTCATATAGACCTCAACAAGTTCGAATCGAAGGAAACCTGAGTGATATAAATACCAATTGTTTTTCGGTGCCACAAGGTACTGTTCTTGGCCCAATACTTTTTATCATTTATATTAATGGACTTTTAAACTTAAACCTAAATGCCGATGTTATGTGCTATGCTGATGATACAGTCATACTTTTAAAAAATAAAGATTATAATAAATTATTACAAGAATCGAATATATGCCTAGATTTGATAAAGAATTGGTGTGACAATAATAATCTTCAATTGAACTTAACTAAATCTAAATATATTATCTTTAATATTTCTAACTATGGGAGTACGTCATATAGTTCGTTTCTAAATTATGTATACATTCCTATAGTTGTAAATATTTAAATTTACCTTGTAATTGTGTTCCTTTAGAGGGAGTGTATAATATTAAATACTTAGGTATTAATTTTGTCCACAGACTAAAATTTGCTGACCATATTTATTTTGTTAATAATTCAATTAGAAAATTATTTTATAAATTTAAAATACTCCGTAATGTATTAGATCTTAAAACCTTAAGGGTAGTTTTCTTAGCCTTAGCACAATCAATTTATTTATATGGCTCTTTGGTCTGGGGATGTACATACTCCAGTCATATTAATGTATTATGCATAACTATAAAATGTTTAATAAAAGTTATTTTAAATAAATCAAGATGTTTTTCTTCAAATTTAATATATACAATTCTTAATGTTCAACCTTTTAGAATATTATATGAACGTCAAACTTTATTATATATGTATAAAATTAAAAACTTAATTAAGGATTATCAACCATCACATGATTACCATACAAGATTAAAAAATAATAACAACCTAAATATTCCCCATAATAAAACTAATTTTGGGAATCAAAGCACTATTATTAAAGGAGTTTTACTATTACGAGTATATAATATAAATGTTTTTTCTTTTATTAATTTTAATCAATATAAAAACCATGTAATTAGTGTTTTTTCTTAGTTTTAGTGTTTTGTTTGTTTTTTTTTTTTGGAATAATTAATTTGTAACTAATTTTTTTTTTCTCTCTTTTGTCTATATCTTTCACTTTTTGTTATACCTTAATAGAACTCAACTCATCCGCATTCAAGCTTATTTGCTTATAGGATGAGTTGCAACTTTTTGTAACCTTTTGGTCATCTCATCTCTGTAAAATTGATGCTGTTGCAATAAACTTTATTATTATTATTATTACTATATACCATATTATACATTTAACCCTTCGTTAGTCGCGCGGGTTACTATTGTATCCCACTATTATTGATTGTATCATATCTTTATTGCAATTGGTGGTTTTTCAGAAGTCTAATTTTAGATACCTTTCGATAATACTTGCCACTTACATTTATTATTACTATTTACGATTTAGTTATCGATTAAACGCAGTTGTATACAGTTGAACTCGTCCGTGTAACATATGTATCCCACGCGACTATTGCCGTAATTATTATTATTATTTTTGCGATAGTGTTTTTTTTTAACTTTACCATGGATGAACGTGAACAAAACCGAATTTTGAGCTTATTAGATGCTGTAAATAATTCATCATCAGATCATGATGAAGTGGGTGGTATGAGTGAGGATGAAGTAGATGATTATGTTGAGGAAAATGTTGAAAAAGAATCAAGTGACAGTGAGCACGACGTTTCAGAAACCGAAGATGACCTAGATGTTGGCAGTGACTTATCAAGGTCCAAGTTTTATTTTGGAAAAGATAAGAAAACTAAATGGTTGAAAGATATTTTGCACAGTAATGTACGTACCCGATCTCATAATATTATAACTCATTTACCCGGGTGTAAACCAGTTGCAAAAAATAAATCAAACATTTCAGATTATTTTCATTTATTATTTGATAACGTGATTATCCGTATAATTACTAGTTGTACTAATAAATTTATAATATCTATCACGGGGAATTTTGAAAGAGAAAGAGATGCTAATCCAACGTCGGAAAGTGAAATTGAAAGTTAATTGGATTATTGATATTAGCTGGTGTAAACCGTTCAGGACGGCAAAATCTAGAAGACCATTGGGATCAGTCTGGTTTTGGCGTTGAAATTTTTCATGTAACTATGAGCCTTAAGCGTTTCCGATTTCTACTTCGATGCCTGAGGTTTGATGATATGGGTGATCGTATGCAACGACGCGAAATAGATAAATTAGCTCCAATTAGAGAACTTTTTGAATTATTTGTTGAAAATTGTAAAAAATGTTTTTCACCATCAGAATACGTAACAATAGATGAGCAACTGGTCAAATTTCGAGGTAGGTGCCCATTCAGAGTATATTTGCCTAATAAGCCAGCAAAATATGGTGTAAAAATATTTGCACTAGTTGACGCTAAAATGATGTATACGTGGAATATGGAAGTTTACTGTGCAAAGCAACTAGTTGGCCCTTATAATATTTCAAATTCTCCGTCTGACGTAGTTATGCGATTGATGAATCCAATTTTAGGATCTGGAAGAAACTTAACCACAGATAATTGGTATACCAGCATTCCATTGGCTGAAAATTTATTGAAAAACAAAATTACATTAGTTGGTACGATGCGAAAAAATAAAAAAGAAATTCCAGTTATTTTCCAACAGCAATTTTCAAAAAATCGTGAGCTAAACAGTACTATATTTGGTTTTCAAAAAGACCTTACTCTTATATCTTATAAACCAAAGCCGAATAAAATAGTTATACTTTTATCATCAATGCATCATGACGCAGCTATTGACGAATCGACAACTGATGCTAGAAAACCTGAAATTATAACTTTTTACAACAGCACCAAAGGCGCTGTTGATACGGTAGATGAAATGTGTGGTTCATATGATGCAGGAAGAAATAATCGTAGATGGCCATTGACGATTTTTTTTCATCTTATAAATACTGCAGGTATACATTATACTTTATAATACTACTTTTATATTTATTGTCTAACATTTGTTTTATGTATCTATTATTATTTTTTTAGGAATCAATTCAGAAATATTGTACCATTGCGATCAATTGACTTCAAATACTCTAAAACGTCGCGTATTTTTGAGAAACTTGGCTATGTCGTTGATTAAACCGCAGGTACTTAAAAGGGCTGCCATGCAAAATCTTCCAAAAACAATTCTGCACAAAGCTGCACGTATATCTGGTATACCATTCGTAGAAACCGAACAGAATCTCCCAAAGAAAACGGGCTCAAATGGAAGATGTGCTTTATGTCCTATATCGGAAGATAAAAGAACAAGAAATTTCTGTGATAAGTGCAATCATTGGGTATGTGGAAAACATTACTCAAAGGTATGTAGTAGTTGCATGGATTCTAGTAGTGATGTAATGGATGATAATTTTTAAAATATATAAATAAATTGGTTTAATAATAATTATGATATTACTCTTTTATTAATTGTATATGTAAACAGAAATCATTTTTTTTTCAATGTTAAATTAATTTAATTTGTAATTTTTTTTTGTAAAGCTGTATAATAACAGCGTGTATATAGATAATAGCCAAATAATTTATTGTAATTATGATTTTTTCCAAGTAGGAATAAATAAAAGTATTATTAAAATTGGATATTTATTATTATGCATTATATAACATTATATTTTACTATGAACAATAGTATGGTAATTTTGAACTAAATATTTTATAAACATATTCTGGAAGTGTTCTATAATATTATGATATATTTAAAAATTGTATTAAATAATCAATAATTTACTATTAATGATTAACATTGATGGGATACAATAGTAACCCACGCGACCAATGACGTTATAAATAACCACGCGACTAACGAAGGGGTTAAATAAACATAACACTATTATATTATAACAATGGATATTATTTTTATTATGTACATAAGTCTATAAAACATATTATATAATATCACACACGTAATTTGTAATGACCATATGCGAGTGTGTGTATTCGATCCTCACCGACAAATCGTTTATCATCGAAACGATTAAGCGACATTTTCAAAGACTTAATCGTTTTAACTTGATGTTTAAACGAGCGTATCGACATATTCACTCTATATGGTGTACACGCGTTGTAAGGTGGGGGTTGAATCGTAGAAGTTTGATTATCGTTTGTGGTAGCATTCTGATGAATCACCTTAATGGTGGATTGGAAACCTAAAAGCGCACGCCTCTTCATTTCTCTATCTTTACATTCCTTATCATTACCAGCATTGAAGTCATCATCATCATCGTTGAAAATATACTCATTAACCTTATCCTTCTCACCATCACCATCATCATCATCATCATCGTTCTCAAACAGACAACGTTTATGATCCTCGAAGGTTAGGTGGTTACGAACCACATGTCCTCAAATACCTTTAGCAATGATCGCCTCCCGCCCACCGATTTTGTATGAGTAGGACTTCGCTGGTAGTGCGATGAATTCAGACATCACTCTACCCTCTGTCTCATCCTTGAACAATCCCGGTATCCTTGCACGGATACCTACATAACATGGATGATCTCGAGGAATATTCGATGTATCCATACGATTTAGAAGAATTGGGTTCTCAATGAGAACTTTATAAAAATCCTCGGTAATCACCCGATATACCAGTAAATCTGTAAGAGTGAGATTGTAATAATCATCTTATAATATTATGATAATTATTATGTTAGGTTATATAATATACCTGTATCTGTATACATTAACTTAATTCTATCATTATAATATCGCTTCATGACATTATAATGATAGTCATATATTAACGTTTTACTAATATCCAAGAGTGATATCCGATGTATATTGGCTTATCGAATTTAATAACCTTGTTTTCTAATGAAACTGCTGTCAGGTTATTGTTATATTGTGTACAGTGTTTAAATGTATGACGGTTAATCAACTTCCTCATCGTTTTAGGAGACGAGACGAGCCTCAAATCGATTCTCCGTCGAACACATTCTGTAGTGATCCCTCACTAACGCTTATATTTTCTTGAGTTGTGACGACGTTGCTGTATGTGGTAGGATTTGTATTGACAGAGGTTCAAGTCACGGGTTTCAACAACTAGTTATAATAGTTTATTTAATAAGATAAAGTAATTTGTTACAAACAATGTTATGAAAATTTGTGGACAGCACGTTAAGTAACTGCCCGAGAACTAGTTAAACCTACGTATGGTTACTGGGAATGTACTTAGTCTGGCGGTGATGTAGAGCGCGTGGACTCTGCGACCAGGTAAGTACTACATGTAGGGATATGAGACTAATTCTAATTCTGCTATGGATGGAGACTCGTATATATACCAAGTCTCCCTTAACGATTAGGTACACGGTATCGACTTAGGAGGTGGATCGGAAGAGCACCGGCGAAGGAATAAAGAGTACCGACGCAGGTGTGAATGTTGTTGCACAATCCTTGAGTTGGATACCGGATTATTTGGCCATGTGTTTATTAATTCTGATTCTCAGAATCTGTAGAATTGCAACAACAACCAGGCGTGGTACGAGGTTTAATTTATAGTGAAGTGACAAATAGTTGAATAATAAAAAATAATAGTAAACTGTCGTCGGTTTACTACAATTCCATTGTCTTACCTTTACAATTATAATAAAAATATTGTTCATTAGTTATAACTTATAAGTGATTAATAAATATATTGTTTATATATTCACCGAATACAGCATTGTTCATGAGTTTATAGAACTCTTTCTCGAAATTATTAGTAGCCATCTTTCGCATCTCTGTGTTTAGGTTAATATATTTGGATAACCAAGGGGATTGCTTGAATTTCAACACCATATGTACCTATATATATATATATATATATATATAAAAATAATGTGTTAGACTACTAGCGTGTGATTAAAATAAATAATGAGATAACAATTTAATTAATACATCTTACCTTATCAACGACTTATCAATTTTCTATCGCTTGTTTCAAGTTGAGATAATGAACGATATATCGCTGTTTTCCCTCAAGTGTAGCCATTAGTTTACACACCTTCGACCCGGGTGGTGTATTACTTCGTGGGAGAAACGGCAAGTCATTATGTTTTTCATGTAAAGTATCAGGATAGCTTATGTCAACATCAAAGACACACCCCACTTCAGACGTATCGTCCATTTCATCCAATAGTTTTAGTGCTTGATCCATATCACCGTCCCACCACTTGAACCCTCCATACGGCATATATTGACTCGTGGCCCACCCGTAGAGGTTGTTACCTATAATCATTAAAAAATAATGAAACTCATCCTCCTCCTCCAATAGAATACTATAATAAAAATAAATAATTACAATCTTGGTACACAAGCCATGATGGTGGAGCTCTGCCATCATATCCCTCCGTTTTTGGATTGTTCGCTTTGCAATAACGTTCACTGGCTTGCACTAACCCACCTCTGATTTCATCCTCCATCATCAAAATTATATCGTAATCTGTTAACAACACCAAGGATATTGAAGTATATTTCAACATACAGTTGAACGCGAATCCAGGTGCAGTGAAATAGTATGCTGGATCGAGATTATACGTTTTCATACATATATCACGGACATTTTCAAATAATAATGTAAATCATAAAAAATGAAATACTATATCGTATAAATTAAAAAACACAAACAAATGTTGAAGATGTGTTGTTTTATTATTCGCATCACGCGACTTGTATGTTGTGTATTATTCTCTTATGTCGAACTATTTTGTATTAATTATGCCTATCTATTTGTGATCGTGCTCCTACAATATTATTACCAACACTAGCTTAAGATAGTTTGAATTGCAGAACATTACAATAAAATTGTTCTGTGCATTTTTATACCAAAAGTTTTGTTGTTGATAATTACCTCCTCATTATACTTAAAACATAAATACTTAACTCTATCCTATACAGTCTATTCTCTCATTCTCCTGTCCTCCTACAGAGCTACGATGAAGACATCACGACGAGGACAACACGTGCGTCGGGTTTACGTGTAACTGCCGCCTGTGCGCACACACACACGTACTGCCCGGCTTCATTGTGCAGCCACCCTTCGCACATTTTTAGTCCTTCGAACCGGATACTTCACAAAATCGTTGTGAAGTATCAAAGTGTTCTTTTAGTATTTATAGTCGGAACATTGCACTAGTACTTGTCGATAATGCCACCGAAAACTACAAAAATTGGTCCCGAGATGGCCGAGTAAGCTTTGAACCGCGCACAAAAATCAATATCTGATATTTTGAACATCGCGAGTTTATCCATGAGCGATCCCGCGAAACGGGAACAATTATCCGCTAGTGTAAGACGGTTAGATATTCTTTTCAAGCCGAACAAAATGTTATTATTAATTATTTGGTCGCTGTCGATCGTTCCGATGAGTACGATGAGATCGATTCACCCGTAACGGATACCGTCGAAGCCGTTGTTGACGAAATTTATGAAATGGTTGATCGCACGTCGGAAGCAACCGTTCCTGTACAACCGGCGCCGATTCGACAATCGCTTAGCACACTTCCGAAAATTGAATTGCCGTTTTTCGACGGTTCCATAACAAACTGGTGTGCGTTCCGTGATAGTTTTAAATCATTTGTACATAATGATACCAATATCGACAATATACACAAATTTCAGTTATTTTCACAGAGTTTGACCTGTTCTGCATTATCCGTAATTATATCGGTTCCATTATCGGCGGCGAATTATAACGTTGCTTGGGCAGCGCTCACCGACCGATTCGAAAACAAACGATTGCTCGCAACTGCTCATTTGGATAAGCTTTGCGCCTTCAAGCCGATCGTTCAAGAATCGGTACCAGCTCTGACTACGTTTAAATACGTTTAAATATTTTCAAAGAAAATGTCTCTACTTTAAAATTACTCGGAGTCGAAGATCTCGCGGGTTTTATGTTGTTTTTTTCGGTTCACGTGTATTAGATCCGAAAACACGTAAGTTTTTTGAACCGGATGTTTGTCAAGCCACTATTCCGAATTTTGATACTCTTGTTACTTTTGCTCAAAAACGTGAGAAGATATTGGAGAACATCCAAGGTATTGACAAGACTGTAACTCGATCTAATAAATTTCAAAAATCTATCTCTCCGAAGTTAACGTTTACCACCGCTAGTAATCCTGTTCATAAGACTAAAGGCTTGTCGTCGTATTTGTCAAAACATTAAACTATTTGTAATCGTGGAAACATTTCCCGTATCACTGTCTAGAGTTTAAAACATATTCCGTACCACAACGTCGGGAATACGTTCGAACAAATAAATGATGTTTTTCGTGTTTGAGTTCGACGCACATGGTGGACAAGTGTAGATCCAAATACCTCTGTGGAAAATGTCAACAACGTCATCACTCTTTGTTACATTTTCAATCAGAATCAGAACCCACGACAACCACCAATCAGCATAAGCGTGCGCAGACTATGCTGGCAGGGAGAGGGGGCCGAATGTAATAAAATATATATTTTATAATATATAGTTAAATATTATTTTGGTTATTACTTTATTAGTTAGTTCAATTAATATTAGTCATCGAAGTATTTTAATTTTATACATCATTAATTTAACTACAAATTTAATATAGTAATATTGAAACTTCAAAGTTTATTTATATTTTATTAATATGTACATAAACAAACAAAATAAAAACATTCTTTAAAATTTACCAAATGACAAATCTTAGCTCTTTACTTCTTCAGAGTACCATTCTTCTCCCAGAAGGAGTTAATATTTTAAATTGTTCCATTATGTCATCAAAGTTAAGATTATAGGCCAATTTCAGGGCTAAAATCTACTTTACCAACCCCCTCACGATTTTCAAATTTTTTTTTTCAAAAGACTTGTTTTTTTATGCTTAAAACGATGGTGTAATTTTTTTTCCCGGAAACTATTATTTTAGAAGTTATAGCCTTCCAAAGTGTACGATTTTACGTTTATGCGCATGCGCGCAACGCTACTTGACTGCCACGCGCGCCTATAACAATTTTTTATTTTTTTACGTATTTTAACAAGTTTTGGGACATAGTCAGTCTTGGGTAAGTAATATTGTGAATCACGTCATTATTATGGTGAAATATAAACTATAGTTGATTACCTAATTAAATACTGTAAAAATGTTAAATATATTTGATACTAATTTTAAATTTATAGTAATTATAAATTATATCACACAATCATCATCTCCACTGAGTGACTCATTTTCACTGTCCGACTCCTCAGTTTCCTCTATCTCCACAGAATCAATTTTCTCAACCCTGTGACCCACTTGAGGAGGTGTTTCACAGCAAGTCGGGGGATAAATTATTATTGTACCATCGTTTTAAACAGGTTAGAATACGTAAGTACAAAAAAATAACGAAAATAGTCAAATCGTAAACTTTGGAAGGCTATAACTTCTAAAATAATAGTTTCCGGGGAAACAAATTACACCATCGTTTTAAGCATAAAAAAACAAGTCTTTTGAAAAAAAAAATTTGAAAATCGTGAGGGGGTTGGTAAAGTAGATTTGTTCCGCACTGGTCAAAAGAAAATTATCATTAATGTGTACAAAGAGAAAATCAAACAACAGCTCGACAATCCAGAGAAGCCCAAACTGTCGTTCAGAGAACTTATCGTTGACATTTCAAAAACCACTGGTATTGGGCAGCGTACAATACAAACTACATTGGGAGGCATAATAAGGAAGGTACAGTGTCATCACCCAACAAAAGAAAAGAGAGGCCTACAATAAATCAAAAAGTGGACGAATTCGACAAAAATGCCATAAGGCAAAAAATACATAATTTTTGGAGGAACCGTGAGGTGCCAACAGTTGCGAAAATGTTAATTGCCATCAATGAAGACGACACATTACCAGACCTGAAACGTACGTCTTTCCAATTAATCTTGAAAGATTTGCAATTTGAGTATGTCAAAAAAAAATCGCAACTCTGCTCTTCTCGAAAGAGAAGATTTAATATCTTGGCGCCGAAATTATGTGTTAAAAATAAGGCATTACCGAGCACAGAACAGGCTAATATATTACTTGGATGAGACGTGGGTCAATGCAGGCGAGACGCATAGCAAAACGTGGGTTGATTCAACAGTCACATCATCACGAGATGCATTCCTGAGAGGTCTCACCACAGGACAAAAGGAACCCTCCGCCAAAGGTAAGCGTCTGATTGTATTACACATCGGGTCGTCAGACGGCTTTGTCCTGGGGGGCCTTTTGTGTTTCGAATCCAAGACCAATTCGGCGGATTACCATGACGAAATTAATGGCGACACGTTTTACGAATGGTTTGTCAAGACCCTGCCATTACTTAAACCGAACGCCATCATTGTCATGGATAATGCCTCATACCATTCCGTAAAAAAACAGAAAATACCAACGAAGTGTTGGAAAAAACAAGCTATAATTGATTGGCTTGAGAGTAAAGGTGTGGTCGTTACTCATCCAATCGTAAAAAATGATTTAATGGAAAAAGTGTACCAAATAACAAAACAGTACGACACATACGTAATCGATGAGTACGCAAAAGATAACGGCAAACTCGTATTACGATTACCTCCATACCACTGCGAGCTAAATCCAATCGAACTCGCGTGGTCGTCAGTAAAAAGTAATGTTCGGACGCATAACAAAACCTTCAAATTAAAGGACGTGATGGAATTGTTGAAAAAGGCGTGGAACACGTAAGTCCGGAAATGTGGAAAAATTTTATTGAACATGTAAAAAAGGTGGAAGACAATTTTTGGGACTTTGAACATATAACCGATGAAATAATGGATGAACTACCTGAAAAAGATGAACGTCATGTTCTAACGATTGAAACAGGAGATACAAGTTTTTCTGATAGTGACACTGATTGATTTCTTTTTTGTATTTTAACTATTTTGATTTTTTTTGTTATCATTTACATTTGTTTTGTATATTAATATTATGAAGTGTATTATGTTATGTAATAATGTATTATGTTGTTGGTATACATAAATAAAATATGATATTACATACATATTATTTGCATTGTTGTTGAATACAAAATAGGTGCCCCAATAGCCAGTTATTAATTTGTTCGTGATGTGTTACTTGAGCCGGTGTATACAAACCACCGGCGGTGGCGGCCGTGACATTAGCCGCAGGTCGCGAGTGGGGGAATTTACGGCGGCGACTAGGTGGTAGAGTGGGAGACATTTGGGTACGAAACCGCCGGACCCGGACATTTCGCCGCAGACCCTTTCGCCGGCGAATCGGCGAAACAATATTAAGGAAAACCGAGTTTCACCTGAGGTGGTTTTACACAACAAGTCGAGGGATATTTTCGATTTGCGGAGCGGAGCGACGGCGCCGAGGAGCGTAGCGACGAGTGCCGATACACGCGTAATCACTGAAACTTTAAATTTCCATAACTTTTGAACTGTAAGTTTCCGGAAATTTTGAACAGGAAGTTTCCGGTAATTTTTTCAAACACTTTTGAATTCAGCATAAGAAACCACGTATATTGAAAAAAAAATTATATATTTTAACTACAAATATATTATTAATCACCATTTTGTTATTGCTATTGTTGGCTATTAATAGCGAAACAGTCCGCGGCGAAACAGTCACGGCGAATAGTCCAGCGGCGAATCGGTCGCGGCGAAACGGTCTGCGGCGAATAGGTCGCGGCAAGATGTCCTAGACCCCGAAACCGCGGCGCTCCGTCATTCGGATGCGCGAACGAGAAGCGTTCTCTCGCCGGCATGAGTATAGTCGATCCTGATGCATTGTACTGCGTAATTTGGTTTTTATCACGGACTAAGATAGTATGGACTGGAAACGAAAGCCTAATCACCGGGCCGCTTAAGGCTTTGAGTAGGCTTGTGCGGGGTGAAATATGGGGCAAGTGCGACTTGCGCTCTATCTATGTTCATAATATATGAGAACCATCTATTTTATGAATTTTCCCTCCAATGTATGAATATTATTGTAATTTATTATTTATTTACGTGTTTATTATTTATCATATTTGACTTGGTTTTAGTATTCGTATAATTGTATACAATATTGTTATACTCTTGTTATTAGACACTTACCCCCATTCGTCGTCGTTTGTTCAATAATAAGTAATAAGAAAAATCTTAAAAAATCAAATTCCAGCTTAATTCATCCAAACATGTTTCTATTCAATTTGTTGATGAACGTAGAGGAATCATTTCAAAAATGTTGTAACAATTATGATGTTTTTCAACAGACAGTTAATAATTTCTTTAACAAAAAATTGAAACTAATCAACACTTTTCCATGTAGTATACTGGACACTAGTATACATAAAATTGAAGTACCGACTTTTATAATATCATATTACATAAAGATGAGGATGTGCTAGTGTCAATATACAAACGTTTTAAACAACGATCAAAAAATAATAATGCAAACAAAAAGAAGAATTCATAACTTGTTAATACATAATAATATACAAATATTAAATAATAGTAATAGTTCCATCCTAGTCCGTGGTAGCGCTATATCCGCACTTGCCGCATTTCCCCCTCGCACAGACCTACTCAACTCCATAAGTAGCCCGGCTCCCCGTCACCCGCCCGCCTGTTCGTTAACAGTCTATACTATCTTAGTCCGTGGTTTTTATTAAGCTTAATTTTGAGAACGCCCTTTCACAAGAACAGTTACAGGAATAGTAACAAATAATTCTAACATTTAAATATATTATTGAATATAGTTTCCAGATAGTTTCTGCAATAGGATAGTACACACTGCACAGTACACACTGCACAGTACACACTGCTGGTTTTCCATCAGCCATGGACAGCCATCTGGGATGGATTATAAGGGAATTAGTGAACCCTGTTGGAGATGCTGCGGTCCGTGTATATCATTGTTACTTACATAATACATCCAGTCCGTCGATAGACACTTTACTACATCGGTTTTGGTCAATTGAAGAACCCGTCGTTCCCGCAGTACCTACCATGGAAGATGAGCTGTGTGAGAGGTGGTTTACCAAATCTACATCACGAGATGCAAATGGGCGGTTTTATGTGGCTTTACCGTTTCGACACCACGTTTTCATTAATGACGATGGTATTCAGATATCCACTCCAAAGTCTGGAATTGGTTCGTAATCATGTCAACTCGGAGAATCCCGATCTTTAGCTTTGAAACGTCTACTGAACTTGGAACTTCGCCTCCAAAAGGACAAACTTTTGTACGAGTCATATCGATCTTTCATGAATGACTACTTGTCGTTAGGACACACGAAGGTAAATATTTTATACCTCACCACGCGGTAGTGAAGCGGGATGGCGATACATCCAAATTACGGAACAAATGCATTTTAGTTCCCACGCGATTTTTTTTTCCAAAAAATGTGTTTTTAAGCACTGAATACAAAAGTCTAATTCCAAAATTGTCGCAAATCATTATTTTGGAAGTTATATCTTACCAACAGTGTACCTCCGTGTAGTCGATATGAAGGACAAGGTGTCCATTTCCCTTGTGACGTGCAAGACCAAGGTCGCTCCCTTGCACTTGAAAGGCAGTGAAAAGGACGAGTCTCTCACCATACCTAGGTTAGAGTTATGCGCAGCACTCTTATTGGCTCAATTGTTACAACGGTTCTACCTGAAAATCACATCCGTTGTTCCGATTTCAAAAGTGACGTACATCACCCCAGCCCCACCTATTTAGAATTTTAAAATTTTTTCTTCAACAATATTTAGTATGTAATTTGTATGAATTTGTATGACAATTTTCAAAATTTGTACGATCTTGGTTTTCCCGTTATCGGCCAAAAATAGTGGGTGGGGCTGGAGTGATGTGATTTCAGCCCCACCCAAGGTTAAAAATTATAAATTCAAAATCTTAACTACATCATAATTTAGTACGTAATTTGTATGAATTTGTACGACTGTTTTTAAAATTTGTACGATCATCCTTCGGCGGCAATCGCGAGTACTTAAAAAACGCCGTTACCCCAGCCCCACCCATAAGTGAAATTTCAATGTTTTCGAATTTTTTGATTTTTGGTGGAACCCGTTCAGATTTAAAACAATTATACATCTTTTTATAATATGAAATATTTAATATTAGATTACTGTAAATACATATATTATATTAGCATATTATTTTATTTTGTGTTTTTTTTATCGTATAAATACGATTATAATATCATACAGTATTTTCGTGTTACTATATTGTACAATATTATATCAGTAATCGTTATCCACGACAATCACAACTTAAAAGTGTAACAGTGTCATGTCACTGGGGCCTAAATTCATCCCAAAAATAGCGATCAACAATGAAACAATAAAAAAGGTCACATTAGTCACCAAAATTTAAATATTTTCCAGAATGAGTCGTATTGTGGAAAGTCCGGGGACCATCGTGTGATAGGCGTTAGTTCATTATCAATGATAGTACAAAACGGATGAACACTACTTACACTGAACACAAAAATTTCCATTGGATATGTTATTTATCATTAACACTATGTAGAGAAGAGGTACCTATAGATTTTTATATTCTTTACATCGTATACAAAATATGTAGGTAGCGTATGTCTGTAGGTATGGTAAAAATTACATTAGATTTTGAGAAAATAAAAAATTTAAAACTGAAGTTGTGAGACGTTTATTAATATACAATGTATTTCTTTTACCTTTGTATTAATTACCTTTATCATTTACCTGTATCATTAAATAAACTGTTTATATTGTGTATATAAGGAATTCGCAAGGTACTCTTGCATTAGCTTTTACTGCTATAGGTTTTGATTTTAAGTCATCATACAGTTCCCAGTTGTTGGTATGACTTCGCTTGCAGTACGATTGATAATGTCCAATACTATGTCTCAACCTACTCATCCCGTGTCGAACATATACCTCTCAGTTCATACTTGATGTTGTCTAAAGTTATTACTGGAGGCACATTGTCTAAACATACTAGGACCTGTTGCGCGATTTCTGTACTGCAATTTCTGTAGACAGCATCTTCTGAAGTATAAATAAATAATTATTTTTAGTTAACTAGATAAGATGTACAATTTACAATGATAATAAAATACCTTCCCAATTAAGGAGTTCAATAAACAGATGCATCGATGAAACAATTGGATGAATTGTTTTTAACCCTTTGCACTTTTCTTCTTTTTCATCAACATGGTTACAAATGGAGTTTTTCGATAAGTAACCTATTTCTTATATCTTCCTCGAGTGAATTTAAATTACCATTTGTTATATGCATTGTGATATATGACACAGGTATCGGACATTTAGTTGTTTTATTACAAGTGGAGATATTACATTGTATATTGTCCAATACTGTAGGAAACTCTATCAACAGCTGTTTGAAAACATTCCCAACTGTTGTGTCACAAACTGCCAATGTTGTATTGTATTCAAAATACTCTACCCTGGGTAGACCAAGTTCTTAATAGTTGATGCTTGATAGTTTCATATATTTCTTACATAGTATATTAATTTATACAAAGTACAAACACTACAAACATATAGAATTTTAAAATAAATACTTATAAATATATAAATATATACACTATACACTATACAGGCGTGAGGCGTGAATCTAGATATTAATAAAGGGAGAGGCTAGTCAAATACATAAAAGTACATTCTAGTACATATAAGTATAGGCATTAAGTTTCAGTTTTTATAGTGAATACAATATTCATCATACATGCATATTATAAAATAATTAAAATATTAAAATAACAAACTTTGATAACAAAATTAAATTGTATTGCATAATATTACCTATAATATTATATAATTACGTAGGCAAGAGTAAAATATTTAAAGTGCCTAAGGTTGGATTAGTCCAATTGACCCCATCCCCCTTGTATCCGAGCCTTATAATATACATATAATTATATAAAAGACAAAAGTACATTACAGTTTTTGAAATGAACAAATTAGTTTTGATTTTTTTGACTAATTTAACCGTGTTCACTTAATACTAAATTCGGTCAAGACCGATTAAACAGTTTTGGTCGATTTAACTGAATTGACCGGTTTAACCGTTTTGACCGTAGACCGATTTAACCGAAATGACCGAAATCGGTCAAGACCGAATTAAGGCAGTAACGGTCTAACCGGTCAAAACCGGTTCGGTTGACCGGTTAATAAAAAAATCGGTCTAACCGAACAGCACTACATTAAAGCCGACCATAAAGGCACTATAAATGCACCCTAAATAATTGCATAATATTTTAGTTACTCAAGTTGTTATTGTTAATTGTTTTTAAAGTTTGTTATGAAAAATACCAAAAAGGTTTTTAGTATTTTAAATTTTGAAGTTAATCAAACTGAGGCTAATTTTGTTGAATCATTACCATTTCAATACAACAAAAATGAACTCCAACATTCTGATTTAGGAGATCTTGCAATTGTGCCTTACCTTCCTGTTTTAAAAGTAATTTAACACTAGATAGAAACCTAGTATAGGTACTAATAATAAATATACCTACTTAATTCAATAACCATATTACCAACATTATTAGGTAATTTTGAGTAGGTGATATATATCTTAAATGTGTGTTGTTTTTTTTTTAGTGTTATTTTACTATAAAATATTAATAAGTTAATATGATAAATGCAAAAATTGTGTTGTAAGGGGGGTGTGGGGGGCAAAGCCCCCCACGGGTCACTCTGGCCAACATAAATCTAGCACCCCAATAAATTTAGCTCAAATTGCGCCTATGCTAATTCTATATACACCACCACCTGGAATTTTCGATACAGAAAATAATGATGGAATTGTAATTCCAGGCTCTTGGAGGTCCGAACAAAATTGTACCAAATCTATGCTTCCATTACAAAGAGTACCGAGAAAATCTGGCTTTGAAGCAAAAATGGTTAGAGGTCAGTTTGCTGAATATTTTGTGACAAGTGGAACAGTGGAATGGCAAGAAAATGCCAAATAATAAATTTAAATTAAATTATTTTTGCTTATGTAACATATTTGTAACATTATTTATTTATTATTATTATTATATACTCTAAGCATCAATAAAATTAATTTAACATATTAAGATAATCGAAGTATTCGATGTTTAAACCAAACTAAACCTTAAAAATATTTGTGGTAAATACATAATCAATTATTTCATTGAAACTATTTTATTGATTAGTTTTTATTCATTTCGCTCTTATTTTTAGGTGCTTCATTTAAAATTATATAGACGATATAGTAGTTTATTTCGGGTCATTCATATTTAATTTTCACAACTATATCGTATAATATTTAAAAACTTAAATACCTACACTTTAAATGAACAAAAATAACATATGAACAACTAAAATTAACATTTGGTTCATGGTTGGTAAAATACATGTCGGCATCGGTTACTACACGTCTAAACCGGCGACTAGAGCAACGTGCAGGGTTGCTACTTTCTCACTATTTTTCACTATTCTCACTTTTTTTGAAGGTGCTCACTTTTTCTCACTATTTCATTGATTTTCCTAAAAAACTCACTTTTCTCACTTTTTTAAGCTCTTTAAATATAAATAAGTGTTTAAATTAAATATTCGAAAGTTCTATAAATATTTATCATGGAATTACTTACGAATTTTACATTTTCCATAATCTATATAATATGTTTATGTTAAATTGATAATACTAATAAATTAATTGATTAACCATGTTAGATACACAGATTTAGATAATAATTATTATTATCTATATCAGCCTGCTGTGGTTAGATGAATTACTATCAATCATGAACTAAGATATACTAGTATATCCATAGACCTTATACTAATAGACGGTATATGGTAGTAGTTCCGGCATCCACACGTGAGGGCGCTGATAAAGGTCGTACACGTACACCGCACATGCGCACAAGAACCATGAGATTGTACAATAATTTTTAATTTTACCGTGCGCCTTATCAATACACACTAAGTACTATCACAATAATACACAATAACAATAATATTATTGTTATCCTTCCGAATTCCCGATTTCAAATTTTCAACGAATTTGCGGTTGTAAGATTTGTAAATTTTTTACTTTGTATTTTTATTAGCCACTACATTTATTACCTTATTTTTACTAAGATGCCTAGAAAGTGTATAATTTGCAATGCTTATGACAAGAATAGTGAGCAGTCATTTTATTCGTAAGTAAAATAAATAATCATATTTTAACATAATAATTTCTATTTATTTTTTATGTATATCTTCGTTTCGTTTTTTAAGAATATATTTTTTTAATATACGTTTTACTACTTTTTTCTTTTATTAGCTACCAATAAATTGTGACAGTATTATTATTCATTTTATTTCAGCTTTCCTAAAGATGAAGGTCGCAAGAAGTTGTGGTTAAAAGCTTGTGGTACTAAGCTATATCTACCATCATATAGAGTTTGTGAGGCTCATTTTTCAAGTAACGACTTTTTACCAAGCGGTCTTTTAAAAAATATTGCCATACCAGGAAATAATTGTATACAGCCAGAACCACCAGTATCCACAAACATAGGTATCTATCCATTATATTTTGTAAATAATAATTAATAATTTAGAGTTAAATCTTAACAATTGTAGTTTTTGAATCATGTCATCAAGAGACTCTGTCACCTGACACAGTCATACTAACTAATAGTATTTGTGAAACACCAAAAAAGCGAAGTTGCGATAAATTTCCTGATGTGAGGTACATTATTACATTTTTTTTTTCATATTTAAAGTAATTGATTATTTATATTTATGTACAAAATATTGGTCTTTTTATTTCAAAGTTCAAGCCAAAAACGGAAAAGATTTAATCCAGATGCGATAGGAAATTTATCTCCCAGTCACTTCGATACACCCAGGAAAGCTAAAAGAAATTTAGAAATGGTAAAATGTAAGTTTGATCAAAAAAAACCCAAAATGTAAATTTAAAAAAGCAAGTGAAGAGACTGCAGGCCAAGCTCAGAACCTATGATGACCTTATACATCAGCTGAAATATAAAAATTTTATATCTGAAAATGCATCTGTTCACCTACAGGTAAAACTTCATTACTTCATTTCTTAATTTTGTGATTTTTGTGTTTAATTTTTGTTTTATGTGAAGAAAAGTGAAAAAATAAATGAAGATAATTTTAAAAGGACGCTAAATCAGCGAAAATACCTTAAAAAACATGCCAATTTTGTTCCCATAAGACGGCTTACTGAATGGTTTTAGAGCAAAATACCTTATTTAAAAGTTGTAGAGAAGAGTTATATCAGGTGACGTAAGAAACTCGATTTTTGATATTTTAATTTTTTATACCAATTATTCACAAATAAAAAAGTGAAAAAAAAAACAGAAAACGCAAAACGATTTTATCGATTTTGAGAATGAAATATCGAAAATCAAGTCTCTTACGTCACCTGATATAACTCTCCTTTACAACTTTTAATTAAGGTATTTTGCTCTAAAACTATTCAGTAGGCCGTATTATTGGAAAAAAATCGGCATGTTTTACGGTAAAAAATTGAAATTGCGGTCGTCATGTGCTGCCATCGTTTCTAGCGACAGCGTTTGTGTATTGTTATTTTGTATGCGGGAGTTAAAAAAAAGTGAAGCGTATGTATAATAATTTTTTTATAAGCACCTTAAGTTGAAATTTCGAAAAAATACGTAAAAATCACATTTTGTGGTTTATTTTGGTTAGTAAATTCATTAAGAGGACGTTATACCCGCATGTGTTGTCTCCGTCTTACGAGTGCGTAACATAGCAAATTTTGCGCTCAGCAGATCACGCAAAGCTCCGTGAATTTAAAATTTAGAAAGAATTGACCTCTTATAAAAATTAAAGGTAACATTATTATCGAGGGCTTCTCATTGGCTTTTCATTATATTTTAATTTTAAAGCGAGTTATGAGTATTTTAAAATTGTAAAATGTTTGTATATCTTAAAATACTCATAACTCGCTTTAAAATTAAAATATAATAAAAAGTCAATGAGAAGCCCTCGATAATAATGTTACCTTTAATTTTTATAAGAGGTCAATTCACTCTAATTTTAAATTCACGGAGGAGCTTTGCGTGATCTACTGAGCGCAAAATTTGCTATGTTACGGTAATGTAAGACGGAGACAACATATGCGGGTTTATACGTCCTCTTAAAAATGTCTATTTTGAAAATTCAACAGAAGGATCTCTATAAGTTTTTAAAACGACGAGTGTTTTATAGGAAATGGTATGGGAATTTTTTTTAACAAAATGGGCGTAACGAAAAGTTTTTGAAGTTTTTCATCAATAACTTCAAAATCAAAACGAAGTTTGTCCGGGCTTTTTTATATTCTTATAAAACACCCTAAAACACAAATATTGGAAAAAAATTTTTTTTAAAAATCTATAGGTTGCTAAACTAGAATTACGCCAAGTTTTTCGAACTTTCTAAAAAAAAAATTTACCGGGAAGTCCAACTAATTTCTATGAGCTTTTGAAATTATTATAAAATAACCTAGGCTGTCAGACCATTTCCGCTCAGAATCGTTTTTCGTTTACAATGATATTCTATCATTGAATTAAATTTAATACCATCCATTACTGTGACCCACTCGACACCTACTGTACAGCAAAGCGGTGCCTACTTGCCGACCTTTAAGGCTGATTTGAAAAGTTGAAAACATTACTGCATGAATCATTCATAAGAGATAAGTCTACTGGAACTGAGAAATATGTTTGATTTAATATTTGTTCAGTTTTTTATACACATTTCAAGGTGTAAGCAATACACCCAGACTTCAAGTTTAACGTTCCAGAACAACTTAAATTGTTTGCGTTAATGAGTGAAAGACTGTTTATTACAAATTATAGTAATTGTAGTGGGTTTATGTAATTTTATTTTCTGTGAGTTCTATTTATTAAAAAAATATTGATTATTGTTTTTTTTTGTCAAATTACTGGTTTATTTAGCATTTGTTTTGTTAATAATAAACTACATGAAATAAATGTATGTGTTTTTTTAAAATATTGATAATTGTTTTTTTTTGTCAAATTACTGTTTTATTTAGCACTTCATTTGTTTTGTTAATAATAAACTACATGAAATAAATGTATGTGTTTTTTATTGTATTTGAGTAGGTGTCAGTATTTTAAATGTATTATATGTGTACAATATAAAACAAGGTAATAACACTTTAATAATAATAATATTTATTTATTTTCCAACTAAAATTGGTCACTTCCTAGCCATTAGCTGTGTGGAAGTGAGTGTTCTTTAATAATAAATGTTAAGATTACATATGTGAAAAAAGTGTTAAAAATAAATAATAAAAATGTGAATGGGTTAGGTTAAGGTTGATAATAAAATATACAATTTCTATAAGTATTTAATTATATTTTATTCCTTCTAGTCTATTGGGTCTGAATCATTGCGTTCTTTAATAGAAAAAAATATGAAAGGTCAAAAACTGCTGTATTCTTCTGAATTGAGAAAATTTGCTATCACGTTACAGTTTTATTCAACCAAGGCATATCAATATATAAGGAAAAGTTTTAGTAATTTGCTTCCTCATCCTAGAACCATTAGTAGATGGTATAAAGTTGTTAACGGTGACCCGGGTTTTACTGACGAAGCATTTAAATGCATAGAAAATAAAGCAAAAAATGAGACGGTAATTTGCAATATTGTACTTGACGAAATGTCTATAAGAGAACAAACTGACTGGGATGGAACAAAAATGCATGGGTTTGTTGATATGGGCACAAATATTGAAACAGAAGATGATAACGCGGTTCATGCAAAAAATGCTTTTGTTTTTATGACCGTCGGACTAAATGGCCACTGGAAAATGCCAATTGGCTATTTTCTTGTTGCTGGGCTAAATGGATCAGAACGAAGCAATTTGTTGGAGCAGTGCTTAAATCTGATGTTCGAAACTGGTGCAAAGGTACATTCCCTTACTTTTGATGGAGCATACACAAATGCAACAATGTGTTCAAAATTAGGTGCTTCATTTAAAGTAAACGATGATTCAAGTTTCAGTATAAGAAACCCAAGTAACGATGATCCAATATTTATATTTTATGATGCATGTCACATGCTTAAATTAGTACGAAACACGTTAGGAGACATGAAATATATATATAACCAGAATGGACAAGAAATAAGTTGGGATCACATTAAAGCATTACACTTTAAACAGAAAGAAGAAGGCTTACATGCTGCGACAAAATTGTCCAATAAACATATCTATTTTCACAATGAAAAAATGAACGTAAAATTAGCAGCTCAAGTACTAAGTAATAGTGTAGGAAGCGCTTTACAATTTTGCAAGTCATTAGGTGATCCAAATTTTAAAAATGTTGACCCAACTGCTGAATTCTGTTGTATGATAAATAATGCATTTGACATTTTGAACTGCAGAACCAAGTACTCCAAAAGTCCTTTTTGCTTAGCACTGGACTCTAATGTCTATGAAAAATATGCTGAGTTTATTAATAAGTTTAAAGAATACATACTAGGATTAAAGTTGGCCAATGGTAAACTAGTAGTAGATTCAGGTAGAAAAACTGGCTTCATTGGTCTTATTAGTGCATTATCTAATTTATTAAAGTTATATACATACCTAAGTAATACATACCTATTCCGTTTCTTATATTTTGTCTTACAAACTGTCTCAGGATCACATTGAGACATTTTTTAGTTCGATTAGGCAGAGAGGTGGGTTCAACAATAATCCTTCCTGTAAACAGTTTAAGTCAGCGTATAAGAAATTATTAGTTCACAACGAAATAAGTGGATCACAATATGGCAACTGTATTGCTATACTCGATACTACACAAATGTCTGTAGTGAATGTAGGACCAGATAGTATTATATGTAATGAGAGTGTACAAGATATAAATATATCTGAACAAGACCATGATTATTTTAAGGTAATACATAGGCTAACTCCTTTTTTAGATAATGTCACAAGTTACATTTCTGGTTTTGTTGTTAAAAAAATTTTTAAAAAAATAAAATGTGATATATGTATAACATACCTTGTTGATAATTCTGGTCATGTATTTAAATTAATTGACCCAAAAAATCGAAATAATGCTTTAATTAGACCAAGCCAAGATGTAGTTGAAATTTGCCAAGAATCAGAAAGAATTTTCCGAACTTACAATGTTTTTCTGCCAAATATAAAATCAAAAATTTTTTATGAAATAAAAAAAAATGTTTATCAAAAACCCAATATTTTTAAAGAACTTAATCATCATTGTCTAGAACAGCAACTATTTAATTCTCACCGAGATCAAATAATAAGTCTCACTATATTGACATATTCAAATTTAAGATTTCATCATGCAGCTTCAACAAATGAAAAAAAAAATAGTACCTCGGTCAGAAAAAAATTTACAAAACTTATTTTATTTAGAAATGAATAATATGTACTATTGCTAAAATTATATTTTTTAAATTAAAATTATTTTCAAATATTGTATTTATGTATACATTTTTTGTAGACATTGACTAACTTTTTTTGACAACATTTCACACAAGTGAATGAATTATTCTATTATTTATTATTTGTTTAATCTTGAATTATTGAATTTTGAATTATTTTAACTACAATGTTGAGGTTGACTATTGAATATAAATTGTACAATTAAACACTTTTTGTTGAAAGTATAATTAATGTATTATATAATGTTACAAGATTGCATATGTGGAAGTCCAAATTGCATCGTAATTGTTATTGTAAATGTAAATCACATCACCATATAGTATTGCTTATGTGTACGTCATGTACGTCTTGTAAGCATATAGAACTTACATTGTTAGAAGACAATTTACTTTTCATACTTAGTTATACCAGTTATGTGTTTTAGTTATAGTAAAATATTACTTATTATTATTGTAACTAATTGTGTTGTTTGTTCACTTTTTTCGATCCATAGGTTAGGTTTATAATCCTCATTCAACAATTTTACATACATGATATTATTGACTATAGTCTATAATAGTATAATGATGCATCTATAATACAAATATATATTTTTTATTACCTTTAACTGGCGAATGGTGATACAAATATACAATTATACTTGATGTTGTATAGTGTTTACTTGTTTCTACTTTCTACTATACTATATTATTTTTATAAATCCTTCCATGTTCCATACTTCCATCATTGAACATTGCCATTTACCAGAAAAGTCGGAATAATAATATACATTATATTCGAATATTATGGTAGGTAAGTGTTAATAACAATGTTTTTGGTTGCAAGGAATGGCATCACTGCTGATACGCTAGGAAAGACCGCACCACCCACCCGCGCCCACCCTGGATGACCGGTCTATTAGTATAAGGTCTATGAGTATATCTTAGTTCATGCTATCAATTAATATATAAATTAGTATCACGGTTTAAGATATATCTTAAACCGTGATTAGTATTATCAGGGCATGGACACTGATAACAATTAACACGGTAAAGATACAGAATACTCAAAAACGCGGCAGCCATGTTGGCGTTGGTCAATCGGTGTTACCATACCAGAAAAACAAAATATTTATTACAATATTTTTCTAAAAATGTATAGATCCATTGAGTTTTATTCAAATTATTTTGGGTACTTGCTTAAAATTTTAGTTTTTTATTTTAGCAACCGTATACGATTAGTATAGATCCAATACACAATTAAGGAAGGTTAGGTTATCAACATACATGGTGAAAAAATTCACATTTTATTATATCAAAAATATATTTTATATATAAGCAGCTGATGTAGTTTTGAATGCTAATAGTACTCGAGTGTTTGAAGGGAGGCTTGAATAGTGGAGAGAGATAGCATATGCATATGGGTTAAAAAATAGAGAATAGTTTGAGAAAGCATGTTGAGGTATGAAGAAATAATGAAAGTCAAGACAGGTGACTCAAATTTGAAGGAAAAAGATAAAGAGGATTGATTATTACAGGAATATGATGGCATGTTGAGCAAAAAGAAGAGGAGTTAACCCCACTTGCATGGAATAAAGGCAAAGCTGGAGAAGCAGAAGCAGCTGTGCAATATTTCTGAAAAATAAAACATAAATTAATATACATGACCAATAAATTAGCCATATTAAAATAATTAAATGATACTAATGAGATCACTTCACTGCCAGTGATGGTCAGTGTCTTAGATAGATTTCTATCTTGTATATTTTGACATAGTTAATTGTAATTTGTATCTTTATACTATTTTCAGGTATTTAGGATCCTAGTGTCTAAAGTCCCTGTAAAATTACATTAAATAAGTCATTATTTTTAAAATATTAGATAACATGTAATCTCAAATTAGACTAAGATATTTTTTTTTAATTATAATTATATTTTTTTAAAACACATTTAACACATTTTTGCCAACCATTTATAAAATTCATTCTGCTAGTCACATCTGTACCACTTATCTTCGAAATAACTTTTAATTTTTTAAAAAATGAAAGCATCATAGAAAGATGTTCTATTTGCATTGGTGTATTTTTAAAAGGTCTCCTGAATGATTTGCTATTTGGCACTTTACATGAATTAAAAATATCAAACAGTTTATCCATTTTACCAATGACATTAATCGTAATTGCTGCTAAATGTCATATTAGTCTTTACATACCTGGAAATAGTGTAGGTATAGCATCTGGTTTTAACCTATTCTCCAAATAATTGAGAAACATATTTTTCTCAAAATGTTTTCCACATAATTTAATATATTTTTGAGACAGAATGTCAGCTGGTAGTTGACAGCATTGTAACTAGATTTCACACCTAAAAATGTAATAAAAAAATAGTTTATTTATACTACAAAACACAATTAACTTGGTCATTGATAAATATTATAGGCGCACTGCATTGTTTACTAGACTTAAACATTTGGTATATTGTGCAACTGTGTAATATTATGTTATACATTTAACAAGCACCATTGAATTGTTTAATAATTAATATCATTATAAATTATAATATAAAATACTTACCGAGCAGGATCTTTGGGAAAAGAAAAAAAACTAATAGATTCTTTTTGTGTTTTCATTTCTCCGCACGATTTCACAACGCATTTAAAGGAATAACCACTCTTTCGACCAGACTTTGTTATAATATGTAGATATATAATAAAATACACAATATTATTCACAAAGGCACAGACCACAAGAGAACAGTTAAAACTTTAAAAGGCAGTAAATTATTCTATTCTGTGCCTTAAATCGTGAATTATGATAACAGTTGTTTAACTGATAACACTAAATTGATAAAGTAGCCAACGCCAACATGGCTGCCACGTTTTTGTTTACATCCAAAGTGTCCCTTCTGATTTAATCCATTCTGTGGTATTACCCATTATCACAATATACCGTGACCGTAAACGAAAAGCCGCATTTTCGCAGTTATCAGTGTTATCACTTTTATTTAGTTTTAGTATAACAAAAAACAATGTTTTAAATACAATTTCGTTTTCGCCGAGCTGGAACCTCATTCTCAAAATCACCAAATTTTAATTTGTAGCAAACATAAGTAAGTTAAATTAAGTATCTCGTTATTTAGTTAGTAATACTAACAGGTTAATTTTAATGTACCTTATAGTATAATATTATCAAGTTTAGTAAATTTAGTTATAATCTGTAAGAGTTATAAATAAAACAATTTAAATAATAATTGATTATTTGTATGTAAATATTAAATATAATTAAAGTTAATATAAAGTTATGTCAATGTGTTTTATAGATTTAATTCCTCATTTCAAGATGAGTGAATCAAAGAAGTGCAGTATAAATAAATTATGGTTTGAAAAAATTGATAGTGGTGGTTTCAAAATCGGCGAATGGGCAAGATTATGTGAAAAAACAACAAACATATTGTGTATTGTTTGTGCTTGCACAATCAACTGTGATAACAAAGGTTTTCAGTCTTTGACTCAGCATGCAAGTACAAAAAAACATAAATCCCAATGTATAGATAAATTGGGTATTAAGCAATTACATTTGTATGGTAGTGTAGCAAAACAAACTAACACTGATGCTATTGAAAATAGTGTCACTGAGAAAAACACTAAAACGTCATTACATACATTGGGCATTAAAATGTACTGTAAAAATGAGCAGGCAATTAAAGCAGAAGTTATTTGGACAATAAAAAGTGTAATTTGTAACATGTCTGCTTCTTCATGTGATGGTTTAAGTGAAATATTTAAATCTATGTTTCCAGACTCTTTTCCTGATCAGTTCAGTCTTGGGCGTTCTAAGATGTCATACTTAATATCTGATTCTTTAGGACCATATTTTAAATCTATTGTTATAGATGATATTCACAATTCATACTATACAATTGATGCGGTCCTGTGGGGAGCCGCGGGGATGGTGAAGTGGGTGACCGTGTGTGAACACAATAAAAAAAAACACGGTGTGGTTGAGGTAAGGTGTGTGGCTTTATTGCCGGTGTGAACACGCCGGAAGCGAGTTTAAAAAAAAACAAATTGAAGGTGTGAAAAAAAAATTAAAATGACACAAATCGACCTGTGCGGGGTCTCTCCTTTTTCGCGCGCGGAAACGTGGTGTCGTACAGGCGATCGGAAGGCTAGAAAACAACTCAACTGATCCGGTTCACCGGGCGGCCGGCCGACCGTTCCAGGCGCGGTTATCGCGCGCCGGTGTCGTCCGTCGTCGATCGGCGGTTTGTTTGAGAAGCACGGCGCGGCTTTCCGCGTAAAAGGCTGTTTGAATTCAAACTGCCATTACGCGGGACCGCGTCACAATGTTGTACGACGAGACCACGAATGCGGAAGGGAAAAAAGAACTGCAGGTGGCTATTCGTTATTGGAGTAAGAATAAAAATAAAATAATTGTGGTGCATTTAGAAACTTTTTTCCCAGTTGACCCAGGGGTCCTAGCAGATGAGTGGAGATTGCTTAGATGTGAATCTAAATTGCAAGCTAAAATCTTCAACAATGGATTAGGTGGTGAAATGCGCATAGATCACTACTGGAATCAATTAATACAAATTCAGGATAGTTTTGGTAATGTGAAATATCCAAATATTTGTAAAGTTGTAACTGCTAGCCTAACATTATCACATGGCAGTGCTGATGTTGAACGTCAATTTTCAGTATCTGGTAATGTAATAACAGATGATAAGACAGCCATGTCTTGTCGGATGTTAAACGCTCGGCTAAACATAAAGTCAGGGTTACAGTTTTATCAAAACCGTCCAGACTTGGTGCCCATTTCAAAAAAATTGATGGTTAGTGCACAGATCGCTAGACAAAATTACATGACTTATTTAGATTAAAAAAAAAACTCAGCTAAGACAACAAAGGGAGAATGAAGAAATTCAAAAACAAAAAGACCTGGCAGAGGTAGAGAAAACAAAATAAGGTATAGATCATCTAGAAGGGCAGCTTAAGTCTGCAGTAAATGTTCAAATTAATCAAAAGAAAGCATCTGATCAATTATTAAACGACGGGAATCAAAGATTAAAAAAAGCATTTAATAAAAATGATACAGTTGAAGCAAAAATAGCCCAAAGTATGATCGAAGCAGCAACAAAATTAAGAAATGAAGAGCGAAAAAATGAATCAGAAACAAATCTCATTCAAAAAAAAATTGAAAAAAGAAAAAACTGCCTAATTACTAATTTTATTAAAAAGCAAAAGACTGATAAAAATGACTGAGTTTCCTATTAATATTATATAAAAAATGTTTATTAACAAAAAAAGTGATGTTTATTATTTTAATGTTAGTTGATTAATTTACCAAAAATATAAATCATCATAATTTTAAACTTTAAACTTAAGGATTATTTGGGTAAGGTAACCAAACATGTTTTAATTATATGATATGTTTATTATTTTCTCTTAATTCATTTTAAACCAGTTTTTTAATATATTATAATTACTATATTTGTTGGTTAAATTATATTTATTTACCTCATACTGTTATAACTGTTTTATTATTTATATTATACCTATTTTGTTTTTATAAGACTATAATTATGTTATAACTTGTAACTTTATGTAGTTTAATAATAAACAGTAAAAATGAAAATATTAAAAACTGTTGTATTTTTTTTATATTTTTGATTAAAAAAAACACTTAAGTGAAAAAAATACTCACTTTTTACTAAAATTTTACTCACTTAATTACAAATAATACTCACTATTCTCACTTTTTTTTAAAAAAAAAGTGAGTAGCAACCCTGAACGTGAATGATTACTATAAGTACCTATATTTCCTGCATAGGTCATTGCCATTTTTAACATATTAAGTAATAATTACGCGCACAGGGCCGTATTTAGGAGGTTTCCTTTCGGGGACAACAAAAAAAGACACCTTATTACAATTTATAATTGGCCACTCTCTACGTAATGTATGATAAAGTTGTATTGTATCTAAATAATAAAATATAATTAAACAAAATATAACTAATTAAACTTACGTCTGTTGAAATTGATTTTTTGCAGCGTAAATCCCATGCAGAAATGCCATTGCATAATAGGCAAACCAGTCGGGCTTAATAACGTCTTGGACACCCCTTACTTGTTTTAACTTTGTTTAAAAGTTTTCTATACGCAGCCATAAGAGAATCTTTTTTGTTTATTTCTGTAATATCAGTTTTAACACTAAAATTACAAAAACACAAAAATGAATATTTAAAAACATTTGTTTTATTTCAAAAATATTATAAAAAAGTCAAAAATTAATCTAACCTTAATTTGTTTTCTTTCTTTCCACGCATCGTTAATTATGTTGCTATTTTTATGATCCGGATGGCTTGGGTTCCAAATTTGTAGATATGCTTCGTATAGTTGTAAAAACTCTATAACCTCATCATTTGACCATTCCATGATTATTTAAAAAATTAAAAGTGCCATAAGTGAAGAAAAATATAAGACAGCGTCGTTTGTAACTGTCATAGTTCATGGGTTGTACAGTGTGCAATAATTTATTAAAAATGAATTTATCTTCGAAGGAATTGCTTGTAGCTAAAAAGTTAGTAAGTAATATGGATGCAAGGGATGGTTTTAAAAACAGTGAAAAAAGCATGATTCTTTTTAGGTGTACATTCTTAGATCCCAGATTTAAACACCTACCATTTATAAATGTGAGCTCAGTAACAAATGAAATAATTGAAAACCTAGCACAAATTATTCGAAACAAAGATTAACCGAGTCAACTGGATATAAATATGCAGCATACTCCAATACCCCAATCTGGAGATCTATCAATTTGGAGTGAAATTGATAGTAATGTGGCAAGATTTACACTATTGGGAACTGCAAAATCAAGAGCAATAGTTGAAGTTCAACGCTATTTGGATGATGCAGTTATAACCAGACACCTAGATCCACTTACATGGTGGAAAGACCAAAGTTATAACTACCCGAACCTAAGTATATTGGCCAAGAATAATTTATGCGATTTAGGTACATCAGTTACCTGCGAAAGGATATTTTCAAGTCCAGGTCTAGTGTTGAATGAGCGCCGATGTCGTCTAAAAAGTGAAAAAGTTTATATGTTGTTATTTCTTCATTATAATTCAATATAATTGAAATAATATTGTGTAATAAATATAATATAATAGGTAAGATGTATTTTGGTATTTTATGTAGTGAACAAGTGGTTTTATTTGTTTTTAATGGTTATTATTATTATTAAAAGATGTTTTTATAACAAATGTTTGTATTATAAATCATGTTTATAATATACATTATATAACCGAGAACCTCCTGGTCAGTCACATTTTTAAAATACTATTTTGAACTTAAAAAATGAACAAGTGAAAAAAACAGACTAAAAAATAAAATTATTTATAGAATAAAAAATTATTTTTGTTGTGGTAACACTGCGGAGTATTGCTGTAGTGATATGGCACATGGTGGTTATAATTCAATTGATATGAAGTAAGCAAAGAGGCAAGAGTCATAGTGACCTTATATAAAAAAAAAAAATCCATTAGGTTGTTATGTTTGGTACACAACAGTTTACAAATTGAAGGTGTTCTACCAATTCCTGACAAAGAAGCATCTGATTTTAATCCTCTAAACGTTTCTGAATGTATACCATCAACATCATTTTCAATAAAACGTCCCTATCAGAAGGTATAAAAAATATATAATTAATCATTTTGATAATTGTTGCTAAATGAACACAATTTTAAACTATAAACTGTATGAATGTTGTAGGTAGATTCTAGAGATAGTTTAATAATATGTGATACTGATACACCCAAAAAAAAGTTTTTGAAGAAAATTATTTCATCACTCGTACGCATACAAGGTGTTTAACGAAAAAAAATAAAATTGCTCAACCAACAAGTCAGAAGACAAAAAAAAAATTTCGTCTTTGCAATGTATGAAGTACTTAAAATTGTTATTAAGTTATCATAACTGGTTTTATATTAATACAATTTAAATTATTTTAGACATATTTTAAACATATTTAATAATAAATTCAAAATTGTATAAATAAACTTGTAATAACATATAATATGTTGACATATTTTAAATATAATAAATGAAAAAAAAATTATTTTAGCTGTTGTTAAAGTTTTGAGGGGAAAAAACTTAATCAATCCGGATCAAGAAATCTTCATAGATCAAAATTTCTGTAAGCATAAAGACTTAATTACCAATTTTGCACAAAAAATGCCGGACTAAAGGTGCCCAAAAAATATAGCATGGAGCTTAGAAAATTTGCTATAACTCTTAATTTTTATTCGCCAAAAGCTAATCAATTTGTACGTGATGAATTTAATTCAGTGCTTGCTTGTCCAAGAACACTCAGCAAGTGGTATTTGAATGTCAATGCTGAACCTGGTTTTACCAAAGAGGCTATTGATACGCTATCTTTAGTGTGTAAAAGTTCGCCTTCTCAAATTTACTGTTTTTTGCTTATGGATGAAATAGCTATTAGAAGGCCTATTGAATGGGATGGTTATGCATTTCATGGTTATGTTAATTATGAATCAGAAATTCAAAATGATACAGTTGATGAGGCTACAGAATGTTTTGTATTAATGGTTGTTGGTATAAATGCTTCGTGGAGAATTCCAGTTGGATATTTTCTAACTAATAATTTAAATAGTTCTCCGAAAGTAAATTTAGTAAAACGCTGTATAAATGTAATATCTGAAACTGGTATGAAAGTAATTAGTTTGACTTTTGATGGCTGTGCTGTTAATGTTAGCATGTCAAGAGCACTTGGCTGTAATTTAGAATTTAGATCCTAATCCTAATAATATTGTAACTAATTTTAATGTTCAAGACAATAATGTAAATGTTATATTTGACGCCACACACATGATTAAGCTTATACGTAATACTTTTGGTGAAAAAAAATATTGATTGACCACAATGGAGGTGTTATACATTTTAAATTTATAGAAAAAATGTTTGGCGCCTGCAATATAATAAAACGCAACCGTCCATACAAGGTTTCTTATGACTCGTCGTCCGAGAAATAGTCCCCTAGCTTTGGTACCCCAACTTCACATGCGTAAAATTGTTATCATTACAGGAAAATGAAAAATGTCACCTGGATAATAAATTAAAAAAGAAGCACATATTTTTTTTAAAGAATAAAATAAAAGTTAAACTAGCAACCCAGCTTTTATCAAATTCTGTGGCCGATGCTTTATTATTTTATAAAGACAATTTAAAACTTAAATAGTTCAGCGGCTGTGAAGCTACTGTACATTCTATAAGAATATTTACTAATGCTTTTGATATTCTTAACTCCAGACAATTAGTTTCATTTGGTTTTAAAGGTGCTGTTTGTTTGAAGAATTTCAGTTAAATAAATTTTTTTATAGAACTTTTTTTCTTCTATGTAAATAATTTAAAATTTGAAAATGGTCAATTAATAGTAAAATCTCAACGTTCAACTGGTTTCTTAGGTTTCTTAGGCAATTTAAGTCCGCGTATAAAAAAATACTTGTCAATGCTCAAATCAAAGATAGGGGCTTAGGAAATTGTTTGGCTCTTGAAGATATTCCTATATTAAATTGTTCTAGTGTTACAGATCCAGTTACAGCTATTAACAATTCCAACTGTACATTAGATGAAGAAATTGAGCTAGAATCTGGTAAAGTAAACAATTTTGAAACTGATGGGTTTCATTTACAGTTTAATTTAAGTAATTTTTCAAAAGAAGTTTCTTTATATATAGCTAGATTTGTTTCACATAAATTGTCTTCCAAAATAAAATGTTTAGTTTGTAATGGTGCATTATTTGGCAATAGGAGCAATTTTTTACATTCAATAATAACGACAAAAGATAAAGGAGGTTTAACTTATCCGAGTGACAATGTAGTGAAAATTAGTATCGCTACTGAAAATTTTTTAAATGTTTCTATGAAAAACACATGAATAAAGATATAGTTATTACAAATGTTTTAAAAACGTTCATAAACAATGATTCAATATTCAGTTCAATAAATTACCATGTACGTGAATATGGTCCACTAGATAATCATATTATTTTATTAATAAAATCAATTATTTCAACTTATGCTGATATTAAAATAAATTATAACTGTAAGAAACAAAATGAAACAGTGTCCTTGAGAACATGGTATAACAAACTAACTATTTTTAAAGGTCAATAATTTTTGTATTTTATTGCATTTTTGTGCATTAAATTCATGTAAAAATATTATTTTTATTTAGTTCTTAATTGTATTTCTTTTTTACATTTACAAATTATGATGTACATATGTACAATAATATAATAATACTATGAATAAACTGTGTATTTAAATAATTTTTAATGTGTAACTTTCTACTTTCAATAAAAGCTTTCGTCTTCTATTGTTCAATAGAAGCAATTTATTTTGTCTGGCATTTTTGTTCTGAGTATTTGGTCACACTGACGCTCGCCCTTTTGCTTACTTCATACTGGCGCACAGTATAATATATGATATGGCCTCTCTATACATTTTTACTCTATGTGATATGGCCTTAGTAATTTTTTCCGGATTTTTTTTCCAGACCCAAAAGCCATACTTCTACCAATTCTGGCTGTGGTAAAAAAATTTGCCAAGTCATAAACATCCGAGCTCTAGTTATTACCTTATCTTCGTGGGTCTGGATCATAGAGACATAGAGTAATATAGAGATGCCGTTCCCTATAACAGTCTGTACGACGGGTTGTTGTGCAAAACATTCCTATTTTACAGTATAATTAACTTTGAGGAAAATAATATTGTAAAATATTTGATATGATGCGTTACTTGTACTGTAATATGTTTTCATTATTTGATAGTCGTAGTCGGAATTATGATTGTATCACTTATTTCAGTGATCATTGTATCAAATGATACAATTAATTTTTACCTTGTAAAATAGGAACGAATTTGATCTTCATTATACAGATGGAACAGCCTCTCTATATATTACTATATGGTCTGGATGGTGGTGGACGTGGAAACTACGAGCGCTAGTAGTTTCTGGCCATAAACTTACGTGTAGACTGAAGAGCATACCAAAATTTATAATTATTCATATTTTTGGCTTTAGAGACAGAAATAACATTTCAAATTGTTACGATGGTGAAGACTTTCATGTTGATGTGTAGTTGCATATTACCATTAATTATAAATACTATTGATAGCCCACTGCAGACTGCTATAGAAAATATACTGCGCGCTGAATGGCGAGTACCACTCATAGATAATAAAGAATGGATATGCCACTCACCCTTATCACACGTTCTCAAACAATTGGAATGTAGGTGCTTTTTTTTCTTTATTATCTATGACTAAGATAGTAGATTTTCAATAACAGACACCTTTGTGAGACAGAAGATATTATCTGCTCTTTAGGAACGAGGCACCTAATGTTATAAGAATAGGCGTGGCCTATCCATTCTTTATTATCTATGGTACCGCTACGAGTCGCTCAGCGTGATATTTAGTTATGGCGTGTACCGCAATTATCGCTAGTATAGTTCATAGGAGTAGGGATTAATCTTGAGTTTTTCACATTAGAAATAGACATACCTATTGACCTATCTTGGTTTTAATTCTCGGAGCGTCTACAAAGACGTATGCGCGTATAATACTATACTGTAAACCAATACCTATTTGTTGTTCACTGGCGCACTGCCAAAGATTACAAAATAATAAATATTAAATACTTATCCATAATAATAAAATCCTAGATAGGTGAGGTGGCCCCCTTTTTGTCCAAAATGTACCATTTCGGCTAGTAGTAGTTTTCTTTAAAACGCATCTCACGCTTTAGTAATAATGGTTAGTGGTCTTTACAAAAATTGAAAATTGCCTATATCATAGTTTTTTACTGGCAGAGGAAATAAAGGTGATCATTTGGCCGAAATTGTTAAAAATTGTGTCAAAACAATTGTTTATTTCCGACTTGCATTGGTGAAGTGGAACGTAAAGCCCGGGTCGGCGGGAAAAATTGTATTTTTTTATAGTTTATTCACCCCCGTAGGGAAGGTAATAGTGGTAGGTAGTTGAATTTTGGATACGTCATTGATTACGTAACTCAGTATGCCCCTTCCAAATTTCAGCCCAGTCGGGGAACGTGGAGCCCGGGTCGGGGGGAAAAATTGTATTTTTTTATAGTTTATTCACCCCCGTAGGGAGGGTAATGGTGGTAGGTAGTTGAATTTTGGATACGTCATTGATTATGTACCTCAGTATGCCCCTTCCAAATTTCAGCCCGGTCGGGGAACGTGGAGCCCGGGTCGGGGTATTTTGTTCTGGTCAGTAAAATCTGGGTCAGTAAATTAGACTCCCCCCTTGCATTGTATTAGTGTACTAGATACTACTTGTACTAGATGGTGGAAAACCAGTAGAACGCTTTATTGAATTTATCCCTAATACCGGCCACAAAGCACAAGATATGATTGATGCGGTTATAAAAATTATTAGCCCTGGGCCACAAAAACTTGAAATACATCTCTGACCTATTCAATGTGTTTACATAGAAACTTCTATGTAAATATATAAGAAACAAAATAATTATCGATAAATTGTTGTGTAAAACTATATGATGCCAACGGACCACATGTGTCCAGCCAAAGCATTTAGTTAGCTATTTCCTTTATGTATTATTTTGTAAAATTAGTTATTCAAGCTAATTTTGTGCTTTTTTATTTGTTTTTTCTGTTTTCAAATTATTATTATGTAAGGTATTTATTTATTCGTAAATCTTTATAAAAGTTTTAAAATATCGGTATATTATTTAATCTTACCATTTTTGTAGGTGGGGTGATCAAATTTCAAACTTATTGTGATCTTTATACTTAACATTAATTTAATATTTAGGATTTATTTAAAAAATAAATATGAATAAATAGTAAAATAATTAATAGTAATTAGGTACTCAGATATTATAATTTATTTAAAATGTAAAATTATTTTAGTAAACTAAAATTTTGTTTAAACCATAATTTCATAGTTTCTTCATTAAACATATTATCCAGTACACGAATTTACAGAGTCCTGCGGAAGGTTCAAGTCCAAGATAATTACTTTTTTAGTCTTCTTGTAGAAATTATACCAATTTGTGATATGATGATGAATTCGGAAAGAAGAGATAAAGCCCAGGCAAAAATCCAATGTTGCTATTGTTGCACTTGTGCTAAATAATGCAACTTGGTAAAAACTATAATATTTTACCTAAAACATAAAATGTATTTATTTAAATATGATGAACATTTTTCAATTAGAGTTAAATACTGTCATATTGCAGAAGTTTAATGGGTACTTGTGTATTATCGTACTCTGAAAAAATGGGAAATATCATATTTCATCGTTTATTATATTTATAAATATCGTATTCGTATACTATTAAAGTATGAACTTAAAAAAAATTAAGGTTGCAAAAATGTCTCGACTCAGCTAATACATCGTCAAATCATACGCAGACCGTAGAGTGGTTGTAGAGGTCACCGAAAACGAGAAATACAAATCATTCCAGGCCTTATAGGTCAATGCACAATCTTTCAGAATTACTACGAAACAAAATAACGGTGAGTTTTTCCCACCATCAGATAACATTACCTCTGAAGAGTAATTTTTAATCTATGTTTGCTACCTTTATTTATTTTAAATTTATATTTCACCATGCAACAAATTTTTCTATTTTTTTAGGTGGAGTGGCCCGGGCAGGAGAGTACACACAAGTACCGTTTAAATATAAGTGTTTACTTTTGTAGGTTAGTCTTATACTTGAAAAATAGATTGATTGTATTATTGTAAAAATAAGTGAATTAAATTAAACAAGTGTGAAAATTGTGCTGTAATTACTGGCTATATGTAGTTAACCACGATGCAACGATGCCGTTCGTACCGTTTACATAGGATCGATTAATAGGTCATAATATTATGTACATTGCAGTAATATGTGTGATTACCATAGACCTTATACTCATAGACCGGCCCTCTTCGCGTTTCCGCTGTGTCATGATAGGTGGCGCTTTTCGGTTACTGAGTTACTCTGATACGGTAAAAAAATAATCGTATAGGACCAGCTGTCCTATTTATCACGGATATAATATTATCTCGTAGTGTTTTTGAATTTTTTCGCGCGTTTTTATAATACTGTTTTCCAGTTTAGTGTTCACTTTTTACACTTTTTATTCACCTTCTTTTGTTTATTGTATATAATATTATAGTCTCATTTTTTTTTATAATACTTCTATTTAAATTTTAAATTTAATTAGTATGGGTCTAAAATGTATTGTATGCAGTAACACTGTTAGTGACAATATTAAACTATTTCGGTTAGTATATATATTAGCATTATTATAGTATTATTGGTAGGTACTTAAATAAACATAGTAACCTATTTTATCCATTTTATAGATTTCCAATAGATGAAAATCTTAAGAAAAAATGGATGGACATTTGTTCAATAAATAAATGTCTAGTTTCCTATCGCGTGTGTAGTATACACTTTAAGAATGATGATTTTAAAATGAATGGTCTCTTATGTCCAAATTCTTTTCCCGTTTTAAATACATCAACAATTTTAGATGTTTCAAATACTAGCAAATTCAAGTAATACTATATCTCATCTTATAATATTTATGATAATTAGTTACCTGCATTGTATAACATAAACATTAAACATTATACATTAACAGTACACCTAGCTGTAAGAGAAAGCTGTATGAACCTGAAAACAATGAGTCAAATGAGGTTTTGGGACAAATTACAATCAGCCCAAACACTCAGTAAGTAATATTTGTTAGATAATATAAAATGTTAACTATAATATAGTTATTTGAGATATTATCTTTAATATAAGAATAAAAAAAATTTATTTTTTTCCTACAGTCATTTGGTTCAAAAACGTTAGATGAAATTGTTAAACGAAAAAGTGCCTTTAGTAATGGTACTTGTAGTGATGAATTAAGGAAATTTTCTGTTACTCTCCAGTTTTATTCAACAAAAGCATACAATGTCGTTAGGAAACAATTTTCTAATATTTTACCTCACCCTCGAACTTTAACTAAATGGTACAAATCAATTAACGGAGATCCTGATTTTACCAGTGAATCATTTAACACCCATAAACTTAAAACCCAAGACAATTCAATTGTTCTTGCTAATGTTGTAGTTGATGAAATGTTTATTAAAGATAAAATTGAATTTGATGGGACTAAATTTCATGGTTTAGTGGATATGGGCTCAGTTGGAATTGACAGTTGTGATAATGATAATATGGATCACGCTACAAATGCTTTAGTATTTATGGCTGTAGGTATTAATTCTCATTGGAAATTTCCATTAGGTTATTTTTTAGTTAAAGGGTTGAGTGGCAGTGAGAGAGCAAATTTAATGCAAAAATGTCTAGAACTTCTTAACGAAACTGGTGTGAAAATTCATAGTATTACTTTTGATGGAGCCCATTGTAATTTAAGTATGTGTACTTAAGTTAGGAGCAAATTTCAATTTAAATAATCCACAGTTCTTTTTTCCACACCCTGTAACCCAGGAAAAAATCTTTGTATTTTATGACCCATGCCACATGATTAAATTAGTCAGAAATACACTAAGCAATAAGAAAATATTAATTAATGCTGCAGGAGAAGAAATTAAATGGGATCATATACATAAATTACATTTAAAAGAAAAAGAAGAAGGATTAAGATCAGCTACAAGGTTAACAAATAAACATATATTTTTTCACAACGAAAAAATGAATGTTAAATTGGCAACACAAGTATTTAGTTTAAGTGTATCTAATGCATTAAAATTCTGTGAGTCATAAGGTATATTTCAAAATACAAATCCTACAGCAGAATATTGTTTATTCATGAACAATGCATTTGACATTTTGAATTGCCGTACAAAATTTTCAAAATCCCCATACAACCTGGCATTATTTCCGAACACATACATAAAATATAAACAATTCATTGAATTATTTGAAGAGTATGTATTTAGTCTAAAACTAATTGATGGATTGAATGTTGTGAACTCTCCAAGAAAAACAGGATTTGTAGGTATACTATGGGCCTTAAAAAATTGGTTAAATATGTATGATTTAATAAAAAAAAAGATTATGGCCTGGAATATACTCTGTCGTACAAAATTTCACAGGACCACTTGGAAACTTTTTTTAGTATGGTTAGATCAAAAGGAGGTTATAACAACAATCCTTCAGCAAAGGAATTTAAAACATCATATAAAAAACTTTTAGTTCATCACCATGTCAGTGGATCCCAGTATGGTAACTGTCTGCCAGAATCCATGTTGTCCAAATCTTACAATATACCTGACTCAATAGTAAATGAGAAAGAAGAACAATTAGAGATTGTACCCCAAAACCAAGATCATGATTATTTTAATGTTTGTATAAAAGCTTCCCCATATGTTGAAAATGTCACAGAGTACATTGCTGGATTTGTTGCAAGAAAGGTTATAAGAAAAATGAACTGTGAAATATGTAAAACGTTTCTAATTGACAATGACAATTCAACTGTGTTAATTCAATTAAAAAACAGAAATGATGCACTTTACAAACCTAGCAAAGATGTTAACTTTATTTGTTGTGTTTCGGAGAGATGGATTCGAAGCTCAAACTTAAAAGAAATGTACAAAAAAAATTTCATTAATAAATTGTACATAAAAATTAAATCTGAAGTATATAATTTCATTTTTCGAGGCAGTATAATGGATGAACATGTAAGTAATCAGAATGTATTTACAAACCACAGAGATCAGTTAATAACAATAATAATAACTACTTTTATAACGTTAAGACTTCGACATATCGTCAACCAACAACAAAAGGCAACAGTGGGAGTTAGAAAAAAATTTACTAAACTAATTTTATTTAGAAATGAATAGGTATTAGGTAGGTAACTAAATAGTTAGCTTTTTATACTTATTTTTGAATGATTAAATATGTTTGATATTTACTATTTAGTTACAAATAAATTATTATGAATAATAATAAATAGTGGTCGTTTATTTTATATGTATAAATTAAATAAAAAAATTAATTATATTACCTATATTATATTTTTCAAATATATATTTTCATTGCACAATATTTTTTAATACATCTAATGCTTGATTGTATGGTAGCACTGATCCATAAATGGGCTGCATCACTGCGCTATGTCAGCTTGCGACTATCAATGTATTTAGTATAGGATGGGCCGGTCTATGAGTAAAAGGTCTATGGTGATTACCTACATATTGCCATCATTCCCCATTTCAGCCATCGTCGACCGAATCCTTAACCAGAACACACTCAAACTCAAGTCACAACTGTACGAGGGCTGTGTTGCCTGATAATGCCACCTCTTGAGAAAAACAAATTTACACCTTACCAAGAATATTTTGTAACCCTCCTAAAAAACATGCTAATGCTAGAAGACTCGAACCATTGTAATGTTCCTATATAGGTATTATAAAGAATAATCATAGATAAATCGGTCATAATATCACCCAATCCACTACTCACTAGGTACTGTATTAAGCTAACATTGGATAAAAGATGATGATTATGACCTATTACGGTAGTCTCAATGAACACAATTTAAAATTAATACGAATGTAAATTATGTGTATTTTTTGCATTATGTGAGTCGTAAATGCGATGTTTTAAACGACAAAATTGTCAAATTATAAGGACTTTAATAACCTGTATATCTCGGTTGACTATTAATTGCTTGGTGATGTAAACTTTAAAGCACGAAAGCGATAATAACAACATTACTATTATGAGCAATATCCACAGGTCACGGAACAATTCGTTGATTTCTTTTTTGGTTTTTTTACTAAAAATCCATCCTTTAATTGAGCCCAGTAATGAATATCTATAATACAAAATACATACATAATATAATATCAATATTGTACATGTTCATTTTTGATTTTGTATTCACGTCAATAACTGGCTATATCTTAGCCATAATACATACCTAGGTATCTAGATTAATCGTTAGTTAGCTATATTATATGATTGTTTTTTTATGCATAAACTATCATTACTTAGTGATCCACCTGGTTTTATATTTATAAGTACAAATTTCACAGTCACTAGAGTTGGCTTGTAAGAGCCATTTTTCTACACATTTTCTATGAACCTTGGAAATACTTCCACGGCAAAAACAAGGAGAAATACATTTATTCGATTCTTCTAAATCGGACTGTAGACATATTCTACAGACATTGTGTGTTGCTAAATGTACATGAAAAATGTTGAGTTGTAAAAAATTTAAATAATTATTTCATATTCAGGTATCAATTTACATTCAGGGATCTGAATTTCTTTGAATGTAGTTGCTGACATATGTGGAATTATTTTATCTTCTAGAGCTTCAATAAGATCTTTTTCATTTATCTTGGAGCATAATTCTATTTGTCTAGAGTACGATGCTTGAGTTTCTGAAATAACTAAAGTACATTACAACACCTTATTCAAAAAAAAAAAATATTTAATACCTGGGATTAAAATACGTTTATTAACTTCTGTCATTTTTGATAAATGTCTTAAACTAATTAAAAAATACCTTATTCGTTATTTGATCATACTTTATTTATTTGCTTAAATTTTTTGTCATAGATACTTAAAATGTTTTATTTTATTTAGTTTAATTTCATATTTTACTACAAGCAAAATATGTAGCTTGGGTGGAATAATAAATAAAAGAAAAAATTAAATCTTTTTAAAGATATCAGTTTTTAAAATAAAATAATTTTTATTAAAATATTAAATATTATTTAAATTTAGTTATTAATATTATGTTGACCAGTTGCCCCCCACGGCTGTTATCGGGATTTTAAAAATATACCAGTTGCCCTCAACCGAATGTACCAGTTTCCCTCACATGTTAATACACACACGATACACAATATATAGCCCGTAAAATAAAGGAGGTAAATATACAAATAATAAATAAAATATAAAATTATTTATAAAAATTGATAAAAAAATTAATATTCTTGGAATTATTATACATAATATTGTATTTTGTAATAATTACTAACAAAATAATATGAATACAATAGTCAATAAAATAATAATTCTTATCATTATGTGGCATTCAATGCGAACATTTTTCAAAAAAATAAATACTAATAACAACCATAAAAATACTAATTAAAATATAATAAATGATAATAACAAGAGTATTCCGATAAAGCTTAATTTAATTGTCGTTACTCGTTACTTATACCTAAATCGGGTATCCACATAGACGCGTTTTGGTAAAATCATCGCTTTGCACCAAGTAGGCTATTATTATTACAAAATACAATATCATATATAATTGCAAATATAAAAATTTGTTTTTTTTTTTTTTATTTATCTTTAAATTTTTACATCTCTGCTTCGACATCAAAAGCCATTAGCATTAGATTCATTATACATGTATTTGCATTTTAATTATGTCTTATTCAGCTAAAGTTGATAAAAGGATACAAATTGAATAAAAATCAGGAACCAGAACCTTAATTTCCAAAAAATGAAAAACCGTAACCGAACCTTAATTATAAAAGGGTTATTTTGGTTAGGTTAGACTAGTTTTTTGGACTAGTAAAACTTTAGAAATCACCATTTTGGTTAGGTTGGAGGAATGAAACGTCAACATAACACAAAGAGACCTTTAAAAGGCAGAAAAAGGATTGATGTTGGGTTAGAATTAGAAAAATACTTGGCAAGTAATTGGAGACGCAATAACGTTAAAGACATTGAGTTTGGCAGATTTTCTCCCATAAATTTATATTCCTTACCTACATTACGAAGAGCAAAACAAGAAACTAAAGATAAAATATAAATGTCCCATCCAATCTTTAATGGAATTTAAGCACAATTCTAGTCTTTCTGGATCTATTCATGTCATCGCAATTGACCCTAGTTTTCGTTCACTATCAAATTGCAGTACACAAAGATGCCAGTAAAGAATATACAAAGTTATCAATTGATGCAACTGGTAGTCTTGTGAAAAAGTTGAAAGGAACGTTATTAGATTTATTGTCCGCCCACATATTTTTATACGAAGGAATTTTAAGTACAAGCATTGGCCACATTTCCATAACTCAAATGATATCTGAGAATCAAGACACGTTGTCAATCTATAATTTGTTAGCATCTTGGATGGCTACGGGTATCCTGCCACCAAACAAAGTCATATGTGACTATTCTCGTGCTCTTCTGGCAGCAATAACCAGTTTTTTTTAAGGGAGCAAGTACAGTTGTTAATTGGCAAGGAGAAAGAATTACCAACTACATATATCAATATACATAATCAAGGGTGCAACCAAGGGAGGTATTTTGGGTGTCTGGGCACCCCCCTTTAACTGTAACTTTATAAATAATAATGTGTTATAACTTAAAATTATGTTTAAAATAAACATTTTACTATAACCCACATAGATATTGCGATAAAACGGAAACTGAAGAATGCGATAATGAAAACCACTAGTATCTAATTGCTAATCTTATCGAATTATCGTTGTATATTTGTGTTGACTGTCGTCTGTGCGTCTGTCTGTATACTAGGCAGTTCACTGTTCAGTTGTTCGAACGTTATTGCCGCCGTCGCCTGTCGATCAAACAAAATGAGTAAACGTGCTAACAAAAGTATAACAGAATTTTTTGTTAATAAATTACCTCAACATGAATTGACGCAGTCATCAACAAATATCGAGAAACCGGAAAATCCTAGTCCGGAACATGAACATGTGAACTGCGATAATCAGGACAATTGGGTTAGTTAATTTGATATTCAATTATATATTGGTCAAAGTCAAAAGCTTTCAAATAAAGCAAAAGTTGAATATTTTCAAAAAATATGGACCCCAGAAAGAACATTTGTATTCCCAACGAATTGATAATGTTGTACGTAAAATACATACTGTTAGGAATAATGCTGACGAAGAATTTTCAAAGTGTTTTGATGAACTTTAAAGAAAATCAAATGATGTAGGTTTTGAGATAAAAATGCCTAGATATACAAAAAGACAGACTTATAGGCAGAATACTCCCAGTAATAATGCTCAAGATTATTTTAAAGTTTCTTTATTCATACCTTTTTTAGATTCGTTTATAAGTCAGTTAAATGAAAGATTTATTAAACATAAAGAAATTATTCAAGGATTTAAAATGCTTTTTCCAGTTGCTCCTCTTACTGAACAACGAAAAATTAATCAAAAATGTGGCGGAATTTTATGCAAACGATTTGAAAGATTTATCAAAAACTTTAGCTGAAGTAAAAATTTGGCATCATCAAGTTTTTAAACTACGGCTGGAAACCAACTTAAAAATGGTTACTATTATTGAAGTAATCAGTGATTGTAATAAAAATCTATATCCGAACGTTTATAACCTACTGACAATTCTTTTAACGTTACCCGTGACATCTTGTGAAGCTGAGAGGTCATTTTTAACTTTAACACGTTAACTGCCACGAGCCCGCCGGCGACCTAACACGGATACATTAAAGTGGAGCCATTTAGGTTGCCGGCGACCTAAACTGAATTATTCTTCAAGGGCCGCTTAGGTCGCCGGAAGTTCAAACCTCTCATTGTATTTCAACTACTATATTTTTTGATGGCGTAGAAATAATGACTTAATAATAATACCATGGTGTACACGAGAAAAAAACAAACAATTTAAAAAAAAAACTTATTGATTCCTTTATTTTAACTGTGTTTAAAAAATATTTTTAAATGTACATAAATTAATAATGGAAAAAAAAAATTAAATAACTTTTATGATTTTTTATTGAATCTTCATATAATATGATCAGATAAACATGATAGACAAATAAATGATTGTGATGGACATGTACATGCAAAAAGTAGTGACTTTTTTTGTCTTATTTAATGCTTCTCTAAAACATAAATATATATTTTTTATTAGTTTTCAATTAATTTATAAAGATGATAAAATTAAAAAAAATTACAAAGAATCTAATTACCTAAATCCTTTTTCTTGTGATATTTTCCTATAACACCCTGAGAAACGTTTTCTTAGTTTTCTATTTCTTGGACACTTTTCTTCTGTTTCTTCTATTTTATGTTTAGGTTCTGCTGATCTTCTTTGATTTCCTGTTGTTTTTGGTGTGTTAGGCACTGTCATTTGTTGAGGTAATTTTCGGCTGGTGGGTCTTAAGTTGAGCATTTTATCAATTTATGACTCGCGAAATTGTTTAACATTCATTTTTGATTCATAATGTTTTATGTTATGCATGATTTGAGCGTTAATAACACTAGTATTAAGTAATATCTCAGTCATAACTTAATGATACCAGCGGATACTTTTTCTGGCGAGTAGAATAAGATGCGAGTTGGTCTGATAAATCAATACCAGTTTTTCCTACGTTATAAAATAAAATAACATCAGGCTTCAAAATGCTTTCTTTTTTTCTGGATTGTTTTCACGTGTCTACAATATTTAATTTATGACGAGTAAATAGTAAAAAAATATCTCTCTTTTATCTTTAAATTTTGGCACTACAATCCCGTTATTGTCTTCTTTCCCAAAAATTTCGCCTTTTTGAATTTTTTTTGTGATAACTTCTTTTGGTAAATAACGGCGATTTTTCCTAAGTGTTCCTACTAAATTGTTTTTTTATTTAAAAGCTGTTTAGCGAGTGGAACAGATATATAAAAGTTATCTGTGACAACCGTTCTACCTTTTTCTAAATATTTTTTTCATAACGACAGTACAATTGTTTCGCCTAACAATTGACCAGATATAGACTATTTTCTTTTGTTCATTATTATTTTGTACATAAAACCGTTAACATCACATAATTTGAATAGTTTTACTCCGTACTTGTGTCGTTTGCTTGGAATTTATTGTCGAAATTTTAATTTGACTGAAAGGGATCATAGACTCATCTACAGAGCCGTGTTTAGCGAGGGGCAAAGGGGGCAATTGCCCCCGGCGGCAAAATTTGAAAATATTTCATAGGCGGCATTTGTATACTAATTTTTCAAACATTTTTTTGTTTTTTTGTAATAAATCAATTTTGCCATCAGTTGTTATAAATATTATACAATTTAATGTTAAAACATTTGAGTATTATATGAAAAATATTTTTAATTATAATAAATCTTATTTACTTATACCTATACCGGCTATACCTATACGACTATACATAGATCTTATTCCAATGATTACAATATTAACATGCATTAATGCGTAAACACAGTCGAGACTCGACGGACAAGGGTATTGCTGTACGCCTGTACAGACCGACTGTAACAGACGTACAGTGTTGTAGTAAATACTAAATATAAATAATAATATGGATCAACACTATTAACTATAAATAGTTAATAGTTCTCCTTAATATCAGACATTCATATCTATGATAGGTATTGGCGTACCCGCATTATTGCGAATTCATAAGGATACATAGAAACATTGATTATAAATACTAATACTAATAATATATTATAATCAATGATAGAAACGACGCAAATGGGCAATTATTTCTCTATTTCCAGTCATGGTTGATTATTAATTTATTTTTAAAAATTGTTTACTTAATACAAGTATATAACAGAATTATCACTATATTATTATAGTGCTCAATGCTCATTAGTAAGTGGGCCAGGTTGGTCGTAATGTTGTCAAGCGTACAAGACACAACTACACAAGTGTAATTTTGTTTTATATTTTAAATTAATAATGTCTTCAAAAACAAAAAGAGTAAAATTAAGTGGCGCTGAGTACAAAAAAAGAGCAAAAGTTAAGAAGTTAAAATTAGAAGAGTTAAAACGCAAAATTCCAAAATTACAAACTTTTTTTACTCCATCAGCGGTAAGTATTTATGTCTTATACTAATATACTTATATACGAATAATAATTATTATTTAGTTAAACTATTTAACCACAATACATATCCCTAAGGCCAAAATTTACCTCTTACTCTTAATTACCAGACTTTAAAGACCAATTTATTTCCGATTAATTTAATAAGTTCAGAAATTTCATGTAAATTAACACTAATTAATGGGTTAGAAATGAAAAGTAAATGTAATATGTAAGTATATTAAATGCACTTATACATAATATTATATACCTAATAAGTAGGTATACAATTTATACATGAATATTCTTAGTTAAATTCGTATAGTAATATTTTTTTTTCATAAACAATTGTTAGTTAAAATTAATATTGTTATTTTTGATGAAATGTTGTGAATATGTATAATACATTTATTTATTGAATACAAAAATATTTTTTATATTCATGTACATTGTATGTACCTAATTGATTATATAGATAGATATTAGTGTTAAACATCTACGCTTAACACCTATATTTTGTCCAAGGAGTGATGGCGTGATGCGGTGAAGCATCTGTATCATATATTCATATTTATTTAATCAGTTCATTATACCTTTTTTTTTAATGATTGGTATTGATGTTGCTGTGACGATGATGAGGAAGGGAGGTTATGAGGCGGCAAAATATGTGTTCCCCGGGCGGCATTACAGTTTAACACGGCACTGCTCATCTACAGCAATGATTTCTCCCGGTGTAAGTAAATTTTCGAAATTGAAATTATTTTTATTAAGAATATTCCTTATTTATTACAAACGATCGGATTTAACACTTGTTTCATTATCGGCAAAATGCCAGAATCGTAATATTAGTTCAAATTTGTTTCTGCTCATTATTTTTGGAGCTACACTATTTTCATATCTTTCTGCTTTACTCCAGTAATCAGCAATGTTCAGATATTTCACTACACCCATCCAAAGTAATAGTCCAATACATTTCGTCACATCCTCTAATACTATGGGTTCCCATGATTGATTAACGATTAATGACAATAATAAAACGTGTTTTTATAGGCTGAAAAATATAAACGAGAAATTGTCAAACATTGGTTATAAGAAATAATATCCTTTATAACTGTCCCATCGTTGTATTGCATCAAACAATCTTATAGATATTTTTGTTTTTCCACAGTTAATCCATACTTTGCTACTGCCTAGTTGAGTGTTTATTAAGAATCATATAAAAAAATTCGTCTACAACTCCTATGGGACGAATAAATGTATTCTGAAACACAACAAACAAATACTATGTTATATTAGTTAATAATATCAAAAATAAAAGTTAATGTTATAACTTATAATACCAAAATATTAATGGATTCTCCTCTATTTGATTTCATACAAATTCCCATGTTTATTACTTTTAACGTATCAATGTTTTTAATATGGTCGTATTTTGTTTTTCCCAAGTCATTTTTGATAATTTTGATTTTGTCAAAGTCTGAAAATATTTAATTAGAACAAAAAAATATAGGCATAAATTCATTTTAGCTACCCAGCACATTTTTGGAATTTTTTTTACGAAACATACGTATTTCGGACGTACATAACGGAATATTCCAAAAATTATTAAATGTAAATTGTTTATTACTTAAAATATTTTTGTAGTCATATAATTTTGAACATAATAAAACGGTAGAATTTACAAATATGGATATATTAGAACGGAATATGCCAAAAATAATAATATAAAATTTAGTACTTAATAATGAGATAGTTATAAAATAGCAATATATTGGTATATTGGTATATTGGTATAAATATAAAACGAAGACTATGTCTGACTATGTATGTAAAATCTAAAATAATTTTGCAAAATGTTTTTTGCACCATTATTCTTAACTTTTTTAAATATGTATGTTTCGTAAAAAAAAATCCAAAAATGTGCTGGGTAGCTAAAGTAAATTTACTCCAAATTTAAAGGTAAAACTATTATCTAGGGTACCACGGTGGCTTTTATTCAACGATATTTAATCATTGTACACGAAAAACGATTCTAAGCAAAGACGGTCTGTCACTCTATAATATTTTGTATTGCTAAGTAGAAAGTATGGTATATTAATTAACCGTTAATGTAATTTTATTTATACGGTCCTTGTTCTGAAGCGCTAGGCTCTTCTCTTTCCGCTTTTCGCCACCACATTTTAAATATATTCCGTAAAAGCGGGATACTTTGCTCCAAATGTATTACTTTTTAAGTTTAAATCTATATTATAGCTTCAATAACAAAGATAAAAATGACCTGTTCCTTTTTTTTATATGTATACCTACATGTTGTTTAGTTTATTAAAACTACTTAAATCAAAGCATCTATCTTATGAATCAAAGAAAATCCTATACACCAGCTACATTAGACCAATCCTAACATATGGATGTGAGACATGGTCAACCACCAAGGGAAACCACCAGAGCCTAATTACCTTTGAAAGAAAAATATTAAGGAAAATTTATGGCCCTTTATATAACAGAGAAACAGAGCAATTTGAAAGAAGACATAATAATGAATTACGAGAGCTATACGGAAGACCAAATATTCTGTCATATACAAGGAGCAAAAGGCTCGAATGGTTAGGACACGTATGGAGGGCGGAGGGCCGAATTATTAAACAAGCTATGATGGCTGAAATGACAGGTAAAAGACCTCTGGCAGACCCAGAACAAGATGGAAGGACTCAGTTGTGAAGGATCTAAGAGCACTCCAAGAAAGGGCTCAGCTAGACATAGCGTACAATAGGGAAGAATGGAATACGTGTGTGATGGCAGAGTTGGACCTCAATGGTCCCTTAAGCTGTATATGACGATGATGATGACATGTTGATGGGTAAGAACAATTAAAAAAAATCCGATTTTTGTACTAGTGACTTACTTATTTTTTCCCAAAATTTTGGAGCAAAGTTAAAATACATTGCAGGTGACATTGTACCATGATTACAATTATTTTACTTTGATGCATATGATTTCTTTTGGTGCAATGTATAGTACCCGTGTTTTAACTTATTTGAACCTATACATAATATAATAATAAAAACTATTTTTTTTTCAGTTTATTGAAAGACTTTTTTCAATATATTTATTTTAAACAAAATTACAATAGCAAACAGAACAATATTATTTTTTAACAAAATTATAACTTAACAGTCTCTCATAATTACCATAATAGGTAATGATAATATTAAAAATATAAATAACTTTTTAAACAATACAAATAACATATTATCAGACTTAAGAATTTTATATTATTATCACATAATTAAGTGGTATATTCATTCAACTCTACAACTTTAAAGTATCCTCGTCTCACAAACACTTGACGCGGCTGCGGCGGTATGATATGCTGTCGCGGCTAGCCGGTCTATAGAGACAACGCTCAGATGTCACCAACACAAGAACACTAACACACTAAGCCCGGTTTTTGGTATATGGCAGTTGCCGTTTATTGGCCGTCAGGTACCACACGATACAGAAAAAAATAGCACACAGTATTATATAAGTTATCCTCGCGGCGGAGTGTCGCTATCACTCAGTGAAACAGTCGGCGAGTTTTTGGTGCGGCGAGGAAATAACCAGAATAATATAAAAATGTATAAACAAAAAAGAAACAGCGGAATAGTGAAAACGAACAACGAAAAAAACAACGGACGTCGTTATAGCGGTCGTACGTATATCGCGTGACGGTTCGAGATCGAGAGAGCGCCCGCCGACGGCCGGTGGCCGGTGCTCGTCCGGTACCACACGTCTTCCCGTCCCACCTGCGCCTTTGCAGGGCGGTGGGGGGTCGACAGTGTCCCGCCGTTGTCACCCGTGTTGGCGGTTGGTAAAAGCGCAGACAGGTCACAGCGGCACCTGTACTTTGTACCGGTTTGCCGCCGCGGACCGTGTCACACTGGTGGTTTTATTTTCATTAAAATATCACTCCACTTGTAGAACATTGTATCTTAATTGGCCATTTATAAAATGCCTTAGTTTTTTCCATAGATTTGACAATGGCACCATCTACATCAATACTAGTTATTATACCCGGGTACATATTATTAAGATAATTCACAATCACAAAATTATTGACAGCATATTTTCCATCACTGGTCACTGGGCAATCATCTATATCATATACTGAACTCGATTCACTATTAGTATTAATTAGTATGGCTTCTGCACTTATATTAGCATCAATGTCTGATAACTCATCGTTAACATGTGCATAACTTGTTCCTGCAGGAACTTTAATTTTTTTCCTTTTTGTTGTAGGCCGTGTGGTTTCTGCTCTTTTAACTTTTAAATGTTCAATAAATGATTCATCAACCCAGCATTATCCATAGACTTCATAGGCGTGTCCACGGAGGGTGCAGGGTATGCACCTGCACCCCCTGCGATTTCAGGTGGCAGGAACTAAGATATTCCTTGGATTTAAAATTGTAGATATACATAACCACTCTATTCAGACTTGATATTGTTATTTATTTGATAAGCGGTAGCATCAAAATCAAAAGTGGGTCAAATGCATTTCGCTGTATACTAATTGAGTCCCTATACCTGAACGGGAAAAAAATAATATACTAATTGAGTCCCGGGTACAAACGAGACATATACTAATTGAGTCCGGGATTAGGAAACTAATTGTATACGAATTGAGTCCGAGGATTATTTTGAGTAAAATATAAAATAACCATCCAGAGTCCAGACAATGTTGTCAATGCAAATGTTTGACAATGCAATGTTTTATTCAGCCCATCCAAACATTTACCAATTTATAAACATTTTGTTGAATACACAATGCGAAACATATATAAAAATTAGAAGTGTTCGTATAATTAATTCAAGAAATTGTATAAAAGAAAAAGAAAAAGAAATCAGCCATCAAATGCAGCTGTTTCAATCGAACACAATAAGTAGATTTGAATATGTACGATGCTTATCCCATCAATTCTTACCAATATAAAAATGTTATTTTATCATTATCTACATTTATTATAAAATATTTTTAAAAAAAAAACATTTTTAACCATACCTGTAGAATTTTTGTTACAGACAGTCCTAAGTCTGTAAAAATGGAAAAAAAAATGTTTTTTTTTTTACATTTTATGAGACTCAGTATTAAAACATGGAATCAATTAGTGTTATACCTATAATTTCACTGGACTCAATTGGTTTATACCCTAAAACAACCCAGGACTCGATTCGTCATAAAAGGTTATACTGGGACTCAGTTCGTAGCAGCCATGCATTTGTCCGAACATACCAATTGTACTATACCAAATTTAGGGACAATTAACAGGATTACGTGATAATAACGATTAATTATCCATGGATATATTCAGCGTTCGCCTCCATATATCATGATAACATGATGTAATTTGAGTTATCAATTATATTATTTTCATTATTATTATTTATTACCTACTAGTATTATGAAAATTTAGTTTTTAAAATATCATCAATAATTTTAGTAACAAATGTCCATATTCTAATATCATATTAACCCAATGATGAGTAATAAAAGGACATTGAATGATTTTTGGAACCATGTACCAAAGAAACCTATGGCCAGTACTAGTTCTGTTCCAAATACAGGTGTATCAACTACAGGTAATATACACATTCAATATGACGAATTTGAAATTAACAAAAATTGTATAAAAAGGGGGGGGGGGGCTAAGGGGCTTTAGCCAGGTTGCACCCTCTGCGTCAAAGGTCTGGACACGCCTATGATAAACTTTATCCATGAAACTAACCTACCAATGATGTCAAGATCCCATATTCCCATTTATTTTATGATTTTAATAGAGCAGATTTTAATAGTATTAATAATTTTCTTCCATCTTTTAATTGGAATAATACCGTTTCTCAGTTAGACGTTAATTTTGCGGCATCAGCAATACTAGATGCATTACATACTTCGGTTTTGCGTCATGTGCCATGTGTAAAATTCTCTCCTTCTAAATTTCCTGCTTGGTTTTCAACAGAATTAATTAATGTAGTATTCCAAAAAAGAAAAGCTCATGCTATTTACAAAGATTCTCTTAATCCTGATGACTATCGTAAATTCTCAATTTTACGTGCAAAATATAAATACATGTCAAAACGATGTTATAGGTCATTTATTCATACTACTGAAACTTCCTTCTGCACTAAACCATCGACATTTTAGGATTTCATTAGGAAAAATAGATCCGGCCAATCAATCCCTAAAAGTGTAAAGTTAAATGGAAAAACTAGTGAACAAAGTAATGAAGTAGCTGATTTCTTTTCCAAGCATTTAAATTCAGTTTATTCTGATTCTGACATTAACTATGTCCCCTTTAATAATTATCAACTAACTAATGATCTTCCTAATAACCGTGTCTTTGATGTATTCCATGTTGAGAAGCTGTTAGCTAGTCTAAAAGGCAACAAATCGGTTGGTCCTGATGGTTTGTCGGGTGAATTTCTATACTTTATTCGTTTTTCACTTTGTTTTCCCCTTTGGCTTCTTTTTCGTAAGAGTCTTGATTCAGGTGTCTTTCCTGAGATATTTAAACTCAGTTCCATTACTCCTATATTCAAATCTGGTGATATATCTGATGTTGTTAATTGCCGGCCTATTACTATTTTAAGCCATATCTCTAAACTATTTGAGTCTTTGGTTTTACAATGTATACAACCAGCAGTTAATAATATTTTAATTGACGAGCAACATGGGTTTCGTCCATGTCGCTCGACTACTACTTGCAACCTTGTCTTCGTAAATTATGTTTTTAATGCATTTGCAAATGGCAAGCAGGTAGATGTAATATTTACTGACTTCAATAAAGCTTTTTATAAGGTTAACCATAAAGCTTTGATGATACTTTTGAAGAACAGCGGATTTGGTGAACCACTATTATCATGGTTTAATTCATACCTTCTAAATCGTAAACAATATGTAAAGGTATTTGGTATTAAGCCTGAAGTGTGCAATGTTCCTTCTGGGGTCCCTCAAGAAGGTCATCCTCGCCACTACTTTTCTCTCTTTTCATTAATAGTTTACATAGTGTAATTTACAACAGTCGTTTTCTGCTATTTGCAGATGATTTAAAATTATTTTTAAAAATTAGTTCGGAGAGTGACTGCCACTTACTTCAAAATGATTTAGATGCGTTAGGAACTTGGGCATTAACTAAACCTTGGTTTGAATTTCAATATCTCTAAATGCCGATCAATGTCTTTTTATAGAATCAGCTCTCCCTTTTTATTTAACTATAACCTGCATGGCACCCTCCTCACCTTAAACTCCAGCCAACTGATACGACCACATCATTTGACAATGATTTTATAATTAATGAAATTGCTGATCGAAACGCTCGAGCCTACAATCTAATCTTTTACAATGTTACTGAAAATGAATCTAACCAGGTCGAAGTCCGTATTACTCACGATCTAGAACAGGTAAATAGTTGTATTCGTTCAATTATCTCTGAAGCAGATGCTAGACCGGTGCCAGTGAAGGTCATTCGTCTCGGGCGTTATCGTAATGATAACAAACCACGACCATTAAAAATAATCTTCTCTTCACCTGCTGATGCGTTTGATGTTATCAAGTGTAAGCATTATGCTTTCACGTCAAAATTTGCCATCTCAAATTACTATCAGTTCGGACCGTACTCAACTTCAAAGAGAATCCATGAATAAACTATATAATGAACTAAATCAACGCCTTCCAAGTGAGCCTGATTTAACTATTAAATTTATTAAAGGAATTCCCAAAATTGTACTAAAATAAAGAAAACAACAACATTTTTAAAGTTGCATGTTATTTATCAAAATGTAAGGGGCCTTAGGACTAAATTCGATTTTTTTCGTAATTCAGTATACCATTGTAATTCCGATGTTTTATTATTATCTGAAACCTGGGTAAATAGTTGTATAAGTGATAATGAATTAGGTATTAGTAATTATAACATTTTCAGGTCTGATAGATTAACTGACAACTTTGTAAGAGGAGGTGGAGTTTTATTAGCAGTTAGTAATACTTATAAATGTGAGCTTATTTCCACGGATGACATTCAAAATATTGAACATATTTTTGTCTTATTAATTGTTGGCAATACAAAGTTCATATTATGCTGTGTTTACATCCCTCCTAATTCTCCTTATCATATTTATGCTCAATTCTGTGAACTTGTTGAAAATACTATACATTTACATCCTAATACTAATATTTTACTTATAGGTGATTTTAATTTATCGAACTTCACTTCCCAAGATAAGGAATTATCCCATAACCCAGCTATTAATAGTATTAAAAACAGTATTGTCAATTATTTGGATCTTAAACAATATAATAATGTACTTCATTTTCGAAATGAAACTCTTGATTTGATATTCTCAAATGTACAAATAAACACTGTGCGGATTGGAACCTCATTAACACCTCTACCGGATGCTTATCGCCCAACACTTGATTTCATTTGTGAGGTTCATACTACTACTGGTATCCCAATTTCATCCAATCCTATCATTTATAATTTTAAAGCCTGTAACTTTAATAATATTTGTTCTTTCCTTGATGACTTAGATTTTATATCGAATCTTGATTCAATTGATCTGTTCTAAAATTTCATGAAATGATACTTCATTCTTTTGATGTTTTTGTTCCAAAAATTCAGTTAAATACCTACAATGTACAAAATACTATCTGGTCGAATAAATCGTTGAGAAACTTAATAAAATTGAAAAAATTAGCTCACAAAAAATATAAAACTAACCAATTCTAATATTGATTATGACACTTTTTCTGATCTGCGTAAAAAATGTAAAAACTTATCCGTACTAGCTCATAATTAATTCATTTCTAATTTAGAGCTTAACATTAATAACAACATAAAATCATTTTGGAAATACATTAAATCACTTGATCAAATTCAATTAATAACATTCCTGCAATAGTTTCCCTAGATAATAACAAATCGAATACCATTGAAGAAACCTTGAATTTATTCGCTACCTACTTCTCATCTGTCTTTGTTGATTCAAATTCAAACACCGACTACTTTGACTTCAAAGCTCCAAATGATTTCAATCTTAACATTAATTCTTTGAATATATCAAAAGTAGAAATCTTGGAAGCGCTTGATACTTTAAATGCACAGTCAGGTGTAGGACCTGATGGGATACCACCTTCGTTTTTGAAATCATGTAAACATTCTCTTATTAAACCGTTACATATTTTATTTAACCGTTCACTTAATCAAGGTATTTTTCCCAAACTATGGAAGAAATCTTTTGTCACCCCCATTTTAAAATCTGATAGTAAAAATAATGTTCGTAATTACAGACCAATAACTAAAATGTCTTTAATACCAAAAATGTTTGAAGCAATTATCTCTAAGAAGTTATCATCATTACTTTCGAATTTAATAAGTCCTTCTCAGCATGGCTTCTTAGCGAAACACTCTATCTCTACTAATCTATTAACATATCAATCTGATCTCATAAAATCCTCTGAAAATGGTCACCAAGTTGATACTATCTATACTGATTTCCAAAAAGCCTTCGATAAAATAATTCATTCACTTATACAAACTAACATATCACTTTAAAATTTTTCGGTATTTCTGGAACGTTTTGGAAATGAATTGCCTCATATCTGCACAATCGAACACAAGTAGTAAAAATTTCCTTTCAAATTTCAAAAAAGTTTCAAGTGTTATTTGGTGTACCTCAAGGCTCTCACTTAGGACCTCTTCTTTTTTTATTATTTATAAATGATTTGCCCCAAATTTTCAGTAACGACGTAAAAGTTCTTCTTTTTGCTGATGATGCTAAATTTTATACCCAAATCAATTCAATTAATGATTCAATCAATTTGCAAAATAACATGCTTAAATTTTCAATTTGGACAAAAAATAATTTTCTTCCTTTAAATATAGAGAAATGTAAAGTTGCCTCTTTTACTCGTTGTAAAAATCCTATTGTTTACAATTACTCTTTAGATAATATAGTGTTAAATAGAGCTTATTCAGTAAAAGATCTGGGTGTTCTCTTTAGCTCAGATTTATCATATTAAATCATGAGCATATGCTCAACAGATCTTTTAAAATGTTAGGATTCATAAATAGGAACACTCAACAATTTAATAACCCCACTACAATAAAAACGATTTATCGCTCCCTTGTACGATCTGTTATTGAATATGCATCACTAATTTGGAGTCAATCGTTATCCAGTCATATTCATGATCTGGATAATATTCAATTTAAATTCTTAAAAAGAATTGCCCATATGAAAAACATGCCCATTTCTAAAGATTCTATTATGCCAATTCAAAAATTAGTAACTTAGACTCCCTTCAACTAAGACGTCAACTATTTGATATCATGTTCGTATACGACTTGCTAAACTATATTGTTGTAAGCCCTGAGCTCCTAGCTCAGATCAATTTCCGTATTCCCTCCTTCCACTCGAGAAATCATGATCTTTTTGCAATCCCATTCTTCAAATCCAAATCAAGTAATGACTCATTTTTTGTTAGAGCTCGGAAACTTGCTAATTTAGTCTCCATCTCCTTAGATTTTTTCAATACTCCTCGTGATACTTTCAGATTTAAGTCAATTATGTTTTTACAAGAAACCTTATAATTTTAATATTAGTCCTCGTCAATCAGCGATTTCTTTATTGTTTCTTTATTGTTTTTATGTATTTTATATTTTTAATTATTTGTATACTTATATATATATTTATATACGTTTCAATATTACTTAGTGTTGTACTTAATAATAATTATTTTCTGTAATTAATTTTTTTTTTTTTCCCATACATTATTGGTCTATGTACCACTTTCAATTTTGTAAAAGGGCTAGTCCCAATGAATTCTAAAAAAAAAAAAAAAAAATGTAAGTAACACGATTATTGATGTCGGAATTACATTTGACCGGGATTTAAATTGCAAAGGCCATATTGAGAAACTTGTTGTAAGGCTTTAAAAACCCTTGGTTTTATAAAAAGGATATCCAGAGTCTCGGAGAATTTAAATTGATAGCTCCTCTTAAGGCACTTTACTGTGCGCTCGTTAGATCAATATTTAGAATATGCCGTTGTTGTGTGGGATCCATACACTTCAAGTAACATTAATCAAATTGAAAGAGTTCAACGCAAGTTTCTTAATTTCGCGCGCTTGGATACTTAAAATAGACCATTTACCTCATGATTATGAGCCAGTACTTAATAAATTAAATCTTTCTTCTCTTGTGGATCGGCGTATTAATGCTAACCAAACTTTTTTAAGAAAATTTATTAATGGTTCAATCGACACCCCTGAATTATTGAGCCAAATTAACTTTAAAGTCCCTAGCTTCCATTCGCGCTCACTCTATCCTTTCTACGTTCCTATTTGCACTACAACTATTCTCGTAATCAACCCATGTTAAGGATGATGCGCATTGCTAATGAGAACCCTGCCTTTTTTGATTATTAGTTGTAATTTAATCATACCCTATGTAATCTTTTCTTACACTTTTTCTTATAAGTATATTTGTATATAAATATTAATATGTTATATTCATGTATATAATATTGTATCTTTAGTTATCTGTACTTGGGCCACGGCCCGTTCTGTAATAAAATTAAATAAATAAAATTACAGCAATGGAATTTGACATTTGTAGCATTAGATTGGCTAACATTGCTAAAACAAATTTTTGTCTGCTTCGAATCTGAAGCTGCAGACTTTAATTCTGCCGCTCGTCTTAAACGTTTTTTCGCCTGCGCCACCTTTTACTTTATTAGAGCTGTTCATATTAAATTTGTATATTTTATACGAAAAACTTTAACAAACTATACACCAGTGGTGGTTTTGGGGGTGAGGCAAGTGAGGCGGTGCCTCATTTAACAATGTAGGAAGAGGAATACCTATGTTTTTTTAAGCAAATTAGACATTATTAATTATATTACATTTTTGTTTCTTTCATTTAATTTAGTATGGTCAGAATTTTGTCATAGTAAAATGTCAAAAAAGAATATAACATTTTAATAATTAATACAAACATTATTCCGTAGTTAATAGTTATTAATATAATAATAATATAATATTATGGTATCAGTTTATACGGGAGTACGGGTCGGCTGGTCTCGTTATCTTCCACCCGTATCCGTAAGAGCGATCGCTGTCGGTGCCTCTCACGTCTAGATGTATTTAACATTAGTAAATAATCCGAACCCGCACTCACACGCGCCGTACGCATTGCATACGCACTCCATAGGCGACGATTGAGGCGACATGTAAACATTGGCTCGGCCGAAGAAAATATTAATGTACAATATAATTATTGAATTATCATCAGTGTTGGTAACACTGCGTAAAAATCAGCAAAACGACCATAGAGTAATACTATTACCTACTTCTATGAAAACGACGTACAATTACAATCACAGATATATCTTAGTCCGTGATTACAATACTGCAGTTATCTTCTTTTCGTATTTTGTATTTTCGTAATTTCGTCTATCTACTATCACTAATAAACATTTCCACTAATCACTTTCATCTCGTAGTCGCAGACCGTGGTACTGTACTACTGTGTTTAGTGTGTCTATTTTTGTATCTATAATTAGTATGTGTTTTAATTTTTTAATTTTTCATACATAAATGACAAATGTATGAAAAGTTTTTAGTCGCCTCGGTCAAAATTGAATCCCAAAACCGCCACTGCTATACACAATACACTGAAATAGTCACCAGACCCCTGGCACTGATAGGAATTAACACATACAGCATAGGCCGAACGAAAAATCGTGGCGGCCATCTTCCCAACAGGCCAACAGTATGACCATTCTGTAAAACTAAACTTATTGTTTTCAATTAGTATACAATATAATTATTAGTATTTAATTAATATTAAAATAAATTAAAATACATGGGGTAGCAAAAACATCCCTTGTATACCACTTACTTACATACTTACTTACTCTATGCTTACATATATGCTTGTAGGATTAACATTTATTATAAATTTGCATGTTATATTAGGTTTTTATAAAAAAAACCTCAAACCAGCCACAAATTAAAACCAAAGGTTAGGTTAGTAAGTAGTATTTTTATTTTACATTTTTCATTTAACAATTTATTAGAAATGCTTTTCACAATTTGATTAGTATCACATATGCAATCAAATTGTTATACATACATATTTTTTAGTCATGCAAACAAATAATCATTAGTAATTAGAACAGTCAGTACAGACATTTAAAGGTCTTTATAAAAAAAACCTCAAACCAGCCACAAATTAAAACCAAAACACCACAACAAATAATTAGTAAGTAGTATTTTTATTTTACATTTTTCATTTAACAATTTATTAGACATGCTTTTCACAATTTGATTAGTATCATATTTAAAAGTTTATATACATTTTTTTTTTAGTTACACAAACAAATAATAATTAGTAATAAGTACAGACATTTAAACAAACAAATACTGATAATTACAGACATTTAACATTAATACAGACCGATAGTGAATTATCACACACATTAATACATTTAAATACTAAATAGTATTAAATACTGATTCCCTCGGCTACAGGAATATATAAAAACATAAAAAAATAACAGTTTTTGAATCATGAAATGTAATAATGTACATTATTATAAATGTTGTAAATTTGCAAGTTTTCTGTTTCTGAGTTTTCTTATTGATATAAGATCCCTATTTAAAAATCTAACCGAAGAAAAAATTCTGAACCTTATAAAGAATTTTATCAGATATTGATCAAAATTTTCACAAGGGTGTTCAAATGGAACATTATCACAGGCATTTTTGAGTTTAGTTCCTACATTTTTCTCAACAGCAAAAACGGGGAAATTTTCTGTAAACAAATTTTCTAGCTCATTTATGTAGTTATAAAAACTGGTGTGGGGCATTTGTAGATTACCAAAAACTGTTTTTTCTTTATTGGTATATGCCTTAAAGTAGCACAAAAGAAGAGGTGCGTTACCCTGGCACCACAACTTAAAATTTTTTTTTTGAAATATGTTCTAGGGGTTAGTAACCAATTCGTAACCATTCGTAACCACAAATTTGGAATTCGTAACCTAAATCCATTACCGGAAAAACCGTTTTCCATAACCGGGTGCTGGTGTAACGTTACGCCAGCACCCGCATTTTGAAATAATCTACTTAGAAATTTCAAATTTATTCTAGGGGTTAGTAACCAATTCGTAACCATTCGTAACCACAAATTTGGAATTCATAACCTAAATCCATTACCGGAAAAACCGTTTTCCATAACCGGGTGCTGGTGTAACGTTACGCCAGCACCCGCATTTTGAAATAATCTACTTAGAAATTTCAAATTTGTTCTAGGGGTTAGTAACCAATTCGTAACCATTCGTATCCACAAATTTGGAATTCGTAAATTTTAAATTAAACAATCTTTTGCCTTTAATGATTAAAAATGTTTAAACTTAACATTTAGGTACTCCAGTAAAAATATAACAAGTAAAAACATAATCACAAATATTTATAAAAGCCATTTACCTAATAAACCATTAGTTGGTAGGAATATTAAAATAATAAATAGGTATAAATATATAAAAATGTAAAATTAAACAATCCCCTGTTTTTAGTTATTAAAAAACATGTTACCTATATAAACACAATAGTAAAAAACTAAATTGTAACAAACCTATAGGTTACTTGTCAATATTAATGCTACTCTCACAAGCTATACAGATAAATAGTACACTAATATCAAGACTTATATTATCACAGTAGCTGCTTGGACTAATGCACTGTTTGTGATATTTGTCATGGCAAAATGAACATTCATATCCAACATACTGTTCATTGATATCATCATTGCATATTACACATTTACCTATTATTTCTGAATTAATGCCTTCATCAACTGTTTGTTCAAAAATATCAGTTATTTCAGGAGATTTATGTTGGTAAGTTTGACTTGTTACAGTTTGGCAAATTGGTTTTTTTGTAGGAATTAATTCGGAAAAAAGATTTTTAACAATTTTTCTTCTATTAAATGATGCTTTCTGAGTTTTTGTAGCTTCTGTATTAGACTTTAGCTGCTTATTTTCATCTCTTTTCCTTTTCCTTCTTTCTTTTTCTTCATATAAATTGTTCTTTATATCTTCTTTATGCTCATGCATATTCTGCCACATTTGTGATGAAATGACAAATGGTAATCGTTCAGTTTGTCGATTTCCTTTTCGTTCAGGCGTTACTGGCCATACCAAACACTCTTGTAGTGGTGACACTTTTAACTTCTTAACTACAGCTGTTGTGGTCTGATTATTTAATATATTTTTATTTATAACAGACGGAGTTTCAAAAATTATAGTATCATCATAACATATTTGTGGTGCTGGTGAATCTAATACTTTATTTTCTTCTACTGCAGAACTAGTTTGTATGTTGTCACTATTTAACTCTTCGTTGCTAACTTCTTTGTTTATCTCAAATTCAGCTTTATTATTTAACTTTTCAAACAATCTATACAATATGTAAAGTTCTTCTGTATTTTTTTCAGTTTCAATAGTTCTATTAATATTTTTTAATTTTTCCATTGTTTCAAGCCCTACAATTTCTGAAAACATGGTAATATTTAATTTTTTATCGTTAAGTAATGTAATATTATAAGATGTTTCACTAGATATAGGGTCTTGGTTAATATCAATTAATGGGCCATTCTTTCCAAGACATTTCCTATAGTCTATTTCATCAGGATTCCAGGGAAACAATCCACATGCTTTAAAACCATTTATTAATGTATCTCGTTTTACAGTTTCTTCAATTACTTTACTTAATATCGGCGCAAAATCTTTTTTTGATACTGCCTTATACATATTATTGTTTTTTTTTCTCCACTCAAAAACGCCTTTTTTCCAGCCTGATTTAAACGGACGAAAAGCTGCAACATCTGCAGGCTGTAATATTCTAGTTGAGTTTGGATATAGTGCAATTAAAATTATATTCAAATCTGAACATAGCTGACTTAATTGGTAAGTTAGGTGGCTCTTGTGACCATCGACAAATAGTATAACTGGCAGTTTGATACCTTTTCCAATGAGAAATGGGTGGAATATATTTGCAATATATTCATAAAATACTTCTGACTTCATCCACCCACTATCAGAATGACCAACTCCCCAGTTGGCTGGGACCGAATTAACAATATCTTGTGGGATCCGTTTATAGTTATATATGATCATAGGATAACACATTTCTCCCGAGGCGCTAAAAGTAAACATCACAGTTAGGTTTTCTTTGGGGTTTCCTATGGCTACTTCATAGACATCTTTATATCCTTTTGGAGCTAAGACATTTTTAGTTTTAGGGCAGAGAGCAAATCCTGTCTCATCACCATTGAACAATCTGGTAGGATCATTCAAAATATCACTCAAGTTATGATCATCTAGGTATTTATAAATATCTGAAAACCACTTTCTTATGTCCTTTTCACTAACGTTGGCACTAGCACCTGTTACATGTTCAGAAGTTCTTACAGAAATGGATGGATGTCGATTCATAAAAGCTTTATACCAACCAACTCCTACATTTTTATTTAAAATGAATATTATTATTAATTTAATCTATACAATTTTGATAAAATGTTACTTTGTAATTACTACCCTGGTAAATTGTTTTTAAACGGATTAGGTCTATTGTCATTATCCAAAAATTGTTTAACGCTGAGCTGCAAATCTTCCTTGCGCTGAGGGAATCCTTTTTTGCAACTTTCCAGTATCCAGGTCTCCAAAAGTTTTTCCTCGTCTGCATTTAAAATAGTACTAGGGCCACAAGTTGTTTTACCATCAGGATTCTTCAGCCTAAACTGTAATGTTGATCTTGAAACATTAAACAGTTTGGCAGCTCCTTTTTTGCTCAAACCATCATTTAGCACAGCAGATATGGCTTTTAGTAAATTGGTTTCAGAAAACGCTTCCCTTTTTTTAGGCATTTTTAAAATGTAGGTACCTAAGATATAATATTAATCTTTACTATTGTCTATTATAGAACAGAAGAATGTAATATAAAACTGTTTAAGTAGGTAGGTACCTACATATTATATAGGTAGTTTGATTTTATAAGGTAGGTATTAATAAATAAATAGGTAGTGCCAATAATAAATATCAAAATGTTTACTCTTCATTCAATTATTGGCACACAATGCCAATAACTAAAAAACTGAATAATTGTAAGACAGTTATTGGCATACCTACTTAAATTAAAAAAATAATAATCTAAACCTGATTTGAAATATGTAATTTCATTTGAAATATTCTAAGGAATCAGAATATCTAAAGTTCAAATTATTTAGATTACTATTCAATCAATTAATGCCTATGTAAAAAGATATAATAAACAGTATAATATTGAAAGTTCTTACCACGGACTAAGATATAATGGACTGGCATCGAACTGGCTGGGGGTGTTGGGGGGAATAAGCGTCAAATGTTATGCCCCTTCCTTCACTCCACCTATCAAATAAAATCGAGTGATTTCAACGCCATCTAGTAACATAGTTAATAAATCCTTTATTTTTTAATTGTACAATTAATATAGTATACATAGGTATATTATACGTATATTTTTATTCAATATTTAAATTATTATTATATTTATTCAATAATTTTATTATGGTTATCTCTGTTCACACTCCACCACAGACTATGATATAATTGTATCTTAGACCTTAGTCTATGATTGTCATTAATTAATTATTTATGAGTTTTTGACATACCTATAAATAATTAATTTAAAAGTTAACAATCATACTTTTTTTTAAAATGCGGCGGTGCTCTGTTTTGGAATGCAATAGCTTAAAAACCAACCCTAAGGTTTCTTTATTTAAAGTTCCAAGTTATAGTAGTGAAGCGTGGAATGAAGCTATAAGTACAGCAAATAATGAAAAGACTATTGTAAAATTGGTATGTGCTGATCATTTCTCACCTTGTGATTTAGTGACTAGCTATTCAGTTCCACAAGATATTATTGAAGTATAAGTTTTTTTTTATATTAACTAGAATAATAGGTACCTATATATTTTAATTTGAAATAATATTTATATCTTAAAGGTTGCTGGAGTAAAAAACAGAATCACATTAAAAAAAGGAGCTATTCCTTTAATTTTCACTGATTCTAAAAAACAAAAAAGGGATGACATACTTAATATTCTGGAATGTGATATTAATTATACTGAACCATTTCGAAAGCAGTTATTTATAGAAAAGGTGCCTAAATTAGTGTTGCAGACTACAATTAACTTTAGTTATAACTTTTTATAAATAATATCACTAGCTTAGCGTAGGTCTCTCTTCTTAGATTTTGTTTTAATATTTTTTATTCTGATTATCTGTTTAAAGAATGTTAACAGAGATGAATTGACTGGAGAGCCATTTAATAAAAAAATATGCAAACCATCTATTGAGGTAACATAAAAATAATTATAATATATTATTTTATTTTCCTATATTTAGGTACTATCATGTATTTGCCAATACCATTTAAAATTAAGAATTGTAATTTTAGAATTATTGTTTAAATTACATAATATTTTTCTTATAATTATTATTATTTTATACCTAGGAAATAACTGATGAATTGTTTTCATTATATGATTTAATAAAAAATAAAGATAAAATACTTTTGCCAGAAGGATGGATCATGTATGTTGGTTTAAATGAAATTGTGTTTTATAAACCTAATATAAAAAATGATAAATTACAAATTGAAAAACAGATCATTTTTAAAAATTGATCGAATGGAAAAAATAGATAGTTTAAAAAAAAGGCTGGATGCTTTAGTTATTAATGATATAGAAGTTGATGATGTTTTTGAAAATAGTATACACAATTACTACAAGGTTGAAGCTGAAGAATGTGTTGTGTATTATAGGGTAAAAAATATTTGAAATGTATACAAATGTAGAAAAGTATGAGACTAAAATTATTTTAAAAAAAAATTTGAAAAAAAATCATGACTTTTTGAAATAATGAGTGTTCAACGATAAAAAAATCACCCTGTATAAACTTTTTGTGAAATTGTCATGTATTTACGGGCATTATTTCTTCTGTTACACCAAAAATAAAAATTAATTTTGTCGAAAATTACTTCGCTTAAAAATTTCCGTTTTTTCCTTAATTTTTTTTTTTGTTTTTTCCAACGCGTAACGCGTTTAAAAACTATTTTTACTTTTGACCCAAAATACCAACTACTACATTCACTTTCCTATCAGAAAAGATGCCAATTAAGAAAATTTAAATACTTTTACTGCCCTTAATATTGTAGTGACAGATACAAAAAAGAAACCCACATCATTGTAGAATCGAATGTAGAAGCGAAGCGATGAATGTATTATCGCTTCGCTCGGAATCTAAAATGTAAAATTAGCGGTTTTAGTATGTGCCTATACTTTGATGTGCCTCCAAAACGTGGAATCACATCAATCGGTGTATATCTAAAACTATGAGTATTAAATTCAGAAGAGAATGCAATGTAAAGCCTAATAGTTAATACTTTTTATCTTATCTATAAACCATTAATAGTTAATACTTACTTTCTCCATCCGTACGTATTAACTGATCTCGATACTTCTTAATTGTCACTTCAGTCACTTCATTAGAAACTTTTGGTGTTCTACCCATAATTATTAATATTTAATGATAATTATTGTATAACATTAACACAACTAAAGCACTATCTAAATTGATGTGTAATATCGTAATGACGACCGTATCAATAATAAAAACACCATCGGCCGCGCACCGTCGACTTTATTGCATGTAAGCACATGTCCTGACTTGCATTGTTAACATAATTGTTATACTATGAAACATGCCGTAGCCCGAAATAGTTGTATTTTTCTATAGTGATAGAATTGTCTAATTTTAAATAATTATAATATTGATGGAATTTGCAGCATTGTATTTTTTTAAATTTTTGTTTGGTTTTAAAGTTGAGTAAGTTGTATAAGAATAAAAATATCAGTATGAGTACATATTATTATAATTATTTAATCTCTCACCTTCGTAATTTGGGCTGGCACTGACAATGTCGATATATAAAACAATACTCAAGCACCATAGTCGGAAATCGGGGGGTTTGGGAGTATAATCCTTCCTGCCACTCACATTAATGTTAAAAATGTTAGTACCCCTGACATTTGAATAGATTTGTCAAACATGTTTACGAGAATTCGGGCTATTTACGTAATCCAGTAATACACCTACAAAAAGCTTTAATAACGTTTATAAGGTGTAAAAGTATGAGACAATATTTATTAACACTAACTACAGATATTCGAAATAATCATTTTTTAAATTCCGAAATGTACGGCACGAATCGGGTAAAGACGTTTAACTAAAAAAACTATTATAAGCACTACATCGTACACAAACATATAAATTACTAAAAAAAAAACTATTGTTTCATAATTTAATTAAAATGTTCTTCTTAATAAAGTGCCATATTCATAAATGGAGATCCTAGCAAATATAATAGGGTGGCCTTTAACATTTTTTTTGGAAGAGTAACATATAGACACCAAGGGCTTAGCAATTAGCACTCACGTAACCAATTCCTATTTTTTTTCACATCCTCACTTCATATTTCTCTACCTAGTAAATAACTACATAGACAAATAATGACAAGTTTATTTAACTATAAACATAATAAATAAAACTAAGTATAAGTATTTAAATGTTATAAATGTTTTTCCGGTAATGTATTTAGGTTATGAATTCCAAATTTGTGGTTACGAATGGTTACGAATTGGTTACTAACCCCTAGAATAAATTTGAAATTTCTAAGTAGATTATTTCAAAATGCGGGTGCTGGCGTAACATTACACCAGCACCCGGTTATGGAAAACGGTTTTTCCGGTAATGGATTTAGGTTACGAATTCCAAATTTGTGGTTACGAATGGTTACGAATTGGTTACTAACCCCTAGAACAAATTTCAAAAAAAAAATTTTAAGTTGTGGTGCCAGGGTAACGCACCTCAAAAGAAGTGTTTTGTCCAGATCTTTTTGGCTTCTACCATACTCTATGCACAATTCACAACGATGCACATTAAGACATTTGCTGTATAGGTATCCGCAAACAAAAGTCAAAGCATTAGACTCTGGTACATCAAGGTTTCTATAGTCAACAGTACCTATCTTTAAACTAGTTGAACAAATGATTGGCGTTTCTTCAGGAAATATTACACTTGAACTGTTTGTTTGCTCTGCAGGATTTAAATGACATAATATACTATCTAGGTCATTAATACAATTTGCGTCTGGTGAATGTTGGAAATAATTCAAACAGAATAATTTTTTAAAGGCGCAGTAAAATTGTACAGATGTAGGATTTCGATTATTTCCATTTTGCAACCTGAACATACCAAATAAATTTTCGATTCTATCTTGATTTAGACGGGAAGTACATAAAAATTTTTTTTATCATTTGAATCCCGTTTTAATGAATCCCATAACATAAAAAGACCATTAATGGCAATCAGCCACCCATTTATGAAATTCATTCGTGCTGTCACGTCAGTGACATTTACAGAAATAACTCTCAACTTTTCAAAAAATGATAGCATCATATTTAAGTGATCTCTCTGTAACTGTATTTTTGAAACGCCTTCTATAAGATTTATCATTTGGTATGTTTGAGGAATTAAATATATCAAAAAGCTTATCCATTTTACTTATGAATTGTATGGTAAAATTAGCTTCAAGTGGTAATTTTTCAACTGCTAAATAAGTGAACATTCCTGCAGCAACACTTTCACTAAATACCTGTGCAGCTAACTTTACTCTCATTTTTTCAAATGGGCCAGGATATATGTGAGCATAGGTTAACTTAGGCGCTAGTCTCAAGTTTAATTTTGAATCATTTTTGTAAAAATCAGCTAAAAAGTTACTATTGGTTGATTGATCAATTCATCAATTTTAAAATAGTGTTTTAAAAACATATTTTGAGTTGACTTCAACAAAAGGGGAGGATCAAAAATATATATAATTTTTTGTTCGTTTACATTACAATATGGCCTGCTTGGGCTTACATAAACTTTTCGACTAAAACTCACAAAATTCGAACCTTGATCCGTTATAAATGCTTTAACATTTAATGAAACATTTTGAAGTTTGGTAATTGTGGAAAATATTATATCATACAAGTCTTTTACTTCACAACTTTTTGAAACTAAAAAATAGGCAATTGGTTGTTTCCAATTTAATTTAATACTATGAATCATTAAAACCAACGCATATTTAGCGGGAGAATACTGTTTTGTCGAATTTGTTTGATGAAATCCTATAATTTCATCTTTTTTAAGAGAATAAAATAAATGGGATTTTAATGCCATTTCATCTGCACATAAAATACAGTCACGTGCATCACTATCAAAATTAGACATTTTAAATTGTAAAAATTGAAAGAGAAAATCATTTAACCCTGGATTAAGTTCATATTTACTAGTCACTCTTCTTAAAGTCCTTTTTTTTTTTTTTTTTTTTATAACGGTATCGCAGGGGGCCGGAAATACCTGGTGGGGCAATTCGCCAGCTCCCCCGCATCGTTTATTACAAATACAAAATTATAACAATGTAATTACAAATTCCAAAAAAAAAAATAATTACAAAGTGATGGCTCTACACCATCAGAAAAACAACGGCCTTCAACCCACAACAATAATCAACTTAACTAAAGGGGTTTATCTTCTTTGGCGCTCTCGTTGGCGCTCTCTCTCCTCTTCTTCCCTGGCTGACAGAACGAGGTTGATATACGTATTAACGGCCGACCAGTTGGTGGATGAATCCAGCATGCTTTGGATCGCTGACTCTGGGGTGAACCTTTTTCGAATGATGGTCTCGAGGTCACTTCTCTGCCGCCACCAGCGGTCGCACACGAAGAACGCGTGCTCCGCGTCATCCACGGGAGCTTGGCAGTCGACGCACGTGGGGTCGGTGACCTTTCGGATCCGGTGGAGGTACTGACCAAAGCACCCGTGCCCTGATAGGAATTGGGTGAGGTGGTAGTTGGTCCGACCGTGCCTCCTGTTGCACCAGCTACGGACGTCTGGGATTAGTCGTCTGGTCCAGCAGACTATCTCTCCTGCCACATGTCGAGGGTGAGGTTTTTCGGGTTCTGCCCCGGTAGTGGTGACGGCTGTTGCCGCTCGCCTCATCGCGAACGTCGTCTCCCTTTCCTTGGCAAGAAGGTCTGCGGTGGGGTCGCTGCGATTGCGTTGACCGTCAAGTAGGAGACTGTACGGTAGGCGCAGATGCTCCGGATCAACACTCTGCGCTGAGCCCTGTTGAGATGACGCACATTACCAGGTACGACGTCCATTGTGTACGCCTAGGCTGGAGCGCCGTATAGTAGCACAGAGTGCACTACTGCGGATAGAAGGCGCCGCCTATCCTCAGGCGGCCCGCCGACATTCGGCATTATCCTGGCGAGTCGCGTGCTGATTTCCGCCGCCTTTGATGTGGCTGCCTTGATCTGGCTCTTGAACAGTAGTGTCCTGTCCACTACAATCCCGAGGTAGGACATCTCAGTTTTCAACGGGATGCGGTTTCCGCACAGTCGGATTTCTGGTTCTGTATGCTTGTATCTCTGTGTGAACATGACCGCTTCAGTTTTTTCGACAGCGATCTGGAGGCCGAGGTTAGCGATGCGCTCTTCCACCAGCGATAGCGCACGGTTGGTCAACTGCTCCAGCTCATTGACCGTCTTGGCACAGGTCACTACGAGCGTGTCGTCGGCAAAGCCCAGAAGTTTGGCACCGTTTGGTAAGTCGGTTCCGAGAACGGTGTCAAACGTGATGTTCCATAGTAGAGGACCAACCACTGAGCCCTGGGGAACTCCTCCAGAAACAGTGACTTCCACCGTGCCTCCCTGGGCGCAGTTCGCCTGCACCGTACCCGATCTGCCCGGAAAATACGAGTGGAACATGTTGAGGAGGTGCTGTGGGACTCTCCGTCTGGTCAGCAATGCCAAAATGTCTGACCATTTCACCGAGTTGAAGGCGTTTTTGATGTCAATACTGACCGCCAGGGCGAACTTGCCGAACTCGATTCCATGGACGATGGTGTTGTGCAGCTGGATGACCGCGTCATCGGTAGACCTCCCTTTCCTGAAGCCGTATTGGTTGTGGGATAGTCCTCCGGTGCCTTCAATGTGCTCCTCCAGTCTCCAGGCAAGAAGGAACTCGAGGAGCTTACCCGCATCATTCAGGAGGCAGAGGGCCTATAGGAGGATGGGACCCCATCCGGCTTGTTCCCTTTCTTCAGGAGTACAACTTTGGAAGACTTCCATTCAGCCGGGAAGGTTCCGCTCTGGAGGCAGGAGTTGTACAGGTCCAGCAGGGTGTGCGGGTAGGCCCTATGCACTGCCAGGAGGATCTTGCTGGTGATTCCGTCGGGGCCGGGAGCTTTGTTCCTGCAACCAGCTCTGACAACCGCCAAGTCCACCTCGGCCGCGGTAAACGGTGCCACCGGATCTGTGGTGGCCAGCGGGCCGTCCATTCTCGCCTGGTGCATCGGGAAGAGCGTGCGGATCACTGCCATCAGCGTTTCATGCTCCATTGTGGCCGTGGCGGGTGGTCCCCTGAGCTTACGCATGACCAGTTTGTACGGCTTCCCGAAAGGGTCCGTGTCCACTGCGGAAATCAGTTCCGTCCAACAGGCCTTTTTGCTGCGCAGGATAACTTTCAGGAGCTTCTTGGCCTCTCGATATGCGTTGTTGGTCCTATTTAGTTCGCTGTTCGCTCGCTCTTCATCAAAGTCGGCGTTCGCTCGTCGTCGCAGGTGGGCGATACGGGCAATCATCCTGCCCTTGCGACGTTTGGCCTTAACACATTCTGAGCGGAGAGAGCCGATTTCTCCGTTCCACCAGTGCACTGGAGGTCCACCCTGCCTAGCGGCACGCCGCGCCGGGAGAACAAAGTTACTTGCAGCCGTGACCCTCGCCCGTAATTGTTCCGCACTCGCATCCTTGTTCGATGGACCTTAAGCTGTCCTCCAGTCGTTGAAGAAAATTGTTGAATTCCTCCAGGCTTCGGTTGGGTGAGGCGTAGCAGCAGTATACCTGAACGCCGTTGAGTCGAGCGGAGAAAAATTCGGGATCGCGAACCACGTTAGCGATTGTTACTCCGTTGTTCGTGATGAAGATAGCCGCCCTGTTTGTGCCTGTACTGGTGATCCAGGATGTCGAGTGTGCAGCGATTCTGTAGGGGTCGCTTATGAGCGCAACGTCAATCTTCTCCTCCACCATGTATTGGGCTATCAGGTCTTGAGCCGCACTGCAATGGTTGAGGTTGCTTTGAATGAAGCTTAGCTCCATCATTTGGGAGTGTCGAGGTTCGCCACCGGCGGTTCAACCGACGGTTCCGCCTCTCCGCGGTTCGGCGCTGGGGACTGAGGGTCCCTAACCCTAGCAGGCTGCTTCTGTTGTTGTTTGTGCGTGCAAGCACTAACAAGGTGATCTTCGCCTTGACACCTGTGGCAGCGTCGCGCCATCGCTTCGTTCTGGCACTCAACAGCAAGATGGCCTTTCTGCTGGCATCTATAGCAGGTGGGTTGGCGTTTGTCCAGCAACTTGATCCTGCATTTCGTCCACCCTACAACGACTGCCTTGCTCTCCGCAAACACGATGGCGTCCTTGAGGGGAAGGCTCAAGCTAGCCACCATTTCTGCACGGCCGCCAGAATTCCTCCATATTTTAACGTCGTCAGCTACGACGTCGGGAATACCCGTGCGCTTGAGTACGTCAACGACCTCTCCAGCCTCAACCCACTCCGGGATGCCCAGTAATAGTACAGCAGTCCGGGGGACCGGGAGCCTGACTCTGGTTGTGTCACCGGCCACCGCCCGGATCTTTTCAGCCAGAAGGTCGGCCTTGTCCGCCCCTTCAACTTCGAGCAGGATGCTGCCGGTCCTAGTTTTCCTCGTCGTTAGTACGTTGATTCCGAGGGAATGGAGATTAATTGCTCCGGCTATCTTTTTCATCAGGGCGGCGAGTGAACCTCCGTCACCCGGGGGGTCGATAGTAACCGCGGCAGTTTTTGGGGCCCTGCGCCGCAGCAGGGCGATTTTCTCTGCGGCCGAAGGCTGAGCCCTTGGAGTGGGAGGGGGAGGATTCCCCTTGTTCGCCTTGCGAGCTTCTGCCATGCTTTGCCCTTTTGGCTTCGGTTTATTCCTTCGGACAACCTCCGAGCATTCAGTTTTCTCTACTGGCTCTTCTCGGTGCTGTTGGAGCTGTGGTTGCTGCGGTTGCTGTCGTGGCCGCTGCCGTTGTTGATGCCGCTGCTGCTGCTGCTGTTTTGTGGGTTGTCCAGCCGACTGATTTGCCACCGTACGGGACTGCGGTCTTTTATCCGGTGACCTCTTCGTCTTCTGGCGCGAAGGTGGGCCCTCTGGCCAGCACGGAGGGTCGGTCCCTGCGTCAGAAGTCTCCAGTGCAGCCTGCGTCTGTGTGTGGACAGACTTGTGCTCCAGGACTCGTCCACTGGTTGTAGACGACTGGACACCGGGGCTGGGCAGGGGGCATGGGCCTGCATAGCCTTGGGCAAGACGTCTGGATGTCTTGTACGCCTTTACGACCCTGTCGTGTGCGTGTCTGATCGAGTCGATCGCACCGAGGACTTCACCGATTGCCGCCTGCACCGGGGGGCTCTTCGCTTTGGCGCTCGCTGCTTGGAGAGCTTTCGCCTTCTCCAACATTACGTTGAGGGCGCTCTCTTGCCCAAGGAGCTGGTTTTTAAGTTCAATCATGGCCGAGGTCAGTGACACCACGCCGTCTCCCGCAGACTGCTGTTGGCTAGTTATCGCTTTCTGTGAAGGCAGAAGCTTTGCCTTCAGGTTTGCGCCACTATCTTTAAGGCCGTCAGGGTCCTGGCTGACGTCGGTGTCCTTCGTCTGTGAAGTCGTGCGTATAACCCGACTTTTGCACACCATGGCAGCTGGAGCGCCAGCCATCGTATTTGCGGACGATGGCGCACCGCTTGTCCCTTTGACGGGGGACCCACCGGTTGCTCCTTTAGAGGAGAGCGCCCCACATACTTTTGTTTCCATTTTGGTCCCACGAGTAGGCATGAATGATACAACCCGCGGCAGAGCAGCTTACCGCGGGAGGGGCTTATCGCCAACAGGGGCCGTTGCGGCAGCCCTTCGCTGGGTGCTCGGGAGCACCCAGCCCACCCGCTACCTCGAATCCCGTTTCACGGGATTGGGGATTGGGTGGATTAAGTTCATATTTACTAGTCACTCTTCTTAAAGTCCTAATAGTAGGTAAACTAAGGTTACTTTTTAAAAACCTATACACACTTGGTCCTAAAAAGTAAATAGTTAATGCAAACTGTTTAAAACTATTTGAATACCTGTAGCCTTGAGGTTTCCTTTTCTTCCATACCATGTGGGACTTCACTATTGCCAAAACAGTCAATGCTAGATGTTTTTCACAAGAATTTAAAAAATTTTCAGCCGTGTCATATTCACTTAACTGATTACTTAAATGAAGGACTGTTTTTTCTGCTTTTCTTCGAGCTTCTTTTTCTATGTTCAATTGTTCTCGTAATAGATTTTTCCTAGGCGTTTTATTAGACCAGGATTTAAGAGTTTGCACAGATTTTGATAAACCTAAAAAAAAAATTATGATTTTTAATAATAGAATAAAATAAAGAAGTAAAAATCAATTGAATACTAACTTGAACAAGATCTAGATGAATCAAATGAAGAGGATGGTGTAAGATTCAAGTGTACATCATCAAAAGCATCATTTGTATGTAATGCAGAAGTCACAAGAAGTCTAGGCGTATCCTGTACAGTTGATGATGGAGGATCCAAATGTACACCATCAGAAGAATCATCTTTGTCCAATTGAGATGCTAAAACTTCAACAATGGAGGAAGTTGACGATTTAGTTTGGGTTGAAATGGTATTTTCAAAATTTATCTGCCTTGGAAAAAGTCCCTGGGTTTTATCTAAACAAATGTCAAATACTTAAACAACATTTAAAACCAATATAAGAAGTATGGTATGTAATAAAATATTAGATTGTATTATTTTCTAATTCAAAATTATCAATCTAGTAATTTCAAGTGTAAACCACCTTACACTTATAGGTAGGCATACTAAAAAGTAACAAAATAACAATACATTCTTAGACAGTATAATATTATACAGATATAGCATGTGGCTGAAGTCTGTTTTTTAAATCGTTCAGGAACATATTTTCTTCAAAATGCTTCCCACAGACGCTATAACGTTTTTTAATAACATCATCTGTTGAAATTGATAGACCACAATTTTCAATCCATTTTACACATCTTAAATCAAATAGAACATGGTTTGTTTTTAATATAATTAACAGTTATTTTGATTAGTATTAATTACGTACCTGATAGAATCATTTTTAAGAAAAGTGAAAAAACTATAGTCCTGATTTTGAGACATTTTATTACCACAATTGTTTACCACACATTGAACAGTCGATATTTTCTTATTATTCATTATCGGTTTTAAAGTTTAAACTTGCATCAATAAAATAAATAAACAAACACACAAAAATACAAAGTTAAATTGCTGTTAAACAAGTAAAAACTTTAAATATTTAAAATTTAATGTTTTGAATAAATGTAAACCCGTTTATCAAATGAATAATGATAACTGATAAGAATTTTCCTGTTAGGAAGATGGCCGCCAATCCGTCGCGATTTTGTTTACATCTAGAGTGTCCTTTCTGATTGTATCTATTCTGTGTAGTCACCAACAGGGCCTATGCACTCATATGATGGACAATTGGTACCATAATGTAGTATCGAAGAACGCCACCGGTAGCGTTTGAGACCTACTTTGAGGTTATGTTAGTAATACAATATTAAAAAATGCATGTCATACTGTCATAGTTAAAACTTTGTCTATAAATTTGTCTATAAATAAAATTAATAATCGTAAAATTTATCGACAATTCTCAAGCGTTTTTTGGAAATACCCCATATTTCTATATAGATATTACACGACCCGACGACCTGTACAAGTATTAAAGTTGGATGCACAAGGTCTCACTCATTGTATCATCGAATTTTTAAATGCAGTTGGTTTAGGCATAGAAAAATGTATTAGTCAGTCTTACGACGGTGCGTCAGTGATGTCAGGCTCTACCAACGGCGTACAAATAAAAATTAGAGAGCTTTCTAAAAACAAATGTCCGTATATACACTGTTACGCGCATCGATTAAATTTAGTTTTAGTCGATGTTGCTAAATCCTAGGCTAGCCTTTCGTTTTTGTTGCTGATGAGGCTAAAGCGTTGCATAAAAATGTAATGAGACCATATCCAGGCTGGGGGCTCACAAATACTCGTCGTTTATTCAATAATAGGCTTTCAAGAGCAAGAAGAACAGTTGAATGTGCATTTGGCGTACTTTCAAATAAGTGGAGAGTATTACATACCCCTCTATTGGTTGAACCAGATTTTGCGGACGACATAATAAAAGCTTGTTGTATATTACACAACTTTGTCCGCAAAAGAGATGGTTATAATTTCGAGGACATGGATACAAGCTATTTGGTAGATGGATTAGCTAATAGAGGACCGGGAGTAACATCTCAAGGAATTGAGGTCAGAGATTTTTACGCTGAGTATTTTATGGGACCAGGATCAGTACCATTCCAATATGACAAAATATAAAAAAACAAGTACTACGAGTAGATATTTTAATAACTCTTAAAATCAATAATTTCTGATGTTTGATTAATTTTATTTTATAATTTATTAAATTCATGTATTTTAGAATATTAACATTATAAACGTATAACGTATATTGTAAATATTTTGATTTTAGTGTGTTAACAATTTTTTACAATTTTTTATTATATTAATTTATAAATATTTAAATATTAAATTTTATAATATTATTTATACCTTTTTCTTCCTTTTGAGCCTTTGTCAATTCTTCCCAATTTTCGTACAAAGCTGCAGCCACAGAATTCCAAGCCAACATTTTCATTGGTTTGTCATGATAATCGTTTGAGCCAATGTCCCATAAGCAAAGTCTTGACTCGACTTCGATTATAAGTTTTTCAAAGTCAAACATTTTTAAAAAAATGACAAATCGAAAAATTATAATTACACCGCGTGCGTTATTACCACATCGTGTGGTCGGTATAATTAAAATACAATGTCAAAAATGTAATTTGAAAAAAACACAGATGTATAATACAAGACAACTTGTTCTTAGGTATCCACTTGCCGATCTTTTTTCAAATTAACTTTTAACTTTTAGCGAGTTAAATAAAAAATTAAAATTAAACTTTTAACTTTAACTTAACTTAATACGATTTAATAAAATTAATTAACTTCCTATACATACATATAGGAAGTTTAATTTTATTGCTTACAGCCTTGCTCACTACACTTATTTATAACTAACACAACGACATGGTTGACCGGCCGAATGCATTTGAATTTGCCTACAAAATGTTCCTTATAAAATGTTCATGTACGGTTTCCAGGTGGTCGAAACACGTCGCTAGAGAAAGTCTTCAGTCTTCTATGAGAAAGAAATCAGAAATAATAGTGTTTTTTATGATATATCTAACCCAATATATAAGTACATCATTTTTGAATATGAGTTGTGGAAGGACATTTTCATTAAATTAAATAAATCTGGTAAATAAAATGTACCTGGATTTCCCGATTTACCCGGAAAATGAAATTGTCTTATTTTTTATTATTGCATTCTTTTGTACTCGTATATTATCAATAAACAATACATATATTTGGATAGAACTTCATTATTGTGTGAGCAATTATTACCAAACTATATATCCAAATATTATTTTAATTTCATCGTATACATTGATTTACCATTGAATTAAAATGTAGTAAAGTATAATATATATTACAACTACACTACGACAGTGACCTACTCAATTTTGTGTACACTCAACACCTGCTAATAATAAGCAAATGCCCCGGTTTTTGTTTTGTTGAATTACAAAAAAAGTCATAAACTTTTTTAATATAATTTACTTGCATATTTTTTTTCTAAGATATTTTTATAATTTAATAGTTGAATAATATTTATTAAGATCATATATTTTAAATAGTCTATGAATAGTGAATATTTCACTTTTTTGTTCTTAATGTTTGGAGAAAGATAACGATGTTTCTATCCAAATATTTAGCACCTGGTTCGCAAAAACTTGTTCGACCGTTTCCAAAATGTTTTTGTCAATGGTCATCTGTAAAATGAAATTCGATGAAATTCAATAAAAAGACTTCACCAACACCATACTGCAGTGATATTTCAAAAAATTAAATTACTGTGGAAACACAGTAGGTATTACACACCAAGAGGTCATAGAAAATTGGCACACAAATTTAATTAAAAATGGCTGGTTCTTAAGATTTCCGCAAAAGGTTATTGACTTTTTAGATACCTACTCATCACTTGGAAAGTAAAATGTCTAGTAAATACTTTGTAGGAATGCAGATAAAAAGTAATTTTTGTAATCAATAATACTTCTAAAATGTATAGTTATTATTAGTAATATTAAATATTAGTAATAATAATAACCAACACTATATAATAGTAAATATTATGAATTTAAGCATAAAATATCATATTTAAATTTTAGGTTTTTGGAACTGCTGTAATTTAATGATTTGTTGAAATAATTAAACACCATTTATTGCTGGTATTTTAAAAATAATACAGTAGATTCTCGTTATGTCGAATCTCAAGGGGAACAGAAAAAAGTTCGAGATATCGAGTTTTATTAAAAAATAAAAAAAATAATATAGAAGCTTTTTCTCCACAAATAGTTCAAAAAACTACATCGTGTCTTTTTTTCCAATTTGTCACAATTCATCCACTACTAGATTTCAAATTAGTGTGTCCTAGTTGTTGTGCATATTCGTTTGCTTTTTCCAGTAAAATTGTTCCATTTAAAGGTATGTTTTTATCTCGACACTGAGTTAGCAAACATTTATCAATGTCCAAATAAGGAGTCATCCTCATTTTTTTCATATTTCCACAATAATTGAACTTCATTATTTTCTCTTTCTGTTTCATAATTATTGACGACAGTGTATTTGGTGGAATATTGAATTCATTGGCGATTTCACATTTTTTACGGTCGCCTTTTTCAACTAACTGTATTAAACGAACTTTATCCGAAATTGAAAGAACATTCAATTTACGCTTCTTTTCCATTTCACTACAAACGAACAAACGAACTACGAAAGACTACAAAACGTGACTACCGACGAGCTCGATCACAATCGCTATACTGCACAAAGTATGCAATGTACTGCACAATTATTCCTGTTTTAACCGTAATAAAAATATTATTTGTCAACTCGAGATAACGAAAAACGATTAATTTTATATCGAGTTATCGAGAGCAAAACACTATTAAGTGTAATAGTAGTTTCAAGGGGAATTCAAAGTAGTTCGAGATAACGAAAAATTCAAGATAGCGACGTTCTACATATTAAGAACCTACTGTATATATCTTATCTTATCTTATCTTACTATTATATAAAGAGACAGCGTTTGTTTGTTGGCAAAAATCTCAAAAAGTACTCAACGGATTTTAGTACAGTTTTCACTATTAAATAGGTCTAGACTCTGGGTAGGTTTTAGTGTATAATTCGTTTAGAAAAATTAATTGGGTGCCGAAAAAAATGACAATACAATATCATATACACATTTTGACAAATAAATTTATAGAAAAAAACAAATCTTTGGCACGGCCAACCGTCGCAATGTTTTTCATGAACCTACCTAATTCTGATTTCACTCACTTACGCACCTCGTGTGGTCTACCTGATAATATACTGCTCGCATATTGTCCGTGATCTAATCTAATGCTGTGGATTGCCTACCTAGGTGGTTTAGATGCATGTAAATCACTTCAGGTTAATCTTAGCTTAATATTTGGTTCAGGCAACGCCGGGTGGGACTAAATTGAATATTGTTGTAACGATATTACTTATAGTATATTTTAACAGTTATATTTTATAAAATAAAACATATTATTCATATTTCATATAGAGTTGGCGATATTAATTTTTTTTTAATGAGCATCCAAGTGCACGGGATCAGCTAGTTTTATATATATTTATAAATTATTAATATAATATTAATGATTTTAATAAGAAATATGTGACGATTAATGTAAATTAATATTTATAGTAATTATTATTACTTTTGATAAATGCTCACTCGTTATCTAATAGATTTGTAATCATTAGGTACACATGGAAATATGGAATACAAGATGACTAATTATTACTTATTACTTTTACTTATTACTAATTATTTTATTACTTCAATTACAAACGACTTCAAATGTTGAACCTGTTGATGATGTAAACATCAATCCGCACAATTAATAACCGAGTTGATAATGTTGATAATAATACAGAAGATATTTTACCGCCCAACACAGTAATCCGACAATAAAATATAAAAAAAAAATACAAAATTATCGATTTTAAGAAAGTTTCGAAAAGAGAGCAAAGGAACGACAAGAATTATTTGAAACAATTAAGTCACAAAATGAAAATATCGTAAAAACGGATCATGAAGATGACGTCGATTATTTTTGTGAAAGTCTCGCTATAACAATTAAACCTTCAACAAAAAAATGTCAGAAGAAAAATTGTAAATGCTGTTGGCAGTGCTAAAAGTTCAAATATTCTATCGACTTCAGATTATCACAATTTATACAACAACACACATCAGGATGATTTTCTTCCACGTCCATCGACAACCCCATACTTCGCATTTTAATGGTTTTAACTATGATAAAGACAGTTATATTTTGTATTATTGGTTTAATGTGTATAAATAATAATATCTAAGTTAACATTAAGACCATTAAGTTCTTTAAAAATATGTAAGTATTAAATATTAGAAAGGTCGTTCGTAAATAAGTATACGTATCACCATTGATTATAGAATAGACAGATAGCCAATGGTATAGGGATTTTCGGTGACTAAAATTTTGATTAAAATAGCTGCCGATAGGTAGCGTTGTATGTATTAAAGTTATATTATTATTACCGACTGCAATTATTTTTATACCGGTTTGTGGCTGTGACAGAAAAAGCGATAAGCCAATATTTTCTTAGTATTGCACATTCGCACTATCGTCTATCGTCTATCGGACTATCGTCACAATAATTGTCAATAATATTAACGTTGAAACTGCTGTACGCAACAAGGGAGAAATAATTTATTTAATTATGAAAAATAACTTACTTTTACAGAACAGTAGACACACTATAGTAGATTTCTGATTTACTAAATTTTAACAACAGAGCAAATCTTTAACCATATTATGTCCATATCGTATTTTTTTATTTTTTATGTATTTTATTAATACTCAATTATATTTTTCAAAAGAATAAAAATGCAATAACATAAAATGTAATATACCTACTTAATTAAATTATTTTTATAATTTATAAATAAAAACAGCCGTTTGGTTATTGAGTAGATACTAAATGTATTAAAATTAAAAACCAATGAATATCTTTGTATGTGATGACTGATGAAAATGATTCTGAGGGAAGACATACCAAGATTACATTACACAATGTGATCTTAACAATGTTTGTATTTTTTGTTTCTATAAAATAAATAAAAATTGTAATGTTTGTTGGTTCTGAAAAGAACTGTTGAATGAAACCAAAGCGAGTAGTCCTAAATAGGACTATTTAAAAAACAGACTCGAATAGTTCTGAAAAGAACTTTTTAAATGTAACGGACGCGAATAGTCTTGAAAAGGATTGTTAATATTGCTTCTTTGCCAATAGGTACAATGTCAGAACGAGAAAAAGAAAATTATGAAAATATAATTATTTTATTTAAATATGATTTAATATTTTTAATTTTGAAAGTTTTGCTAATTTTGAGGTAGTTGAAAATAATTTTGTTTTATTAAATATTTTACACATTAAAAGATGTTCGATTATATACATTTTATGCTCTATGCAGTTTGTCAAAGATTCATCAAGCCATTTTTTAATTGTATTATTATTTTTTACATGCTCAGTTAATTGAAATTTGATTTTCTTTTTATACAAATAGTTTTTATAATTGTTTTCAAAAATATTTAAAACTTTATTTACTACATTATTTAAACTATTTGATGGTGCTTTAAGTCCACTTTCATTTTCAATTGAAGTATAATTTTTATTAAGCAGATGCAATTGTTTTTTATCATTTAAGTTTTTATCAACAAATAATTCATTTTGACAATTGCCACAGTTAAATTTTTCATACATTTATAACCTAAATATCCTGCTAAGTATGAAACAGAACAGTCCTCCAAAGTAACATCATTATTTATATTTTCACTATTAATAGAATCCTCATCAGATGACATAGAAGAAGAGAGAGAGAAATTAGATAATATGCTTTCTGTGTCAGAATTAGAAGACAATGCCAAATTATTAGAATTTATTTTATATTGAGGTCTTACTGGGTCAAATATTATAGGATTTTCATCTCCAATGGTTGCCTCACAATTTGCACTTTTAGATGTATACAAAGAAAAAATGCTATTACTTCTTATAGAAGTTCTAATTGTTCTAGCTGTTGAATTTTGTTATAACCACCATTTTGTCGAAAAATGCTAAAAAGATTTTCTAATACATCCTGATTTAATCGATTAGTCATTAAAAATACAATATCATTAGATTTGTCTTCTTTAAAAAATTGCAATACACTATTAATTGTCTGAGTAAAACCTTTAAAACAGGGTGGTTGAGTTAATTTTCCTTTTTTTAATTTTTGTAAATTAGTGAAATATTGTGAGGCTTCTTTTAAGAAATTATGTACAGTACCTGAATCAGTTAATGCACATAGATATAGATTTTTGCTGTATAAAGATCTTCTTAAGACAATCGAATAAATGATTGATGAATTCAATGAAATCTGCAGTATTTGAAGAAGTGTTACTTTGAAGTTGTCCAGTTTGAATACAAGTACGGATCGTTGCTGACATGGAATGGCTTAATAATTGTGCTGCTAATTAAACACTCATTTTTTGAAAAGAATTTGGGTGAATATGTGCATCTGTTATTTTGATGAGACACCTACTTTTAAGATTTTGTTTATCTAATTCATATGTTTTTTTTATGTCATCAAATGAAATTATATTATCACCTTTTATGTAACAGGCTTCAATTAAATTATTTCTAACACTTTTAAGTAAATGTGGCACATCAAATAAAGAAAATATTTTATGGTCATTAATAAAAAAATATGGTTTATCTTCAGAAACATTTAATGATTTTAAAGTACTTTGATTGTTTGTGCCTTGATTACATACTATGATTTTTGGACATCATCCAACTTCGAATAATTTTTTAAGAACATCTTGTATCAAATTTTTTAAAATATTTTTGTTTACTCCAGAATGAGAAAGAAAATATGCAATTGGAATTTTCCACTGAGAATAAATACCTCTGGCCATAAATACTAGAGCACAGTTAGCACTTTTATCGGTCCTTCCATAGTGACCTAAGTCTTCAAAACCTTCTATGAAATCAAATTCTTTGGAATATTCTACAAATTCTTTTATATACATTTCATCAAAAGAAACAGAACATGCTTTTTCTTTATAATCAGATGACTTGAATTTTTTTTGAAGATGACTAAAGAATAATTTATTAAAACCTGGTAAAAATTTTGATTGACCAATCCAATAACGAATAGTTGATAGCCCTGATAAATTTACTTTTTGTGACCGTAAAAATTTATATGCTGCTGGTGATTTATAATATAAATTTAAAGCCAATTGATTTCCATTAAGTCCACGGACGACGCCTATCTTTTAATTGCATGGTAACCATTGCTTTGGAATTAATGGAAGAAAAGTTATGCATATTTATTGAGCTTTTGAAACTATAACGAGTATTAAGACTATTTCTTTTTTTTAATTTTGAAATATGAACAGTTTTATTCTGAATTATTTTGTTTTTTTGTTGTAATTTTAATTTTCTAGGGGTATTGATTTAAATTAAATTATTTTTTCTTTTTAAATTTGGGCTAGGCATCTGTATTACAATTTGTTATTTTAGCTTTTTAGTAGTAGAGAGTAAAGAAAGAGGTCTTGGGAAAACTAACTCTACCATATCTGATTTTGTATGAGTATACGTTTTAGTTGGAGTTAATATTTTAATAGATTCTTGATTTTGATTGTTTGAAGATGAGCATGGCTGTTGCTCAGATTTATCATTAAAATTATATGGAATAGCAGTGCTAATTAAACGGTGTTTATTAGAAAAGTTTGAGAAACTATCAGGTGGGAAATGTTCGTGACAAATGTACCTATTGTGCAATTTTTCAGATTCGACTGAAAATAGATTTGTGTTTCCCGTGAAGATAAATCAAATATTAAATTAATAATATTTTACCTTTCAGGATTTAAGTTAGTTTAGTATTTTAAAACCATATCGTTTTTTGTGTTTAAGACAATTGAGACTATAAAAATTAATTAAAATTAGTAATGTTGTACCTTATTTCAACTTTAAAGTTTGTTAATAAAATATTTAAATATAAAAATCATTAATTTTTTTTTTCATTACAATTATTTATATTGGTACTTTTATGTTTTACAGGGACAATATTAAAAATAAAATATAAATAAATTACATACTGGATTAACACTAAATTGTCTTTTATATTATATAAAAAAATTAATTATTTATTTACCCGAATTTATCACCCAAATTTCGCTTTTAGCAGCTGCATCATTAATTCTACACTAGCGCTTACCTACCGGTTGCATCATAAACTAACAACTACAAAAGCGCTTTTAGCGGTTGCATCATTTCTACACTAGCGCTCTATAGTGGTTGCATCATATCAATGGTCACCAAATATTAACATTGCATTGGCTATCTGTCTATTCTATAATCAATGGTATCACGTATTAATGTATAAAATAAATATTAGTTTTGGTATAAATTATTGAGTATGTAAACACATAATAATTATTTATTACTTATTATCGGGGCTTGGATTTGAAAAAAATTTGTTTTACGTTATGTACAATCTAAACGTTGTACAATGTTTAAGTTTATCGTTATTTATAAGTAAAACGTAAATCAACTTTACGATTATCGTTATTTTAAATTAAAACGTTATACAACTTGTGCGTTAAAATATTATCCAATGTGGCCAGGATACGGAATATAACAAATTCTTGGCTTGATTGTTAAGATAAAAATAAATCACGTGGAATAAATATTTCTGTACTAAACCGATATTATAACTAGGGTCCGGAATTATATGCACTTAAAACGGAAATATGCATGCATTGGTTATCATGCACTGGTTATCATTAAAATGTGCACTTAAAACATGAAAAAATATACAAACAAAAATGCATGTTAATTAAATTTATTTAGCTTAAAAATTTATATAAATCATTAAATTATTAATATTGAACAAAAAATTATATTAAATAGTTGAAATAATGTTGTATTGAACTGTTTGCTGTATTTTGAACATTCACTCATCTAAATAAAAAGTCATGAACGTAAATCAATTTTAATTTAATTTAATATTTTTTAGTATTTTTTTTTCTTTCCACATTTGCGGTATTTTTGTAGGATATAGCGTTAAGTAATAATATTAACCTAATAGGTACCATTTTTATTTCGTTATATGCAAAATCAAATTTTACCCACAAACTCAGATTTGAATTTGTGTCCTACTTAGCTATTTACTAACATATCAGTAGAAATATGCAAATGCATATAATTCCAGGCCCTAATTATAACTTTTCAGTAAATGGATTTTAAATTATTTTGTTTTGTGTTATTTTTTTGTTTATTCATATTCTATACATTTTGTTTGGCTTAAAAATGTATTATAATATTATATTTTGTTATGTTTAGTGATATATAGTTGGTTTTGTTTACCGTTTTCTGTTTTAATTACCTACATTTACAAATTTCAATCGTTTTTCGTCATGTTTACTACTTTATTACAACATTTTCAAGCCCTGCCTATTATTATTATACATTTATGTATGCTTTTTATAATTTGATTAAACAATTGTTCTATTATTATTTCAAATAATTTAAAAAATTTAAATATTTAATACCTAAATATTGTTTGATTTTTTATTTTATTTTCATTACCTAGTTGACTTAGTTATGTATATAATAAATTGTAAGTACTATGTGTTTATCATGTGTATACTCAAGTCCATCAAAATACCTCCTCGTTACTGAAAAATTATCTAAAATCTTATCTCCTTTCCACGCCTTCCGTACATGTAAATCCTCCATGTTGTGTGATTGGTATAAATTGTTTGATGGTAGGTAATGGTTTTTTTTTTGTTTGTATAGTTTCAAACTCAAAAATGTGTTTTCCTTATACAAGACATATACAATAGAACATATTGTGTTAACAGGTCACCCAAAGGAAATCGTCACAAGTGTTAGTTCAGTTTTATCCCGGTTTATCGGTTGGTAAACAATTTTGAGTACTTGAGATTATAATTTGAAAGCATTTTGTGTGACCCTTTTTGCTCGAATTAATCTATACCTAACTAAACACTGCTTTTGTTGGATCTTCTCTAGTACATTTTCTTGTATAGGTTTTAATAATATGCTTCTGTAGACGAAAAGCTTCGTCAACCACAATGACATGTGGTGAAACTTTTGTTGATAAAGGCAATACGATATCGTTTGAAAATCTTAATGACCCGTGTAATATTTGTTTCCCATATTTAATGTTAAAAAACTGCCACTGTCGCGTTATATTTCTCAAAAGATACAATGTATATGGCAACAAATTTGTAAATGGCATCAACCGTCTGATCAACCCTTGCTAAAAGTACTATGGAAAAAAAATCTTTGTAATAATGGAACAGTGAACCGGAATTACTGGGACAACGAAAGCGAATGTGTTTCCCAACTATGGCTGAAATGCAATTTGGAAAATTCCACTGGTCACTGAAATTAATTGCTTTTTAGTTGAAGTCTATGTATTTAGTTTCGGGCATAAAAATTTACATTAATTTGATTTTTAAAGTACCTACAGGAGAACCTCGGTTATCTGGCTGATTTCAGACCAGGACTGCCGGATTAATTTTACGTACTGCAAAATCTAAATTCAATTTATAAAAACATTTAAATACCAAATGTACATACATACTAATTTATGACTGTGTTAAATTTTAATCATTCCATGGGTCAGGTCTAAAAATTTTAATTACTACCAATATTTATTTGTTTAATTAATGACGCTCCGTGGAGCATGAGTATAATATACATTACAGTTATACAATAAAAATAAAAATACTACGATAGATACTAAATACACAATAATTATATTAATAAGCAACATAATTAGTATTATATAAATTATTACCATGTCCCATTAAAATAAATTATGTGTGTATACTTTAAATATTTAAATATAATTTAGATAAATGATCGTAATATCTTATAAAGCAAAAGTTACTTGACGGTAATTAAAATATTTTTTAAACCGTTGCATTAGCAATTCGGCATTGCAGTTTTAGTTTTAGTATACAACATACATTGTATATGAACGTGCTTCGATACATCGGACATTGTGTGGGGGAGGAGTGTTCATTGGAATGAATTGTTGATTTCGTTTTAAGTATCATAGCAAATGTGGAGTGATGAATATTATATTGATTTCGCAACAATGTGTTGTTTTTTTTTTGTGTCTGACTCTTTTGTGAAGTAATAATAATAGAACAAATTCTTCAATATTGTAAGTGGATTGTGGTAACAAATTGGATCTAATTTTTACTTTTGTAATAATTGTTCAACAACCATTGTAAAAAGGTTACTAATAAGGTAAACTAATAGGTAGGTATACATTGAAATGTATTTACTCGTATTGTATAAAATGGATATAATTATCAATTACAGATAATTTACAAGACCACTTCAATCTGATAAAAAAAATTAAAATTTTCTAATACAAAAACATGATATTATTAGATATTGTGATTATGAGCTATACATATACGAGTAATACTAGGCAATAATAGTAATAATAGGTAAATATTATAATTTGTTGCACACTTAAAGTTAAATAACTGTAATATCAGCGGAAGTATAATATAGGTAGTAAGTTATCTAGTTAATAGTAAATTCTAAACAAACATTGTCGTCATTTTGGGCATTGTTTATAAAAATTTAAACGCACACGCACGATAATGATATTATACAATTTAATACATATTATAATAATATTATTATGTACACAATAGGACAATAAGTACACAAATACAACGAGGAGACGGTATATTATAACATAACTTTTACCACGACGGAACTTGCCGTGGTGTGTGTAAATTGTAAACGTTACGTAAATATTCGCAGACGCCAGACGCCATTAATAATAAACATAAATTGCGATAAAAATTACAATAATAGTGCTAATAACAGTAACAATTGCAAAATGAATGATAATGATTGTAATTTTTTTCATTATTTTTTAGAACAAACGTTGTCATCGTTTTTAATTTTCGACGGTGGCATAATTGTAGTGGGTATACCACCATATTGCATAATACAGACCTATGAATATCCTAGGACACTCTCGGCCGCCGTAATCTTCTCCAGATGCATCACAGCAGAGCCTGTGTCGATACGACTTACCCCGAAAATCGAAATAATAATTTGTCAAATAAAACATTAATAATAAACATATGGTGGACACGGTTGTTGTTTCTCGGTGCATACGTATACTATTATACGTGAAGATACTATACTATACGACTGATATTATACTGCAGTATACAACTATACAGTAAATTTATTAGTATAAACTAAAAGCAACATGACTTAATTTTTTTTTCTTAACATGTTGAGTGCCACAGTTGCCACACTGCCACAGTATATTTTATGATGCGCTTATAGTATGTATCCGCGCCAAAACTGAGCAGCGACTACGTGTAGCCACCGGTTTCGTGAGATTGTTATTTACATATTATTAAAAATTAAAATCATTATTTGCCGTTCATGGAACTTACGTTCTTGGAATATTGATTTGTTTTACTAATAATCGGTAGTACCAAGAAATAATAATTTTGTCGTAGACAAATGGGTATAAAAATAAATAATGTTTAATAAACAGTATGTACAAATATGAATATATAGAGTGTACCATAGTCAGCGAACATAAATAAACACTTAATATTGTTATTATACAACCGAGCAACATGATGCACCCTGTACATTATTAAAATAAACTTATACTATTTCGTCAGAATGATATTATAGTAACAACGAAAATATATTATCGGAAATAGCACAGCCGCGTAATCGAAGGCGCCGTCGTGCGTCGGCGTCGAGTCGTCGCCGTTCGGGGAAAAATAATTAAAACTCGCTAAAAATAGATACGGAAAATCCAAATATACCATTGAAATCACGAGATCCTACTAAATAACCACATATAAATATTGAAACAGTGCGTCTATAATCAATCAAATAATACGCCCAGAAATATATGCATAAGATATACATAAAGATACACATTTGTCGAAATGTCGATCGTGGTCCCTGAGACCGTGTGATAATTGTCTACTACGTGTCGACCGTGGCAATGAACGTGTTAAGACAATGTTGAGGTACGTAAAAATGTAATTTACTACACTATACAGTATACACGGTGTAACTGCAGAAAGACCTGACAAACAAAAATAGAAAATTTATAAAAGTTTAACGTATGACATTTTTTTTGAAAATGCTTAAGATAGTAAATAATTTAATATTTACGCATGCTTGAAAATTCCCCAAAAAAAATATTTTGAAAAAAATAATTACGGTTCAAAAAAATGTGTTCCAAAAAATTTTGTTATTTTAAAAATTTTTATAAAATAAACCACTTAACTTTGAAAAATGTATTTACCACCAATATTATTTTTTATCAACAGTTTTACAAATTATCTATTTTAAATTTTACGAAAAAAATTGAATCAAATTTAAATTTTTTTATTTTCAATTTTACAAAACAATACGTGTCACTTGGCACCATCCGTCTATTTTGTCTATAACTCGTACGTGTGTCACTACAGAACTATAGGTTCGGTGCTCCTGAGTTGATAAAATCTGTACAAAACTAATCACTTTAACATTTTTATCAACCAGGGGAGGTTGTATATCTGAAGCCATCGTAGCTGTTAAAAACGTACTTCTCTGCTTTAGTCATTGCACTATAGGTAGCCAGGTAGGTAATTAAAACATTTAAAATACAAACTTTAGTGCCTGCAATAAAGGTAAGACATAGCTTTATTATATTTATATTATTTGCTTTATATATAGAGCCATATATAAAGCAAAATAAAATGTATTTCATATTTTCTTAAGATATGAGAAAAATTAACAGTTAGATAATGTTGTGCCACTGTGGTAAAAAATAATAAATATTCGTAACAATAATAATAATTTTGTACAAAGTAAAGAGCATTATTTTCTTTAAACTTCTAAATTATTACCTCGATATATCATTACGTTCTGTTAGAATTAATAATAACAATTAAAACTTTGTTTTTAAACAAACGTGTTTTCGACCCCGAGAAGAGGACACTTTTTAAGGTAGTTTTTTATATTATAGCAACACTTGATGCTAAAGTCTGGAGACATCTAATACGTACACTGATGTATTACACATAACGTGTAATACTATACATATGGTGGCGAAAGAGGCAAATAATTTTACTTTTAACGCAATATTTGGCTGTACCTAAGTCTACCTATATATATATATATATAACTTATTTGCACAATTGACAGGAGGATTTACATTTGGATACTATAATACGCGCATAATATTCATTATTTATTATCTATCCACATAAGTAGCATTATTTTAAGATTGGCAAACCATTATAACGCTTACATAATAAAGATGAATAATAACGAGATTTTAAATGATATACGGTTTTTTTTGCTCATCATGTCCATAAATAACATATTTTTCTGGTGAAAGAAGTGTTCGGAGAGTACGTATATGTTGACCTATAAATATTAAAAATATCACAAAAACATTCTTGCTTATGCAGTTGTGAACGCTGTTTACTGTTCAGTAATCATAATATAAAAACCCTGTTTTAATAGTTTTGTTTCATAGTAGGTTAACTAATACAATGAAAAAGTAAGAACCCTACATGCATTTTAAAGTGTTAACAATTACTTTAGTTTTTAAACACAAATACAATTAAATCCAAGTATATACTATAAATAATCATAACGTATGATTTAATTGTGGTTGAACTTACTGTAGCCTGTAAGTGATCCATTTAAGTTAACAATTTGATTTAATTAAAAAGTGCTGTTAACAATATTTTACATTCACTAGTATAAAATATGTCCCAAGAACCAAATATTTCATCAATAAAAAAATTCATATTTAATGATAATTTTTAATGTGTGTTTTATATATTATAATTACCTAATAATGACTCAACAAGTTTAATTATGTTAATACCGAATATAATAACATTGAACAAATTTGATTCAATTTAATGAAATTGGGTTATGTATTTCGTTTCATAACAAGTTTATAATTATTTTATAGAGAATTGTTGGTTACCTAAATATGAGACTTAACTTAAGAAAGGTGTTTTTTTACGCTAATAGTTAAAATTTGTGTTTTTTCAACGTTTTTATTTCCATTTTTTCTTTTTTTAAATTTAAATTATATTATTTTGTCTGTTTTTTATAACTTTACAACATAAAAAAATTTTCACAAAGTATTAACTATTTCAGACACGAATTAATGTTAAATATAGGTTTATTAGACTAAGGTAATGTATTGAATATCATAGCTAAATTTGAAAAAATGTTATATTCATTTACATCTAAAATTTGAGGATATGATTATTATTTATTAACTACTATTAATTTATTGCTGAAATTATATTCTCTTAAAATCCTTAATATAATAAAATAATATTAGGATGTGTGAATATCTATTTAATTTCTCAAAAGTAATGTGTCTCAATTTGGCGAATAAACTATTTAATCGTCTTAATCGTTTAATTTTTAAAAAAATATCAATATTCAAGAATAATAAGATCATTCGACCAATTTCAGACCTGAAAAACTCTACAAAAAGTTATAGGTTCAAAGTATTTGAAAATGTTTTTATATAAGTAAGTAATGTAGTATATATATATATATATATATATATATATATTATGCATTTAAATACTTAGTATTCTAGTATTCACATATGTATTTTAAATGCAAAGGTATTTTTTAACAAGTATCATTTCAGTCAGTACCTATATACAGTTATTAACTTCAGATAATGATTGCAGTTGCAATATTGCACATTTTAACACACATAACATGTTACGGTTGTATAAGGTCGTGTAATTAATATAATATGTTTTAATTTATTAAACAGTGAATGCGACGATTAATGATTCCGATAATATATCATATTGCCTATACCGACTACGTCATAATATATAATACGATATGATATAATAATATTATCTGTGAAATAAAAAATCGTTAATTTACTCTTATTATAGTCGTACGTACGTATCATTTAGACGTCCTACCCGCTACATTATCTATAGTAAGTTATAGTTTGACGATTATGATATTATATTATCGTTGTACAGCCGACGCATTGGCTCTCGACTAGACGGCCACCGGTGAGAGTGGCCCGAGCGGGAGTGCTACAACGGCGGCGGCGGCGGCGAGTGAGTGCGTCCGTCGCCGGTGTGTCGTAATACCCGGTTGACCAGTTGTTACGACACACACACACATTAGACTTAACTCAAATCGTTTATACACTCACTCTATATACCTCTATATTACTCTATAACGCAACTCTCTCTGTCGCCGCCGCCAATAATAAAATAATATCTTTTTATGCGGGTACTTTGAGGCAGGATCGACCGTTTTTCTCTTCGCCGTTTGGATTTTGTGATTTTGCGAGAATTTCTTTGTACGTCCATTACCACCGTCAATATAACAGTGTTGGGGAAGTTACTTAATTTGGGTAATTAAATTACACTACTAATTACTTATCGAAATTGTAACTAAATTATTTTTAAGTTACTTTTTTTTAATTTTGTCAAGTTACATTACTTTTGAGTTTAAAAAGTAACTCAATTACAATAAAAGTTACTTTTTTTTTTTAATATCACTGGAGCTTAATAACCATTTTGTCTTTATTACAATACACAAACTAAATAATGACAATCAACAATATGAAATTATTAACAATTAATACTAATTTTGATACACATTAAATATTAATCATTATTTTTCAAATTTATTTCTAACAACAATGCGTTCTCAATATGGTATATTTTAATATTTACACTCATTATCAATAAGTTCTTAACATTTATTAAACCAAAAACATATAACGAGTAATTTAGTAACAATTACTACAAAAAAGTAACTTAAATTACATTTAAATTACTTACAATAAAATGTAATTAAATTACCATCAAATAATTTAAAAAGTAATTTCGTTACAGTAACTTGTAATTTAAGTTAAGTTACTCCCCAACACTGTCAATATAATATATAGTACCAACCATCAAAGTAGTCGTATGTTATGCGCACGGGTTTTGGAGTGCATGCATGCGCATTTGTCGTGTGTGCGTGTTGTTGATGGGTGGATGGGTGCTCTGCAGACGGACGGATCTCATGTCTGAATTTAATAGATTACGCAATAAAAAACAATTTTTTTTTTTTTAATGATCGTTTATTTAATTACGGAGAACATTTGAAAATAATACAATATTTGAAGTTCTGCAGTATATAGAGAGTTGAGCTGCGATTCTTTTCATCTAAATTTGTTTGAACAGGTCAGTTTTCTTGGGAAGTTGATCAAGTTGTTGATGTTTTCTTTGTTGGGACCTAAAGTCGCGTCTAAGTTCGCCTGGAATGTTGAGTTTTTTGACGTCTTCTTCATATTTGTGAAATTCGGTCATTGAGTGCTTGCCTATCGGCGCTGGCCATTTCGGCGGGGCGATTTTTTTTTTTTAATTAAGAATACTACTATTACTATTATGAAAAATAACCGTAATAAAATCAATAGTACAATCCAGTCAAATATAGCTGTTATAAGGTTCAAACAGCCCACGATGATTTTATAGCACAACTAACTGCTGGAGGAAGTCCCCCTAAAAAATAAAAAAAATATACTGACCTAAATCGTCGTTTATATAAAATAGTAAGCGAATATAATATAATAAATTTCATTGAAGGGAATCGCACATAATATTTCTTTAAAATAAATTTCAATTTTATATTATTAACATTTTATTTAAAATATTATTAATTCATTTTTTTAAAATTAATTTTACCTAATACCTACATATTTTTACCTATTATAGCTTTTATTTTAAATAATTATCAAATCATTATCATATATAAACCATTTTGTATTTTTTAAATTGTTATATTGGAATAATGATATAATATTATTTATTTTCTATTTTTAAAATTGTATATCAACATACCAAGATATCCCCACGCCGAAATGGCCAGCGCCTAAATGTCTTTCCGCCTAAACAGCAGTGCCGAAATGTCCGATTCCCCCTCGTGTGACCTATCCGGATTATGATTAGGCCATTGATATATTGTATTTTTATTTCACGGAGTTTGGTACGTTGTTTCAACCAGTGATCTTGTTATTTCATTTTGTGAAGTTTTTGGATTTGGTTTTCAAATCTGCACAAGTTGTTGTATTAAGTATTGGAGTGTCTGAGGATTTTGCTGCTTTCTTGGCTTCTTCATCTGCTTTTTCGTTCCCTTTCATATTACTGTGCCCAGGAATCCAGATTAGGGAAAAAACAATTATTCTCGATTGATTTTATAGTTCAAGTAAAACATATTAACTATAATCATATTTTATTATAATTATAAATATAAAAATCAATTGCAGACTGTAATTATTATAGAAACACATTGCGATAACACCAATACGTCACACGTGTCTTATATAAGTGCGATGAAATATTAGCAGTGAAATGCATCGTGTTTTTATATTTAAACGGGGCGAAATTAGTTTTATTTTATTATGTGATCAGTTGTTTTCAGTAGGAGTGCTCTGAAAGTTGCATATACTCTATCTCTATAAATTACTTTATAGAAAAAACGAAAGTCACGAAAAAAATCTGTGAAATTACTAAAATTGACATCATTATTTTTATTTTAATTGAGAGTAGGTATGATAGTATTAGAGACTTGATATTTTTTCTGATTATACATTTTTATACCTTACCTATTTTTATGTATATTTCAGTGTTTTTCAAATAAAATAAAGTCTTTAAACATAATTTTTTATATTTTTTGTTAAAAATTATCTTTTGATTTGTTACAACATTTTTACGATAATATACGTAGGTTGTTATGTACATGCAGATAATCGGTGATAATGCTATAATGAGTAACCGGCGAGTTGAATGAAGCAATAGCAATAGTCCTTTTAAAATAGTATACATTTACAGGTATATAGGTACTACTAACCACTAAATTGTAACTTAAGCTGTCAGTGGTGCTTTACAAAAATGTTATTTTGTTATTTATAATCATCCCCACAAATAAAACACAGATTGTGGCGATTTTATGTTTGACATTGGTTTTTATTTCTAATACAAATACCTATTATTGGTTATTATAATATGACGTACGATTTTAAATTGATATTGGTATTACGTGGAAAAAACAAAATATATACTATTATATTTTTTGTACCAAATAACGAAATTGGTGACACTCGGACAGTGCCCGATGTTTCTTTGATTTCCGTGACGCTTACTCTGCTGCCAATTGCTACACAGAATCAGGTGTTCCACTTTTCCGCTAAAATTTCAATTTTTCAGCACAACAGATTTCAGTTTTGAAAATCCTACGAAAGGTGTCGAGTGGGTCACTGTAATAGATGTGCTAAATTTTAATCCGCTATGATGTATCAATGTATACAAAAAACGATTCTGAGCGGAAATGCTATGCAGGCTGAGGCATTTTATATTATATAAATATTCCAAATTAAAAATTAAAAATTTTCAAAATAATTGGGAATTGTGGAACAAAAAAAATAAAAAACAAACTAAAATTTTTACACAAAATCTATTTTCAACGAATTTGTTTTTGTTTTTGTTCTTATTTAAAAACAATAACTGTATAGAGACTTGAATTTCCCTCAAATTTTTATATTACCATTTTCTGTACATGATAACATTTCCAAAATATTTTTATTCTTTTTGTACTCCTTTTGTATTATTTAAAGACATTTTAAATCTTAATTTTTTTTTAGTTTTTTTCTATAAATACTAATAAACAATTGCTTGGTTAAAAATCTTGAAAATGTAATACGAGGTTCCTCAGTGTTTTTTTAAAACATTTCAACATTTTTAAAGTTACATACAATCAATTTATTTTTAAAAGCATTTTAAGATCAAGTTTTGATCAAATTCATGAAAATTTGCAAATTAATTTGTAGTTAAACATTTATAAAATGTTTAATTTATAAAGCTAAGGATTGAACATTTAAAACAAGGTTTCTCATGAGTAGTTCAAACTGTAATCAAAAAATCTTAAAATTATATAAACCATAGACATATAATATTATATATCTATGATATAAACACAGTTTTTTTATATATATATTTTAAGATCAAATTTGGGCGAATTAAATATATTTAATATTATTTATTCAAAGAACAACAACTTAAGTTATTTTTTTGTATCTAATTTTAAAATATTATTTGAGAGTACCGACAAAACTGAAACTTGAAATTTTTTATGTATATTATTATATTGTATATACATAATGGCATTTTCAAATGCAATGTTTTCGGCAAAAATGAATTCAATCTACTGTCAGTAATAAATTACTTTAATATTAATAATATCATAAAATAAACTCAGTAATATAAGCGCATCTCCGCTCAGAATAGTTTTTCATAAACAATGATTTTAAGTGAATTAAAATTTAACACATATATGTTACAGTAAAAGTACGAATACCGGTTAGTCCTAGGATTTACCGGTAAATCCTAGGTTTTACCGACTGCAGTCGGGAAATGTCAGAATTTCGGACATTTACCGATCGATTTCGGTAAAACCTAGGATACACAAAATAGTTTGTTCAAACCCCGAATGATTCTTGTAGTTTGGACTTTTACAAACAAGATATGGTAAATCTTAGGATAAACAACTAGCGTTGGTAAAAGTCCGACATTTTTTACCAATTATGTGTTATTAATAATATTAACAATAGTAGATATTATTAAAGTATACTACTAATAGTACTATATTAGCTACTCCCTACTAGTATATTAGATAGGTACACATTTATATTATTATTAATTAATTATTAAATTATTATATATTGTATTGTATACTTGTATGTTTATACCTAATACCTAATATATTCAAATTTAGAACAAATTTATTATTAAATATTACAATTATTACATTCATAATTTATTTTTTTGAGCAGGCTTGGTTACTGTGGCATCTTGAGTTACACAGTATTTTTTGATCGGCACTTACATCTATTAGTTATACATTTTTTTAAGCAGTCGCACCCTATCAACCCTTGTCTACCAGTCAAAGACAGTTGTTATACTGCTCGACGAATACCAATTATATTGTCTGGAATTATTGCAGATTCTATAAACAATTTTCTTCACATAAAGTGAATTGGTGTCGAGTGAAAAGTTGAGAAGATGTTCCTGCTTTTTTACCCAGGCGATAAAAATCTTCGTCAACAACTCGTAACACTACAGCTATATAGTAATGTGCGGGCATTAACTATAATTCTAATATTAATTTTATACTATTTAATTATTAATTAAAAATAATATAAATGCGTACCTATCTAATATACTAGTAGGAAGTAGCTAATATAATACTTAAATAATAATTACTATTATTAATATTATTATAATAACACATAATTGGTAAACATTTTCGGACTTTTACCAACGCTAGTTGCTTATCCTAAGATTTACTAAATCTTGTTTTTGAAAGTACGAACTACAGAAATCATTCGGGGTTTGAACAAACTATTTTGTGTATCCGAGGTTTTAACGAAATCTATCTGTAAATTTCTGAAATTCAGTAATTTCCCAACTGCAGTCGGTATAACCTATAGGATTTACCGGTATTCGTACTTTTACAGTATCATATATATTACAGCGATCCACTCGACCCCTACTGTACAGCAGAGCGGTGCCCCCTTGTCCAATTTTTCCCCCCAAGTATTTAAAAAAAAAATATTCGGAATTTTCACTTTTGACCTCTCAAAAGTACCAATTAGATCCGATTCGCATATTTTGCTACTATTCACCTCCGCGTCAAAGTTTTCTGATCAGAGTCTATTTCCTACTAGATAAAGTGTCGTCAGACACACCAGAAAAACAAACACCGGTCATTGTAAAATCGATACATTCGTCGTTACTCTCAGATAATAAAATCTAACATACGTGAATTTATTGATAATCCGTAATGTTTTTAAATTATCTTTAAATTTAACTTGAATAATTAATGGCAATCTACTACCCATTAATTGAAAATATTAAAAAGAACACATTCAAATAATAATAATTACACATTAAATACATTTAGAGTATTTTACGGCGGCGTACTAGTAGTTACAAAATAAAATATATAAATACACGAAATAAATAAATAAATACATTAAAATTGTGTTCACATGGAAGACGTGACGCGGTCCGCACAAGTGCTCGACTTGTACACTGGCTCACGTCAAACCTACCACTGCACTTTACAATAAACTATGAGCTCGCTGCACTGCAGCTAAAATATCAGCAAAAATACCTGGAATAGTCAAACTATTAGACGCTCGATATACTTTAAGTACGTTTTACAGAACACATAACATAATATTGTATATAATAATATTACTCTGCATATATATAATATATAATATTACACATTATTATACTTACGACTGCGGCATACCTACAACTATACTATATAATAATGATAATAATAATAATATTATTATACTACTTTCATTTTTTTTCTTCTCGCACCGGTCGCCGCCGCCCCGCTCACGCGCACTCGCTTCGACCGCACACATTCACCACCGTGCACATCGCACACGCGGACCAACACGGCCGATCGTCCGCTACAGTCGCCCGCCCGCGTCCGGCAGAGATCAGTCTCACAATTTGCTGCTTGTCCACACGCGCTCGCTCGCACGCTCGCACACACGTTCTCGTATATGCTTATAATATTATATATTAACATACCTAATATACAAAAAATAAGTACGAAATACGCGTATATAATAAGCGCCGGCACCGCTGCTGCTGTTGGGACGTCGTATATCTGCCGCGTGTGTGTGTGTGTGAGTGTGGTGTGTTTGTGAAGACAACAATAATAATAATCATTAAAATAACTTCTATATTATCATCATCGCGTGTACAATATTGTATTGTATCGCAGAGCCGTATTGATAAATACAGCTGCCGAGGCCGGTGAGGTCTAACTGCAGTCGCCAGTCGCAGTCGACGAGAGGGCCGTTCAGCGCGGCCGGCATAGCTGCACGAGGGAAACCCGGCAAAACGCGGCGGTCATCGCGGATTGCACTCCGATCGCGATCAACTGCTGCCAGGCTCGGCAAACAAAAGGTATATTTCATTATTATTATCATCATCACCATAATAGTGTTCCGAGCGTGTATATCTTAACCGTTGATCGTATAGTATAAAATGTATATTATATAGGTACTTACATTTTAAAATTAATAAATAATATTATTACTTTTATTTTTTATATTATTATTATATTATGCTGTGTATGATATTTGATACCTGTACGGATATACGTCACTGTGGAAGTGCATAAAGCGCACGAAGAATGTATTAAACTTTTTTTTTTCTATACCAGCAAATAGTCATTAAATCGTTAGAATATTATCGAATCCTGGTGCATGCATACAATTATTTTTCGATTGCGTCGTCGTGTACAGTCGAGTAGATACATTAAAATATGAGTCTAGAGCGTGTTTACATAATTAAAAAAACATCTAAAATCCGAGATAATAATCGTTCGTTCAACTTTCGTGATTTATTTCCCGACTATACTATGGTACTTCCTGTCCTCGTCCGGTAGTATAAGTCTTTTAATTTTTACGATAATATCAATATAATAATATATAATATAATATTATAAATGTTTTAAAAGAGGCAAGGCGTGCAGCCGTAAAACCAGTTTGATTGCGTGTAAAAGTCCCAGCAATAAATATCGTGTGCAACCACGGACCCGCGAATAATATAACAACTCGTCGGACGAGACGGCCGAGTACGTAATAAAAAAAACCATACGCACGCACGCGTGTATGAGACGACCACACTCGTAATAAACACGTCGTGGCGCGAAACTGTTATTTTTTTTTTCGCTCGACGTTACGTGATTCTAATTAAGGATACGAACTCGATGTATCATATCATATTATTGTATAGTGCGTTCGTAATAAATGGCTTTCGGGTGACGTTTTACACTCTCCGAATCCTACTTATTTTATACGACTTCGCGATGACGAAAGTTTTTTCATTCTTTTACGGTAAAAAGCTTTTCTATAGCTGCATCGGTTAATTCGTCGGTCCATACATTGCACATCTGCAGACACGATTAAGGCGATATATTTTAAAGTTAACTTATTTTTTTAATTCCCAATAATATTTCTATCAATACATTTTGATAGAAATGTCTAGAAATTGTAAACGTGATCATCTGACGGTCATGATCATTTTTGAGTAAACCGAAATCCGTTTCGTATTTGAACGCGTGTATTTGTCTCGACTTGAATTTTTTGGTTGAATAATGTCATACGATAATAATAATATGTAATATGACGTAATATTGTATAATAAGTGTAATATATTATAATATACTATTATGTAAATATGTAAGAAAAAAAAGAACGGAAACTTATTGCCGAGATCGAGGCGGTTTTTTTTGCATCTGCGCGTTATTTTACTATAATAATGCACACGGATGACGTTGCTCAGCTGACACATCGGTGTCCGGTTTTTGATTTTTAAATTTTTTCGTCTTTCACTTTTAATATATTTTTTTATAACCGTCATCGCCGTTTTCCGGTGCCAATGACGTCTGACGTCATGACGAGTTCGTGTTTATTTATTTTGTACATTAATAGTTTTATTTTTTTTTTTAATATTAGTCATTCCGCCGTTCCGTCGATCGTCGCCGTCGACCGTCGTTGCATAATTTCTTTTCAGCGAAAAAATACCCATAAAGTGTGTGCAGTAATAATCGTAATATTATCGTATATTATTTAATAACCGGACCGGTACCGTTCGCCCGAATACGCTCACTCTCCGAGTAGGTTGCCGTTGCTGGAACGACGATGACGACTATCCTATACACTATAACCGTACGTTATTATAATGCCGACGACGACTTTCACCGCTCCGGCAGCCACGGCCCGCGACGTTTCACTCTTTTATTTTAAACACACGCTATTATAACACACATTACATATTATATAGGTATTTATATTATTTGTATCGTTGCCTGACCGCTCAGTGGGTCGTAAAATGGGGTGTTATGGGGATGTCCACGTCTCGGATGTGAGACACGCCGACGGCGCACATCCGTTTACTGCATATTTAAATATTATATTTTGTTTTCGTTCAACTGTCCGTATACAACAATACAGCATAGTACGTTGTTTCGTCATAAACGTGTGCATGCGATTTCCTGATCAAAAAACACGATATTATACAAGCACTCACTTAGTAGGTACATAGAATGATATGATACTCTCGAGCCGGAAATGGTCGGCCACCGAATTCTGTGTCCCGCGGAGAACTCTTAACTGCACGCCGCGTCGTTATTGTGGCATCGCGCGGGTCGACGATAATCATGTTTATATATGTACCTATCTCTTGTTTGTGTTTTTCACATTTCACTATTCTACGACCAATTGTAATTTGTAGATCGTTAAGGCTTACGACATTTATACTGCAAATACGAACGCTTATATAAAGCGTAAGTTTAATTAAAATTGTGAACAATGAATATGGAAAAAAACCTACGTCGAGCAGTAGATAGATAGAACAATCCCTTAACGAAATGTTACGTTTTCAGAGTTGTGTTTGATTACCAAATTTGAACAGTGTGTGACTGAAGAAGAGCGGTTTTGCCGCCGTTGGACCGAATTTAATAAAAACTGATTTTATATTAAAATATAAAAACTATTCAAATTTACTTTGAAGTCATCATGGTAATGGACAAAAACAATAAATTAAAACAACAATAATTTTCGTATTTTTTCGACTTTCACTCTTTTTTTTTTATAATTTATACAATCGAAAGTTTCTTTTTTATTCGTAGTTATAAAAATAGTTTTTCTTTTTAATACTCAAAAATCTCATTGGGGAATCTAAACGATACCTATTCTAAGATATATAATTAGCTCCAGGTATATGCGTAATAGTGATAGCGTGGTACCCACCGGTCTAATGGTCGCAGTACGCATTGGTACCTACGCATAATATGCTGGGTAAAGGTATGCAAGCGTGTGCACACGATGATTTCCGCGTGTCAAAAACACTGCGACGATCACGAGGCGGACACTAGCGCGCAGAGAGGTAGAAGGAGCCAGCAGCGGAGAGACGGAAGGACGAATCGTCGAATGTGTATAATATTAATAATAATAATAACGATATGAAACGATGGCACGAGTACGACGACGAGCGGGCGTGAAGTAGACAGGTAGAGGGGAAACGACGCGTCGCCGTCGACGAGAGTGAAAACCGGACAACAGCGGTGGCATCATTTTGCCGCCGGCCCTATCGATAACTATATAATATAATAATAATAATATCATTACCACGTTTGTTGTTTTTTCGTGTCTAGTTTACGTAATTTCACGCGTAAGCGACTACGACGACGACGTAAGAATAAAACACGATGGCCACCCATTATTTTAACGGATGCGCCAGCGATCGGACGTCATCTGCCAGCGAAATGAGAATGTAAGCGCCAGCCGGGCACAACATGTATAATTAAGGCGTAGGTAACCGTCTGCGATTTACGATGGTACTGTGGTAGCGCGCGGTCGCGGTGTCGGCGCGCACGTCCGATCGTTTCAAGCCGGGTTCTCGTTATAATAACGTCGTAAACAGTGGTGTATACGTTGTATATATTCGAATCGTATAGGTATCGATCGTGTTACCGACATTTTTTTCTACCCGAGTACCTATTAAAAATTATGCGGAACCGGGAACACGAGACAGTGTAGGCAGCGGTGTAGATAGCGCGAACCCGTGGCTTTACGTAATTTCTTTTTCCGACACGGTACACGACGACTGCAGCACTGCCCCCCCGTCCTTGACCGTCGCGAGCTCCGTTTGCGAATACACCTTCGGTGTACGTCGAGAGAGCACGGTCGTGATAGTTATATTATATAATCGAGTGCATCTGTATCCGTCCGCTAATATTATTACGTGTGTAACGAAATCCAAATCTCGGCGTCTACGTGTTAATACAGTTTAAACACATTAGCTATTGCCGAATTTTGAAGAGGATTACCTAACGTAATATCCTTTTTTTGTAATTTGTATTATATTGTCCAACGCGCAAGTTACGGCGCTTTATGTTTTCTTATATAAGTACTGCTATTATTATAATAATTTATATCATATAGTACTTATGCTATTGTAACTTCTTCGATAGACAATATTCTCACAAACATTAGGTACCTACATAGAATTATTTTTAAAAGATTATCCTCTTTAAACTTGGAAGCTAACGACCGGGATTTTATGCTTACATTGCCTAGAACATATTATATTTATGTAAAATCGTATTGAATGTATTCTTGATTTAACATATTTTGTTTGTGCACTTAATGATAATTTATATGTATATATTTCAATAGTCCTTTGAGCTGATTTATATAGGTGCAACACGATTGCGCCCGGCTTAACTTTTTCCATTAAAAAAATGCAACACGATTGCGCTCGAGGCTCGACCAATTAGCACTATCGAGCGCCGGTCTTACCTTTTTTACCTGCATAAAATGCAACTCGATTGCCCTCCAATATATTACCTATTTATATATATTTGTCACGTATATGTTATACATACTCTAACAATTTTCTAGTACACTATATAAAAATAATTTTCCTTCCAAATTGTACAGGATTAGGACTGGCAATAAAATTAAATTTTTGGCTTGGTTAAAAATTTCAAATTACATTTTTAACCAAGTCTTCAGTTAGAAATTTCTTCTTTTTTGAATTTGAACACTTAAACTCTTAAAAATGTATAATATTAAAAACTTTAAAACGTAACCAGATAATATTAAATACAAAAAAAAATATGACGTTATACTCTAGTGTGTTGTGTTTATTTTATTAACGCACCTAACCAAATTGTATGTTCAGAATGATCTATTTAACACTGTTATTTTTAATATTAGATCAATTTGATCTATAATACAATTTAAAGTTGGACATTAGACTAATATTTATGACCCGCGTAGATTTTTTTAATTTTAATGCAATCTATGTTTTTGTAAAATATACAATGCTTAATAACATGCTTTAAAATAAGCATACCCGAGACCCTGTAAATATTCTTCCTTTTAAATACAAACAATTTAATAGATTTTAATGAGCTTTAAACTTTAATATTGAAATCAACAGAGTAAACTAATTATTCTGATAGTAAAATTTACTATTTTATGCGTTAGTAATATAGAAATAACAAGTGCTAGTATAAATTAATAACATTCTCTCAAAAAGAGTATGGGATAGGTTAGTCAATACAATAGACAAGATATTTATAGAAAAAAAAATTCGTTTAGCTAGTGATGATACTTTGCTAAAATGTGATTGCATTTGCTGGAACGTCCCACTATTTTTTTTTACACTATAGTCACACATACTAATTAGCACTTTCTTCACACACATCACACGACACGTACGTACTCACTTTGAAAATTTCCTATATTGAACTCCTTAAAAATGGTCATTGTCGAATCCCGTTAACTGTATGTGCGATGCAATCAAAATAAATTCTGACTCTAAATAAAATATGGTACATAATAGTAGTGCAATATAATATTATAGTTTACCGTGTATACCATTTGGACTTTGTAGGACGGGAATAAAGAGTAATTTTGGGCCATGCCGTTCAATATTGCGAATAATTATAAAAATAATAATAATTATCTTGATTATCTAATTAATTTCTAATGATTCTGAACTGATTTTCATTTCAGGAAACAAATTTCACTGTCATTCAGTAATTCTAAGTATTGAAATGACATTAAATAATTTAAATACTAATAAGTATCACTATTAAAATCAAACGATTCAGTGCATAGATACAATTATAAAAAGTATTGGCGATTTTCGTATTTTAAACTTAGAACACTGGATATGATTTTAGGTCGTCGACGAGAATGGGGGACCCATTAAACTGTGGTCTTTTTTTACGTACCCCCGAAATCCAGACTGGTGCACACACAGTGTGTAACAGAAAAAACTGACAAATGTATAGTTAACTTTTGTTCTAAAAATATTTTTTTTGGTACAATTATTATAAATTATTTTATTTTGAAACAAAATTAAAAATATTGTCTATATCAAAATTCGTTGCATGATTATGATTAATTAATGCGTTCAGCACAGTCAGTTCTTTCTGTTATACCCTGCATATATTATATTATAATACACAAAACGTTAGAAAGCGAAAATGACCATACGTATCTAAATATGATATCTACCTACATAGGTACAAACGCATATACAACAATTACAACACATTAGGTACATATAATTCATACTCGTACATAATATGTACTCGTAATAATAGTAAGCGGTGCAACGACCCGGCCATGTGCACGATTGTGTTATATTTATTTCGATATAGTACATAATATAATATAACGTTAAATATTATTAGAAGTAGGTACGACGAGTGCTAGAGGAAAAGAAACCACGGTGATTGTAGAGTGCCTTGGCCAACGATCTAGATCTGCGGATCATAATATTATCGAACTGCCACCTACTCAAAGCTACATGTATATAACACTATATACAAATAAAAACGTAACGTAACGCATTGATATTAAATAAAAAAAAAATATATATATACACACAATAAAATATGGACCAATATCGTGTGTGTGTGTGTGTGTGTGCAGTGTGCACAGTGCGACTTCAAATGTATATCATAACGTGTGCGGCGATTAGCGAACGGGAAATGTCGCCTTTTACCGCCCCGGGTGAAACCAGCTCCGAAACCGCCGCCGCCGCCGCTGACACGCGTACATTCATCCCGGATTATAAAATGCATTACGACACTGCAGTTGAATCGCACAAAGAGTCCAAGACACTAATCACGATCACTTTTTTTCTCGTCCCTCGCTGCGCAGTCTGCAACATCGCGGCGGTGACCGCACGGAGTTTCCAAATATTGTCCGTTTTATTCATTATTGATTATTATTTAACACCGTCGTACCACCGGTTTCCATCATCATCGTTATTGTAAAATATAAACTGCGGTTTTTGTAGAAATAAACTAGGTACCTATTTGAACATAACGGATCTCTGCAGGCGCTTGGTCATAAATTATAAGGTAAATACATTGCGTTATTTAATGTGTAACGAATACGAATTATTTATCGTTTTTGAAATAATTACTTACGATTATTTAATTCCGTCAAATTTCTAATAAAACATTTTTCATCAGAAGCATATTATAATCGACACCTATGTCTCGTCGACTATTGTTGGTATACATAAACGGTAAACGCGTTGACGCGGATTGGCTATAGCCTATAATTATTAACTGATTTTAGAGCAATCATAGTGATGAAACACTATTTTGGTAAATGAAAAATAATACTTTGGAATGTATCTCATATTATGCTTTTAAAGAAATTATTTTAACAACCGTCTAATATAAATAAAAACATATTATAGAAAATGTATTTTTAAGAAATATACTTAACAAAAATGTCGTGATCCTCCATGTTAGATGTTGAGTGGAGTAATAAGTGTACTTATAAGTACTTAGAAAAAAAAATATATTCTACACTATACAATGTATAATATGTCGTATAATATTATAGTGTATATTATACTATATAGTTAGAACTCTAAAACCGTGCGAGGGGCAATACGGAAGCTGACTTATGTCAATATGTTATATTTTTAAAAAAAAAATTCCAATTCAAAAAACTAACAATGGTTATGCGTAATGACCTGTAAGTTACTTTGAATCGGTATTTAAACAATATGCATTTACATTAATTATCTTAATGTTGCTAAAATTGCCTATACTAAACCCTTTAAAAGAGCCAACCAGACATACTCTGACGCGACCAGCTATGCTATGATGCACCCATACTATTTATAACAGTCGAAAAGTTTGTTCGGAACTCAGGCCCTATGGAGTTTATATAATCGTCCAAACTTCGAATGCCTCCGAATTCGTATTTCCCGACCGCTTGTTCGTGTGTGATAGCAAACATGCATAGCATCCGCTGCAGCAGACATTGCGAATAATAATTGTATTTTAAATGGATATTGGATAATTATGGTAAAAAGCGGTGGCTGCGGTCGAAAGCCTCGTGTATAAGAATGAAATAATATTATTATGCATAATACCGTGTCGCAAACATTTATTTGATGTGCACTAGCCGTAAATAACGCATAACAATCATAATTGTAAAAAAATAATAGGCAGGTAATGATTATATTACCATTATAATATTATACCCGCGTGACGTTCGCATTGCCGAATCAAATGTATATACATAATATATTATATTCCATTAACCATACACACATTTTGCAGTGCTAAACGGCCATCGGGGAGGTAAACTAAGCCCTAAGTATTTTTTTATTTTAAGCATTCACAAAAAATGTCATCGCAATCCATGTACAATGCTTCGATGCACTATAAATTATGATTTCATGTTTGAAAAAAATTTGATTTGGAAAAAAAATCATTCATAAAACTCTTCTCTCAGTTTCACATATAATTGACCATTACTGAAGTAATATAATATATATATACGTATACCTACACAGACCTACAGCTATGGCACGTTCCGAGGCAGATATAATAATTGTTTTCGTAAACAACTGATTAATAATTATTAATTGTACAATATAATTATGACGATCTAGTAAAGTAGATTTATGATTATACGATTAACTGCTTATTTCATAAATCATAATTATACATCACTCTAGGCATTATATTATCTGATTATTAATTGGTGATTAAAATAGTATACACACATCGCCACTTACGTACGTATTATAAAGGTACCTAGTATAATATTTATATACTAACAGCAGTGTGATACACGAGAATTTAGATTAAAAAACAGGTTTTAGCGTATACAAGATACATTTTTATTTTTTGTTTCGTCACAGAAATTTTTTTTCAACTAGTTTCAGATATTTTGCGCAACAATTCGGGGCGGTGAACTTTTACCTGAAAACGTATGATATTTTTTTTCAGATTTTATAACGAAATATCAAATATTAATATATGGGGGGCCGATGATTGTGCAAAACACACAACATATTTTACTGGACCGCCTTGGCGAACACTCGCTAAATGCACACACACTATAATATATACAGCTGCAGGTGTATGTGCTTATCGAGTGAAAGTGTGCGCGCACTTTACCCTTGGGGGCGTTATCGCGGGCGTTTCCGCGGCAGTTTGCGAAAAAAAAAATTCAACGCGTTACGACATTTTTCGTCGTTTTGCCCTCGAAAAAATCTCGTAAAAAAAAAAAATTCTGCCAATTCATATTATGTTTTATCAATACACGGTATTATACACATACAAACAGGCAACAGCTGTGGGTATGTTCGTCGTCGTCGTCGTTGTCGGGCAACGACCACGCCCGTCGACTGCTTTACTGCAGACCGCAAGACCGCAACGTTGGGTTTTCAATTGCTTTCCAATGTAATAATAATGTCGTTATTAAAACCAATAATGGTTTTTCGTTATTATTACCCGTTTAACCTTTGTGGGTTAAGTAAAATGACTAATAACAACCTATAAGGACAACGATTATTTAATGCGAGTGTTGCGCGCGAGGTGCTCGACCCGGAGTCTGAAGCAGCGACGAGGCTGTCGTTTGGAAAATGGGTCGTTGGGAAACGTGCTGAGTCGTCATCGACGAACGAATATCGTAATATCAATGTGTCATATTTTTATGATTATTGTGTACACAATTAATAACGCACATTAATTCTCTGCCCTCGTGCGATTATAATATGTACGAATGACACTACATCAGGCGCGATATAGGTATAATAACCTTTTTTTACAAATACGCGTAGGCGTCAGTTTTGTTACATCGCGGTATCCAGAAATCGGGTCACCGGTTCACAAGTGCCTACACATTACGGCATTACTCTGGCCATTTGTGTATGTATTTTTTATTATTATTTATTTATTATTATTATACAATGCGCGTATTGCGGCTGCTGCAGATACCGGCGCACCTCGACGATTCGGGTTAACGAGCAGATATTAATATTACAATATATTTGATAATAATTCTGCCCGTCGCTTTTATCATAATAATAATATTATATTATAACACGTTGCCATTACCCATAATGCATGCAATCGCCCGGCAAACAGTTAAAATCGTTCGTCCGACCGACATCGTGGTCGGATCGATGACGTGTACACGTATATATTATGTATCATATGATCGATAGGTATATATAGCTGTAATGAGCAATGAGTAATGACGAAAGTGTACCATTACTGTTGTATTTTGTTTGATTTATTGCGGTATACCCGCGGCAGGAGGTTATGTGCATAATATTATAATATTGTAGAGGGCAAACTATCTTCTTGCCGCCTATAGATTTATGAGGATGTAAGCACGCGTCTACGATCTAGCGCATTTAAACAGGCAATAATATATGTTAGGTGTACTGAAATTCAATTAGAAGGAGTCCTTGTAATGATTGCACTGACTCTAAGTATATCAAGTGATTCCCCGAAAGGGTCTTCTCAATATTAAAATTAAAGAAAACAAGGCTCGTAGCACGTGTATCTGCATGTGTGAAGACAGGATTAAAGCACTTTCGATGATGTCTTATGAATGTCTATTGAATATTCCAATAGATCCGGACAGCGTAATCGAACGTCTCGCATCATAATATTATAGTACAGAGTTATCAAAACTGTTAATTGTAAATCTGTAAATGTTTAAGTTTAATAAATATAATTATTATTTATTTGAATTGAATTAAATTGGGTACTTGTGCTTTATATAGTGGGAGGTGAAGTCCTCCGCGACTCTGGTTTAATTGCTTGTGTGTGTTAGAGTAGGTTAGGTACTTTTGGAATTCCATTACGCCTTTAAATACAATTTACCACTGAGGAGGAGTAAATTCTATTAGTCAAAGAAAAGTTTTCATTTAAACGATAGCGAAATAGACTTTAAACAACAAAGTTGTAAGCATATTCATTTATTATTTTTTTTTAATGTAACATCGAAATATTAAATTCATTACATCATACATCGCCGCACTCGTTGCTCTCGAGACAACTACGGTTATTCCGTTATAAACATGACGTGTAAATATGCAATATGTTTGCCAAGTTGATTCGCGTACATTGCATTTCACACTAGATTTACGAGCGAACAACGTCTTTGTAAACGAATAAAACTTAAATTTCATTACATATTAAAAAACTGTAAATACTTGTCGTTATGACATTATCAAATGTATTTTCTATAAACCTGTTGGTTTTATCTGTTTCATAGACCTGCAGCCAACTATCACCGTCGGCAGCTACTGCACCGACGATACAGCGGTTATATAACGTATTGCCAAATACCCAATATCAACCGAAATGACACCTCCACAGACGACATCGGTCCGACGGTGTTCCGTCCTGACGGCCACAGTTCTGCTGTTGGTAGCGGTGGCCGCCAGTTTGCCATCCGGCGCCCGATCGTCCGCCATACGTCCCGCGTCGTCCGCTGCATCGAGCGATGCCGATGTTTCCCCGTTAGTGCCGAGCAGTTGGCAAGGGGCTTCGGCTGTCCACGCTGACGTACCGGCTTCTGCCGCCGCCGGAAGTGCCGAGGTGGTCAGGAGAAAAAGGACGTTGTTCAAACTCAAGCCGCTCATCGTATTGCCGGTCAAGTTAGCTCTGGGCACTGGCGCCAAGCTGGTGGCCGGGGCCAAGTTCGGAGCCAAGGCGGTCGGGTTGGGCTCAAAGGCGTTGGGCGTCAGTCTTGTTGGACTGAAAGCCGTCCACAAGGTGGCCAAAGTGACGGTGAAGGCAGCAACCGCGCTGGGCGTCAAAGCGGTGCTCCTCAACTTTTTGTTCCAGGTATACAATATTGACCTATATTATGCGCAAGCGTCGAGTCTGCGGCGTAGCTAGTGTGTGGGTAAAAATGAAATCACCAAAGTACACTGCAACATTAATTGAAACTATAAATTATAATACAGCAATATATCTTAAGGTAGTTGGTATTACAAAGTTCTGCAATTGGGGAACGAATGCAGTTTAGCTCCAAACAAACGTTTTTGAAGTTTAAAATATCAAAAAGTAACGTTTTTAAATTTTTTTTTCTCGTAATTATGAGTTTTTTTACTCTTGACATTTTGGTGGAACCATTATCTATTGTACTTTCCTTTTATATTATTTTTATTAAAATAATTACAAAGAAAAAATCCCGATGGGTGGACGATAAATAATGGGAAATATGGTGAAATTAAATAATGATTATGATGTTATAGATAACACACTATTTAATAACGTTTTAAAATTTACTTTTTTTCCGATGCTGATTCTTGGAATAATCTGCATATGTGTAAAATTGCAAACTTAAAATGGTTTAAAACCTTTAAAGTAAGTCCGATCGACCAATTCTGATTGCACCATCCCGTTCATAACTGGTTGAAATAACAGGTTTCCGAAAAAAAATATTCCCGAAAACGGCTTGGCAGCTAAACTGTATAATATAATATATGCCAATGATCGGATATAGAACGTAGATTGCCGTATGGAAACTCGGTACTTACCTATTTTTAAATACTATTTCTTCTACCTACCTATTGCAGGAGACAATTATTTCTAGCTACGCCGTCCTTGCAGCATACATACAGACCCGGCCTACACTTTATTATCGCTCTCAATCGTCCTCTTGTCTTAATTATTGAAATGAAAACTGATCGTATCTTTTAATTTGTTTTCATTACGCGTCTACAGAAAATCAATCAGGTGATCGACTTTAAGACCCGCCTGCTGAGCAACCTTGACCAGCGCAACCGGCAGCAGAATGCACAATTCCTGTCACCGGTGTTGCCCCAATCCTCTTCGTCTGGGAAAGCGGGATCGATCGGAAACAAGGTAAGCTCGCAGCGATTCACGATCTATCGTAATATTAAAATGTGTATATACGAGAGATAGCTATTACACACAAAAGTTTAATATTATAATGCACATTATACATAATGAGAAAGCACGAGAGTGGATATGAGTGGTATCGTATTGATGTATTTTGTAAACGGTCAAAGTGGTATATAACAGTATAATTTATAGCAGTAGAGAACGGAATGGACGAGGAAGCGATTGATGTCGTGATTGTGACTTTGGCAGACGATCAAATCGAAATATAAATTGCGATATGTGCCAATTATGTATAATGATCATCGTTTAAAATTTGGAACCCAATCGTGGTGAACAGAGCCTGAGATGTATGATACCGTGGTTTTACCTACAGAAAGAGAAAAGTTGCTATCACTCATATACATGGTTTATATAATCTATATAAATTACTATATATATATTAAATACCACTTTATATACGGAACGCACTTCACAGTATTTTATACTCACACATAGTAAATATAATATGCATAAACAGTGGATTTTAAATAAACTAAATCTCAACAAAAAAATTAATGTTCAAAATATGAATACGATTTAAATATATAAAAAAGTAATTTTAACACGAAATATTAAACGATATAATGCTGACATAGCAATATAATTTGATTTTAAGTCGGTCATTTTAAACTCGAGTTTGGGTTTCTAACCGAATTGTAATTAATTGTTAAATTAAGAGTGTATTACATCACATAATATATGAGCTTAATTATTGTTACTATCCACTGTATATGTATATAGAAAAAAACGTATAACCATGAGCACTTATACAATTACACTAACCTTTTATATACTTGTACATTATATATTTTAACAATCACCACGTGCACAAACACCAACTACACCAAATAACCCACCCACAACTTGACCCCCGCCTTCGCTTTCTTCGTCTCAACACAATATATCATTTATACGCTTATAGAATACATGCTGTATACAGGTCACCTATAAAATATAATATTTATATACGTATCGTGTGGATTTAATACGATTAATGTGTAATGATCGTGAAATATGTGATTTACTACCATAATAGAAATACTATATATTATGACATATTATATGCACAGGCTACATATATTTTATATAATTAAAGTAGCTACAATTCTACAAAATGTATCATATTATACGATGACGATTGAATTCAAAAATATTATGTAACTTGATCATATTATTATGCATCTGTGACAATGGTAGTGTGATACAAAAACTGAAATATTACTTTATATCATAATATTATATTATCATATTCATATACGTAAATATAATAATATATTATATAAGCATGACATACGACGACGACGACGGTAAGTGATGGTGACGACGATGACGACATTAATTGTATTTAATTAATAATGTGAATTTTATAATTCGCTCATACCTACCACGTAAACGGATATACGATTATAATACCCGCAGGACGATTATGACGAGAAGAAAATTGTACGACAAAAAAAACTCCCACAAAAACCGACAAAAAACAAATAATATTATTATATTCTATAATAATATATACTATAACATACTAAAAATTAAAATACAAAATAGCTTCGACGCGGCGGTTACGACGAATAAAATAAACAGTACTGTCCACATCGTCAAGAACACGTCATAATATTATAGACTTGTCACTTGTATCCACTTAATCCGGTATTATATAATATGATATAATACAATATATATATAATGTATATACAATATATACATTATATACGTTACCCATACGATTACAGGATTTCATAACGCCAGTAATAATTGATTCTCGGTAGACAAAATTTACGAAATAACGAGTTTTGAAAAAATCGGTTAATGCATTCGAATTGAGTATTACAAATAATAAATAAGCACCTATATATATATATATATATAGGTACATAAAATGTAAAATATGTATAAAACACGTTTTCAAAATTTCAGTTTTTCTCCGTTCCCATAACGTAGTACTACCACCTACTCTACAGTGTTAAAGAACCGACATTAAATTAATTTTCGTCTGCAGGGCATTAATGTATATAGGAAACTACGAACAACGTACCCGAACGTTTTAAAGTATATGTCTATCGAGAATCCAACTACTTACGTGTATTGCTATGTTACTGAAATAAAATGACAATTATAACGACGACGACGAAGACAGACTTTTTAAATGCGAGTCTGTGCAGCGGTGTGCGTGTGCGTGTACTTAAGGTTGGGATCACGCGCTCGTGTAGGCATGTCGGAGAGTGTGTGTATGTGTGTGTGTGTGGGTGCATTGCAAAATGCGTACGATTTAGTTTTGTGTGTACGGTATTTGTAAATAACAATAATAATATTATTATAATATTAAATTCAGTGCTCGGGAATTCGGTAAAACGTACACCTATTATAGTGACCGGGGCCCGTGCGGTAAACATTGCTGGGGCTTTTACCTCTTCTCGCGATTGAACTGATAGAACTGATACCAATTATAATATCGAATGTCCGGAAGAGACGAGAGTGGCCGCGAGTTGTATAACATCGCATTCACCTTTTAAGTTTTAATCGTGACCAAAAAAATATCAGTACTTAGGCCGTTAGACCTATTCACTCGCGGACTATTGTCTATTCACTATCTATACCTACCTATATTATAGATAAGCGTCTATAGATCGAAAGACGCAATAACAAAAAATTAATAACACCGTCGCACGGCGCCGTTGATAATAATCCGTGTGTATTATGTGGCTATACACAATTCCCTTTTATCGCCCCTTACGGGATAATCGATAATATATCGACAGTAATGATTTAAATCGATCCGTGACTGGCGACTGCCACGCAGTCATAGGCATTATTATTATCTACTCGTCACGTTTTAAATACACCAGCTATATCGACTAAACATCCGAATAAAACGATATTAATCGAAAAGCTCATTAATTAAATACCATGCGAAATGACTGCAGCGGTTTGCGTCACCGCGTATATTGTGCTGCGCTGTAACCGCACAACCGAATTCGGGGGCACTGAATTTACGTTAATAATAATAATAATAATAATATTATTATTATTATATTATAGTAAAATATAATATCATACTATAATGTAATAATATGAAAATAACATCGAACGACGAACGTGTGTCTGTATGCGTGCGTGTGCGTGTGCGTGTGCGTGTGCGTGTGTGTGTGTGTTTAGGACAACGTCTCATTCAACGTCGCCGCCACCGCCGCAGCATCCGCCGACGCTTTCGCCCCCGCCGCAGGTCCGGTCGACAATTTCGTCCCCGCACCGGACTTCGTGGCCGCCGACGTCTCGGGCTTTGCCACGAACTCGCCGTCGCCAGCCTTCGTCCCGGGATCGGACCTGATCGCATCGCCGCCGCCGCCATCATCGCAGGTGGACTTGGACGGACCACCGTCGGACTTTGTCGGCACCCCGACGAAATTTGATAGCGACCCGTCGACCTTTGGCGGCGCCCCGTCCGGATTTCCGGGCTTCCAGCCGAGCTTTGCCTCCAAACCGTCGGGCTTCGCCGCGACCAACGACGACGGATCGCCATCGTCCGAGACGTCGTTCTAAAAAAATTATGCGTCCTCTTGTCATCGTCATATCGTCGTCTCCCCGTCCGCGTCGACACTTGCCAGCCACACCGCCATAATAATAATATAATATGCCATAATCGTCATTCATATAGTATATATTATCCATCATTATATTATCATAATCATATATAATCTAAGTATAGTCATAACCATATATTATATTATATAGTCGTAAATATTAATAGGTACATAGTAATATAAGTTGTCGAAGAGTATATAGGGCCCGTGGTCTTGGGCGCAATTAGGGGGGTGGGGCTTGTGGGTGATAAGCATCCTCCAGTTTTGAAATCAACACTTTCATAATTTATGCCGTTTGTGGACTAACCGAACAAATAATGGGCTACAACGTGCCCTGCAGTTTATTCGTTGAAATTGCGCCACTGGTAGTATATACGACGGTCGTCAATACTCGGTGATGAGTTCACCCATCGGATCAGCTGAGTTATCGCGGCCGTTCGACTTTTTACCTATGAATCACAATTTTAGACTTAGATTAAATTACATTTATATTCCAACGGTCTGTCAATCGCTCAAACGTCGGTTTTCCGATTGAAAAGAAAATATTCGTTTGATTTTTGCTGCCCTGGTCGATTATACAATTCGAATTAATTACGTCCAGGTACGGATTAATAACTGTGAATATAGCGTATACTAGCTATCATACTATGCGTGTGGTGTAGTGAAACGCCACGTGACATTAAAACTAGTATATATACTCTTGCGTGATATTACATGACCATTTTAAGTTAAATTATTGTTAACGTATTTTTTTTTTTTTATATATAGTTACCTTTATTATAAATAAATTATGTGATAATACAGCCACACATAAGCTCAAGTGTAACGGATAATCAAAATTTCGTTTTATGTAACATTATGTAATAATATCTATAAACGCATATATTATTTTATTAACTCAAATCTATAATGCACGTAAGTACGTTTATTTTAATGTTTAACAACATAATCACACGTTTTATGAATATCATACGGTAAAAGAGGTAATGCAATAATTTACTACGGTGTGGTGTACACCACACCCAGACATCCAGTGCACATAATAATAGGTAATGAATAATATTATGCGTACATACACGGCTCGACTACGTGAGCATCTTATAATATACGTCTATTTTTTATATATATTAAAAAATATTATACACCACGGAGGATCGGTGATTATTACACTTCACTTTCATATACGCTTAATAATTAATACGCTGTAATTATTTTTGTTGCGACATCCAATAATAATGTAGCTTACAATCACTCGTCTCATCTTCGTCGCCGCTGTTTTCACAATTTTCGTGATTTAACCGCTCGCGTTGTCCGAGGAATTTCGAACAGTCCTTTCATCACACCCATAACCATAAACATTATCGTATTATTAAACCGCATTATCGTTAGCACGATTTTCAATTTTCATCGTCATCTCACGTCGTTATCGTCAGCCGACGACCATTTCACCAACCAATCATCGTCATATTATAATATGTAGTAGTATCATCAAAAGCATCATGTCCGCGCGTCATATGAAAAATTAAATGTAATATTACATAATAGTTGGTCTTACTTAGGTTAGTTAGGGTCGTGTTATTAGGTTTTAGTTAGTCTTTAGTTATAGTAGGCAAAACTGTTGGCATATTATTTTTGACCTATTGTCGTCGAATGATTATTTTTCTCAAAAGTAGGTACTATAACACTCATTAGTCGATATCTATATAACTATATAGGTAACGATAAATAAGCTTGTTGCCGATTATTACACAATAATACATTATAATTTATAGTGTTATTATTGTTGAAAACGACAACAAGACGTATTGTAGCGCCTGCGAACAAGTCTTGGAATCGAATTCGAATCAAATTTCTAGTTTCTAAAATCATTAACTTATCCGGTTTTTGGTTTTAGCCAGATTTTTTTCTTTTAAATTTTATACAAAATTGACCTATAGGATTTATTCTGACTGCAATTTTAAATATTCAACAAGTTTTCCAGAACTTTGCAATAAAATAAGACAGAAATATTAGAATCTGAATTGTTATTAAATAACACTATTTTTACTCGGTTATGCTGAACCTGATAGCAATTTCTTCGGTTCGTTATGAAAATTAATCAATGAAACTCGTTTTTAAAATTGAAATTATGGATGTAGAATTATTTTATTTATGCCACGCCATTAATATTTGTATCAATTAGAAGTCTATCGTCGATGTCAATATTGTTATCGTTATTGTAGCTTTTTTTATGTAGTTATAAAAGATACATAGTTGTAAGCTTAAAAGTCATACTGGGTGGATGTTTAAGTTATAATTACTAATAGGTAATACAAATAGAAAAAAAATGTAGTCCTTACTATTTTATAGTTAATTATTATATTTATTAACGTACTACACTACTATTCGTCTATATTGTAGTAGACGTGTATTATTGTAGATAATTGTCTAACATTAACTACTCTGGTCTATAGACTATAGGCGATCGGTCTATAAACATACTCGATACTGCAGAGTGTAACAATTTCAAACTAGAGACATGTACGTTCTTACTTGTTATTAAAATTCATTCGGTATATCTAATACATCTTTATTGTCAATCCTACAATTATATATATTTAATATTTAGAAATATTAGAATCGAAGACTATAATTAATATATATATTTTATTTTTAAAATTTATCATAACTTATTCAGTTCGCCCTTAAGCCCTTGTTTAATCTGTCTGTATAAAATAAGCACATAAAGTTACCCTTTTAACATGTAAGTGATATAATTTAATATTATAGTTGATAATTCAAAATTATACATTATTATACCTACAGTATTGTGTGCGTGTACGTATATTATTGTATTTGTGGTGATATACTGATATATACTGATATATTCATACATTATTATTGTAATATTCGTTAATGTAATTTAATAAATAAAAATAAATACACGACCATCTGAAATTACATAATTTTTATTTTTATTGTCATCGTCATGATGCGCAGTTAACGTATACACTTGATACTAATTTTTCGAATGCTCACACGTTATCCTAGTTATTTTTGACATATTATGTCATCATCGATCATCATCATCTGTCGTATTTTATGTCAAATCCCGACCATAGATAGAAATAATATTTCAGCTGAATAAATTGGTCGCATTTCAGTTATCGTATAATATGATATTCATCTTCTGATCGGTTCACGATAACCATTACAGATTGCTTATAGCAGCTCGCAACACTTAAAAAAATAAATTTGTCGAGTTTAAGTGCTTATGACGAATTCTAAGGAGTACGGTAGGTAAAGGTAGGTGACACGGTTTTGCTAAAAAAGTTCAATGAGATATGGAAAATAGACGTGTAGCACTGTAGAAAATTCCCATTAACATAGCATCTTTGGATTCTGCAGATCTTTGTTTGAGCATTTAAATTACTTAGTCTCTATCATCGATACATAATCGTTCTCGACATTTATATTTTAAATGTCATAAAAAAACTAAGCTCACATTACAATTCTAGTTTAAAACACATCAGATAAAAAAAAAAAAATCATTTTTTGAATTGAACAAATTGGTCACGTCTCAGATATCTTCAGTTTTCCATACCTCGTTGAACATTTTTATATTTTTTATATTGTTATCAAAACGTGTTTTTTTATTAATAATGTACCTACTAGGTTGTATATACATTAAATTATGGTGCAAAGGAATATTATGAAAGTCGGATCTTATATTATATTCTTTTGTAACTCGGCGGGACATTGCATTGCAGGAAGATGACGACTTTCTGGCATCGGTACCGGGCACCGGCGACCAACAAGTCTTGGCCCAAGAACAGACGAAATCTTCAGCCGCAGCACCCGAGGTGGCTCCGCTGGAAGATGACAGTGAGGTGACATTTGATGCCAACAAAGTCACTCTCCAGGTTCCGGACAGGCTGTTCGGTCCCAGTTTCACGGCCGTCAACGGAATATCACAAGCTATCGGCAACGTTATACAGGTACTATATTATACTCATACATAAAGATTATATATTATTTCAGCTAGTTGAGCATCTACACGTGTTTAAATTTAATATGTAAAATGAATTAAAATGAATTATTTTAATAGCAATAATATCATATAATACACTTAGTTATGTAGACTGACAAACCTCTTCGCTAAGAATCGTTTTTCATACACAATGATTTTATACCATTGAATTCAAATTTAAGGCATCCATTACAGCGACAAACATTGAACATCAGAGTGGTTCTGCACTTGTCAGCCTTTTTTTCATATTTTTAATATGAGTTAAAATTATTCAATTTATATGAAAAAAATTAATTAATACGCAAACTACATTTTTAAAAAGGAAGAAAGTAGGTAATCAATATGCTGTACAGTAAGTATCGAGTATACCTCGTCAATCGGCATTGAAATGTTTGTTTTTAATTTGAATTCAATAATTAATCATTATACAAGAAAAACGATTCTGAGCGAAAACCGTCTATCCGCCTATATTACTGAGTACATTTTATGATATTATTGATATTGAAGTAACCTATTTTACCATAAGTACCTACCATTTACAGAAGGTTTAATTCATTTATGCCTAAAACAGTAAAACATAATACAGTTTTCAATGCTTTAATATTTTTAAAGTTGATTGTATTTCGGTTGATAAAACCAAGCATTTTAAAGGCTTTTCTAGTTATAGCATTTATATGAGAAGTGAAGAGAAATTGCAATCAATAATAATCTCTAGGTCTCTGATTGAGGCAACTCTTGTGACTTAACAATTGTCAATTTTGTATTCAAAATTAATGGGATTATCTGCGCTTGAAAAAGTGATAACATTACATTTATTGATATTTAATGATAAGCTATTTGGACGACTCCAAGTTACAAATTTATTCAAGTTATTTTGTAATTTTATTGGATCTGGTGGAGAATAAATCGTAGAAAAAATGTTTGCGTCATCAGCAAATAACAGTATATCGACCGTGCTATCAAAAATGGAGGGTAAATCATTGATAAATATTATGAATACAAGAGGACCTAAATGGGAACCCTGTGGTACGCCAGAAGTAACTGAGAAGTTAGTGGATATGGAATGTGACACTTTTATCGTTTGAGTACGATTTATTAAATAGGACCATAACCAATTTAAAAAATGTCCATGGATTCCAAATGTAGATATTTTTTTAATAAGTAAGTGATGTTGGACCTTATCAAAAGCTTTTTGAAAGTCGGTGTAGATGGAATCTATTTGAACATGATCGTGGAACATGAGGCTTTTAGTATTTTAGATTGGTAAAGTAGAATATTGGTGGAGATTGACATTTTTGGTCTAAACCCATGTTGGTTTTTACATACGAGAGGAGAAACAATTATGGATAATTTTTTAGTTATTATTGCTTCGAATATTTTTGGAATAATAGACAGTTAATAAATTGGTCTATAATTTGTAATTTTTTTTTTTTCTCTTTTGTTCATTGAAACGACCTCAAGGGCTTCGTCAATGCTTATCACAAGTGGGTAGTAGGGAGATCATGTGATCTATTTATCTATGTATATATCACTATATGCATGATACTACCCCCCTTCTCCAAGAGGTGACATGTGTGGTCTTCACTCCCAGTGGAGTGGGACCTAGTTGGAAACCGGATGATGCAATCGGACGACAGCACGGGAAAATGGTGATTGCGTAGAATCACACAATTTTTTTTGCACTTGCTATGAATCGAACCGATGACTGTGTGAGTCGCAGTCAACTGTGTGACCACTGCGCCACTCCGGCCCCATAATTAGTAATATTATGTTTATCTCCTGTCCTATAAATTGGGGTCACAAACGATTTTTTCCAAGAATCCGGAAAATAGCTAAGGTTCAATGATTTATTGAAAATAAATTGTAGTGGTTTTACAAGTACAGTACAACACTGTTTTAAAAAGACTGATGGTGTACCATCGGGTCCTGTCCCTGCATGCGGATCTAAAGAAAATAAATAATCATAGATTTCATCAGGATTAATAGACCATGAACTTAAATTAATATGATTATTATTTAAAGAAAGAGTGGACAACATTACAGCCTCGTCAGAGCTTAAAGAGCTTTTTTCATAGACACTGGAAAAATAATCTGAAAATAACTTGACCGTTTCAGAAGTATTACTTGAAGTCACTTTATTATATTTCATACAGTCTGAGATATTATTTTTTGTTTTTTTTAAAGAATTTACATACTTCCAAAAAGGTTTTATACTTATTTGTAAATTTTCTCCAGATCCGAAATGTATTGGTCATGACAGATTTTAATTAATTGTTTACATTTTTTACGAAGCTGAGAAAATTCTATACAGTTGACAGGAGGAGGAGATAGTTTATATTTTTTATGAGCACATTTCTTTTTAATTATAAGATTTCTGAGCTCCGGATTTGCCCATACTGGGGAATAATCATTATACATTTTAGTTTTCGGAACAAACAGATTAAATTAGTGATATACAATTTCGTAAAAAGTATCAACTATTACGTCAAGTGACAGATCCTTGTTAAGATTAAGATCAAAATCAATATTGGAAAAAAAAGAGATATATCATTGAAATTAACCTTTTTAAAATTGAAAATATACGGTGACTCATAAGAATCACTTACTAAGGAATATTTAAATTTAATTACAAAGTCTAGGGGAGGATGATATTTATCAATTGTTTGCACCAGAGAATCAACCGATTGAGAGATAGACGTAAGTTCAGCATTCTCACTAAGCATTAAACAATCGAGTGTTCGGCCAAGACAATTTTTAATAATATTACATTGTTTTAGATTCAAAAAATTGATATAACTATTAAATATGATACCACCAAAACTATGATTTTGTGTATTTGGATCAACAGACCTGTCAAAATTACTTAAGTTAAAATCACCAACTATTACAAAATAGTGTTCGGGAAATTTAAAATGTATAGACTCAATTATATCACAGTGATTTGAATACATATCAGTAGATGCATCTGGTGGTATATAAACACAACCTATTATAATTTTTATATTGTTAACTATAAGTTTTAAAAATATTTGTTCGATTCCGACTACAGAAGGAACAGTTAATAATTCACAGATAATACTTTTATTTATAGCAATTAATACTCCACCACCTCTAGTTTTTCCGAGACTTAAAATCCGATAATTTCTGTAAACATTATAATTACTAAAACCTAGTTCGGCATCAAAAATGTTACTAGTTAACCAAGTTTAATTTAAGCAAATAACATCATAATTAATATTAAATAAAGCATTACGTAAATAAGGAATTTTGGTCAGTAGACTACGTACATTTTGGTAAAACATATTAATTAAAAAAAAATTACATCACGAGTTTTAGGACGATCATTCTTGGAGACTATTGTTGGAATACCTCTAACGTATCTGATAACTAATTCGTTTCCGCTTCCCCCTTCACTTGATCTACGAGACTCCAGCTCTTCACGAAGTTTTTTCATGTTGTTTCTTTGATGTAATGTACGGTCTGAGCTGATACCAATATTGGAAGGCGGATTAAATGATAGTAATTTTTTCTTTGATTTTAATATTTCGAAGACATCAGCTGGTGAGCTGAATATAGCTTTAATTGGACGAGGTTTATCACGACCTCGAATACCCAAACGTAATAACTTTGTCGGTCTAATATTTTTATCACCACTAGTAATAATTGAATCGATAATATTACTTACAACATTAGATTCGTGGGTAATTCTGTCTGCGGTGTTATCTGAGTTGGATTCTGTAATGTTGTATAATATTAGATTTGAAGCTCGTATATTACGCTCGCCGATCTCATTAATGATAAGTTCTTCGGAAAAATTTGAAAAATGTTTAATATTATTTTTCTGATTTTTAAGTTCATCAACTTTACTAAGCAAACGGTTTATTAAAATTTTTAATTCTGGAATACCTCGTAATCCATTATTGCAGGATTCACAAAAGAATTTTAAATTACGAGTTTTTAGAGAGAGACATTTTATTTCACTCGCCGATAGACCGGTGCATTTAGTATGAAATATGTTCTATAGAACTCTGATAGATTTTTTAAGTTTTCATTTTCCTGGTCATTTAAAAAAAATGTATAGATCTGTCCAAACTGTTCATCATTATTTATTAATAAACATTATTAGTTGTTATATATTGAAATGACTAAAATTAAAAAAAGAGTCATAAACTTTTCATACAAAGAAGAGAAAACTCTGCTAGCTCTCTTAAGAAAATATAAATCAACGATAGAAGGTGAAAAAATTGATGTGAATTCAAATACATAAAAATCAGTCTCCTGTACTTATATTGGGTACTATTTCATTTAAGTCAATAGCTTATGCAATGTTGTGCAATACTGCAGTTAACACAATGACTGATTTAACTTTTGACATATTGATATTTATTCCAACTGATAAAATAGGGAATCTATATTTTACATAGAGATCTTGTTTCGTTACTGTGATTCTTCTTCTGTCTTGGGGAGCCTAATAAACTGTGAATTAAGTCTAGCTAATGCTCTTAATACTCGTGTTATAGTGCTTGAAGCTTTTGATTAATTCACACTCATAAAATCACCACTTACAAAGAGAAACGATCTTGACGCAAAATAACTCAGTCATTAATCATTATACTCTATTCCACTAAATATCATGCAGCTAGAAAACCAAATCGCGTAGGCTCTGCGCATCCCCATCAAACTCTTGAGTCTTGGCGTTCGGCGTTGGAATCAGCTGCCGTCATTTAGGGCAGCACGTGCGGCAGCTCGTCGGCGAAATGTCCCCGCGTGTAGGGGATACGACTGCCCGGCCGACCACCAAGGACGACGGCCCGCTCATGGCTCATTCTACATGCCATAGAACAATATAGAAGTGAAACTCGATCAGCTGACGGGGGTCTTGGTTACCTATGATCTGAAGTCTGAACCTACGAAAAATATGAAAACGGCTCCACGCACCAACATGATGTTAGACCCATGGTTACCAATATTATGAAAACAGTTCCAAGACTATGGCGGGGTATTCTATGCGGGGTTGGCTTGGTACCGTTCACTATTCGTCATTGTATGGTGATAAGTGATACCATTGATATGATATATTTAATTGACAACTTATCCCACGCCCCCCCTGGAGACCATGTTCAAGGCCACAATCGCCTGATTCGGCCAATGCACGGAGTTTCATACCCCTTGCAGAACCAGCATGATCTCTAGTGGAATAGAGTATATTAGTATTTGTCTTGATGTTACTGCAAAGATCCTGTAAAATTATAAAAATAATATAATACATACCAACATTCTTGGATTAAGCAAATAAAATAAAATAGTAAATAGTACAAAATTTATGCAGAGTCATTGTCTTAGGTGGGACAATGAATAATAACTTATAACCACCTACCACCACAGAGTATAAAACATGAATTCTAAAGGGCTTTGCCCTCCACCCCCCCTTAATTTTTTAAACTACAAAACAGTATCTTTACAAATTAAATTATTTACCGCATTATGTTTACATTTATTTATTTAATATTTTAATACATTTTTTTATTTTCACATGATATTTTAAAGTTATGACTTATGACTAGGACCCGGATTTAAATGCACAAAAAACCATACAAATATGCTCTAAAAAATAGCCATAAATGCCCTAAAAAAATGAATTTTACCACAAAAATGACCTTTAAAAGGCCATATATTTTTTTTATACAATTTGGTATTTTAATTTGTAATTTATAAATAAGATATAATTTTTTATTTATTATTTTATTAAAAAAAAAAACTGAAAATTGGAAAAATTGACTTGATGCTGTGCTGCTATCATAATGTTGATACGCATATGTTTTGGGGCAATATTATTCATTCTAAACATGCTAAAATATACATTAAGATTTATGTTAAATTAAAATTTAAGTAAGCCCATTGTACTTACCTAAATGTGTATATAATGTAGGACCAATATGCATTAAAAACCAACAAAATGACCCAATAATGCTAAAAATGCAAAATAAAATTTGTAGCTTTGAAACACTAGTTACATGAAAGCATTGTCTAAGTTCAACCAAAAAAATATGCACTTTGCATTGAAATCCAGGCCCTGCTTTTGACACTCTAGATCAGGGGTCGCCAACCTTTTCAAACAAATGAGCTACATTTGAAGTGTTTAGTCCCAGGTGATCGACATCTAGGAGAATTTAGGTCTTTAGGAAGAGATTTATTTTATGAGCAAAAAAAAAAAAATGTCTAAGCTCCAAAGAATAAATATTTATTGTTTCTTCATGATAATAATAATAATTCCGAAATAATATCCGATTATTTATTACGCCATCGACCGATAATGGTGAAATTAATTTTTATAACGATCGACTTATATTCTTAGAAAGATCGACTGGTTGGCGACCCCTGCTCTAGATAGAAACCAGTTCATTTTTTTGTAATAAATAATACAATTTTACTGCTCGGCTATTTTATATTTGGATAATTGTACTATGTTTTTAACTTAAAACCTATATCAAAATATAGGTTTTTCTTAAACTGAGTTTAAGAAAATTCTTGTTTAAACCATTCTGATACAACTGACCCTTACAAATACAGACTTACAAATTTAAGTTCAGCAGAATATTCATTCTATTATTAAAGTTAACCACACCAATTAGGTTCTGCGAACGCAAATTTGTGACCAGTGATAACACCATACGGGACGTTTTTTTTACAGTTAATAATATTATATTATCTAACTACTTTTATAATTTTTTTTCGCACAGAATGCAGCTGGCAGACTGGCTCGGCTAGTGGACGCCATCAAAGCGGCCATTTTTCGCAAAGCGGCAGGCCTCTCATCCATCAGCAATTCGAGCGGCAGCTTTGGCGGTAACGGAGGTTCATCAGGCGCTTCGACGGCCAACAGAGGATCTCGAGACGCAGCGGCCGATCTACAGAACGACGATGGACTGGACCTGGACCCGCTGGACGAGGCTGCGTCTGCGCCGCCTGCTTCACCTAAGAAACTCAACGAGACCGATTTGGGTGCAGGTGCCACTAGTACAAGTGGAGGCAGCAACAAGTGATACTACCGTGGTGAAGTTTTTAAACAGTTGTCGGTATGTTAGCCGTCTCACAGTTGGCATAACAACATTTAACGTTATTGTTACCGATAAAGAATATTACTATAACATCGTCCGTCCATATGTCTAGAGATGAATATATATTACGATGTAAGAATATTATAGAGGATGATTGTCAGCTAAGCGGTCGATTACACTATTAAACACTGTTAAAATATTACGATTTACGATATCCATTTTTGGTTTCACTTCGTGGGTATTCATAATTTCCTTCTTGCATAATACTCGAGTATAATCGACTTTATAGTTCATATTATCATAGTTTTAATATTTTACAGGCGCGTATACAACGACCCCCCCAAATGTTTTATATAAACATCATCCAAAGAATAAACACTTTTATGATAATGAAAATCGTAATAGCGGTAAATTAATAACGTTGTGTTTAGTAACGATAAAAATGCTTAATATTTTTAATTATGAAAACTCTTCTTCCCATACCCTCCGAAATTGATTTTTTTATACGCGCCTGATAATACAAAATATAATATTTATTGATTGGACCTTCTTTCTTAAACAAATTTAGAATTTTACACTTTTTTATACAGCTTTTGACAAATAAAACTATTGGTGATATATATCGACGATTGACATTTGAAATAATCACTCTGTACATTTGTATATAAATGTATTGCAATAGTATAATATTATATAAAGAATGTGCCTAGTAAATTGAACGTAGTTTATATTCTAATTGCATGTATATTTAAGTGTAAACGGGGCTTTTTTGTTGTAAATATTTTAAATGTATATGTATTAAATATGTTTCACTATTGCTATATTTTAAACGATAATCAAAACTAAACGAAATGTAGTAAGTACTACCAATAGCGTAATATACGGGAGTATGTACTATTATTGCCATGTGACGTATATCATACACTATTAATAACAAATAATAATTTTCACTACATAGGTATAATGTATATGTACTTAAAAATATTATAGTACAGAATATTAAAATAGGTTTAAGCGTAGTTGTAAACATTTTTTATAGACTATACAATGTACCTACATGATCAACATTTGTTGCACACCTCATACTGTGTTACTACATTAAAACAGCATATTTTTTTTTCACAGAGTGTTGCATTTTTATGTTATAATATTTTATTGTTGTATATTGTTGTGTACCTATATTGCGTATAATAGGGCTTGTGATCAATTGTATCTATAAATTATTATATTTTTATGTATCGATTGTTTATATACCTAAAATTATGCGTGTGTGCAAAAATACACATTATATTAATTAATTGCCAATATTGTTATAGTATTTTACCTTGTATCATTTGAATTTACAGAGATTGAAGTTGGTTATTATCTATTATTATACTTATTATTATTTATTATTATATATATATATATTACACCAAGGTTATCTACTCAGGTTGGGACTTGTACTATATTGCACTGTATAACCATAGACCTTAAGAAATAAATGGACAATTTTCCCAGAGGACTGCAAAGCGTAGTCGTACGGTAGGGTTGCCAGATTATTATTACTGAAAACCAGGACATATTTTTAAAAATATAAGTATCAAATTCCTTAATCTAGAAATTCCTAGATCTAACCTATCTCTTTAATTTCCCTGTCCTAAATTTAGTTTGTAATAGGATTCTATCATTCTATCATTGAATATGTTTTCCATTTAAATATTTTGAAAGAAAAATACTGAAAAATGTGTATTCATTAATTTATTATTATGATCAAATTTATTTGTAAAGTAGTTAGTTATTCAGATAAAGTCAAACTGTCTTCGGCTTGTTTAGTTAAATATTTGGACGAGTTGTGGACTTTTTTCAACAAATCTTTGTTCTCCAAAACATCTTCATAAAACTGTTCGCAAGATTTATTTTCAAAGCTTGTTTTAATAAGAATTGAAGCCGTTTTTACGTCTAACTTGTTTCGCGATTTGGTCCACGTACTGTTCATAAGAGAAAAAATACGTTCAACAGCTGCATTAGAACCAGGTAGAGTAAAACAAAACTCTACTGCTTTGAATAAAAAAGAATATTCTTCTTTAGCTTCGGATATTTTTTTAAAAATAAACAACCATTTATTTTCTAAATCTTGTTCATGCCATTCGTCGTTTTGTTGAGAATATATTTTTTCGAATAATTTAAATTATTCGAAATACGCTTCTTTGTCTATTGTTATATTTGATGTTGAAGAAATTATTGCAATTGAATTTTTAGCATTTTCCCACGTAACTAAAGATTTTGAAGTCAATGTTACCCATGCCATGGATTTTAAATCTAAATTATGAGTATTTGATCCAGTCCAATTTTTTAAATAACTATGACAAAGCTCAAAAAATTTGTTACACTTGTCATCAAACATTTTTTTTTTATGAGACCATCATGTTCAAGTTGCTTTAACAAATTTAAGATTTCTGTGGTTAGAAACTTTTCTTCTTTTTTAATTTGAATTTTTATCATAAGATTTTCCACAATATACATTAGTTCAATTGCCGATCAATTTTGACTTTCCACTTTTTTTATATAATTATTAAAAGTTTTTAATCGGCTGTGCAAAAATTTAAACCATAAAAGTGAACATTCATCTTCAAAAAAACTTTTAAGAATACAAGGGCAGTTTGATTGAGATAGAAAATATGATTTTAATAAATCAAACATTGATATTATTCGTTCAATGGCTGGAAATAGAGAGAGCCAATTGTTTTAGAATGAGAAAGTAGATATTTATACTAAACGTCAACATCATCACAAAATTCTTTTAAATTTTCTACACGGACAGTATACAGTGTGTAAACGATGATTGAGAACACTCAATATCTTTGCGTAGAGCCATGCGATTTGAATTCTGTTTTTTCGGATGTTGTTATGGCATAAAAAATTACATTTTTATTATCTTTGAATTTTTTATACGCATGTCAACTTTTTTTTTAAATGGCAACCACCTGTTTTTACTGCTCATTATTTTTCGCCTAATTTTTTAATTAATTTTGGTAGTTTGATACACTTTCTAAGTCCAAAATTGACCAAGTTACAGCAATTCAAAAAACATCATACGTTTGTGCCGCATGATGTTTGAACGATGAAAAATATCGAAATGTTCAGTCATTTCATTTATTTTATCCTATTTAATTTTGAATCAAATTGTTATACAGATAAAAGTTTATTTTAAAGTAAATCTAATGTTCAATTTTATAATGATCGATAAAATACGATAAGTATTCGATTAGCATAGGTAATTACCTAATTTATTTGAACAAATTACAGCAATACAAAAAAACAAAAAAAAAATATATAAAAAAAATGCGCATAATTTTTAGCTTTTTGACTGCAATTAAAATTTTACAATTAAAATTTTATGACTGAACATTTCGATATTTTTCATCGTTCAGACGTCATGCGGCACAAACGTAAGACGTTTTTTGAATTGCTGTAACTTGGTCAATTTTGGACTTAGAAAGTTTATTCAAGTACCAAAATTAATTAAAAAATTAGGCGAAAAATAATGAGTGGTTAAAACAGGTGGTTTCCATTAAAAAAAAAAGTTGACATGCGTATAAAAAATTCAAAGATCATAAAAATGTGTATTTTTATGTCATAACAATATCCGAAAAAACTGAATTCGAATCGCATGGCTCTTCGCAAAGATATTGAGTGTTCTGAATTACCGTTTACACACTGTATATGTGAAAAAGACCAACAATTTTACACACGATACTATCAACATCAACAGGTAACCAATCAGATGCATATTGATCACTATTGTGTATTATGTGTGCACAACATCCTGTAACGATTTACAGATTACTGACTAGTCATTTTACGTCGCACTCAGATTCTTTGTGAATTTGCTTAGGTTAGCAGAACACAGGATCGCCGAGTACGAGCGTATATTATATTATTGGCATAGCCATCAGTCGGGTTTGAATCGCGAAGTAAAGACAAGCGTTCTTTCATACAATCTTAACATTTCATTTAATATTAATTTCAAAAGAGGCTAGCACTGAAACTAGTATTGGGACAAAAATAGTGATGGAATTTGGAAAACCTTTTTTGGATTGTGGAAGGACATTGTATGTCGATAACTAGTATTCTAGTGTTGAGTTGGCTCAGTGGCGTAATTAGGAATTTGTCTTAGGGGGGGATAGATATTTTTTTACACACAAAATACTAAATTTTCAAGTACAGTGGCTGTCAACTCGTCAATCATATCATCAGGATTTAGTACAATTGATTTATTATGATTAGGGCCCGGATTTATATGCATTTGCATGTTTTTTCTGAATAATCCAAAAAATAGCTAGGTAAGCTACAAGTTTGATTTGTAATCTATATATCCGAAATATAAAGTTTTATTTTGCATATTTCTGTATTTTATGATTTTTTTTTGCATATATAAGGTTTTTAAATGCTTAATATGTAATATTTTGGTTATTTTTTATTAAAATAACGTTTTATAGTTATATTTATAATCCGTGTAATTTGACGAAGTCGTTTTCTTATCTTTTGTGAGACATATTGGGACAAGTAGTAATCTGTTATTGAGTAGGTTTTAGTGAATCATACATTAGTGATTACTAGGGCCCGGATTTATATGCATTTGCATGTTTTTCTGAATAATCCAAAAAGTAGCTAGGTAAGCTACTAGTTTGGATTGTAATCTATATAACCGAAATATAAACTTTTATTTTGCATATTTTTGCATATTTTGTCCTTTTTTGACTTGTACTGCATATTTCTGTATTTTACGATTTTTTTTTTGCATATATAAGGTTTTTAAATGCATATTTTTTATTTTATAGGGTATATTTTTCTAAAATAAGAGCATAAATGCTTATTTTATAGTGCATATTTCTTAGGTTTTAGAGCATATAAATCCGGGCCCTAATTATGATATAGGCTCTGGGGGGGGGGGATTTATTCCCCTCATCCCCCCCCCCCCCCTTAATTACGCCCCTGAGTTGGCTGAACAGTTAAAAACCAGACAAATTCATCTTGTAGGAACTATTAGATCGAATAGAAAGCCTAATCCTAAAGATTTAGTCCAAAAAAAGTTTAAAAAAAGAAGAAATAGTATCAAAGAGAAGTGACACAAATGTATTGATTTTAAAATGGAAAAACAAAATGGATTTGTATATGATATCCACAAAACATACCAGTGACGTTTTTGAACATGTTGTAAGAGGTAAAATTGAGAAACCTAAAGTAGTAATGGACTACAATTCAGGAAAAACGCCCATTGATCTTTTTGATCAAATATGTTCATATTCGAACCCTCTTAAGCACTAAGAAAGGTAGCTCTAAAAGGGCTTTTAAACATAGCTGTTGTTAATTCTATAGTATTATTCAACAGAATTACATCTTCAAAAGTATCAATCACTCCAATCCATCCCCTTTGTCCGTGGCCAACTTTTGTTGGACTTCGGCCGACTAGACTCGACGTACCATCGTCAGGATTTGATCCTTCGGATCGAGAACCAGAATTCCGTGGCCGCGATAACGTATATCTTTATAGGCTATTTGATAAAATCTATATCGGCACCGATAACGAAAAATATTTAGCTATAAAAGTTTTGTTGTAAAAATATTGAAGCCGATTTAATTTAGTGTAACAAATTGTGAAATATCGAAAAACATAGGATATATTGTGTCTATATTTATATATATAATTCTTACTTACATATATATATATAAGTATATATCCAATGATTAATTTAATTTTACGTATTGGACGGGGAAATATCTTACGGGGAAACGTAATGGACGGGGAAATGTCTTACGGGGAAGTGGGTACGGGGAAACGTCAGACGGGGAAATGACAGACGGGGAAGTGTACGTGAATCGCGATAATTGCCACAATGACGAAATAGTTGATTCTGATGAGGATTATGTTTGATATTTTTAAATTTTGTATGGTTAACTTTAAATTATTATTTTTGTTTAAGGTTCGAAGTTTTAATAATTTTAATTTATTTACATTTTTAATTTTTCAATGATAAATGTTAGTCACTAAAGTTAAAGTTTATACTTATGTTTTTTTTTCAATATTCGAAGGTTTAATAATATTTTTTTTGAATAATAAATTATATAACTTTAATGCATATTGTATTATTGTGTACTAGATTTGTTTCCTAATCTTTATCACAATCTAAAATATTTAAGACGAACCATTGGGCTAAAAAGTAAAAAAACTAGGAAGCGGTAAATTACAGTTGCGCGCCCGCTGGGGCTCCAGAATGGAGCTCGCCCGGATGAAGGTTAAATAGTTTTGGTCTGGTACCTAATGCAATAGTATCTGGATTTGAAGATGTTAATAGTGAGAGTGCTCATGTTCACTGTGCATTTGATCATTCATATGATACAATTTAAACAATACTAATAAAATATATTGATACTTAATAGGTGTACTTATACATAAATTCATAAATTATGATTTTCGGATTTGACTGTGGAATTATTTATATGATAAATCATTTTATTTCTAGTAAACAATAAATTATACGTCTTATAGTAGCAAATAGCAATAAATACTAATACAATATTAATATTAATAATTATGATGTATGATAAATAATAAAATCAATTTGACGGTTTTGTTTGTTCTGTGGTTTTAACTTTTATCATTCAATCTATGATAACAGCTGATTTGGTAAAAATGTATTGATAAGTGATAACGCAGCCAAAAATTTTGCTGTTATGAGACACTCGTTGAGGTTCTGGCTGCTTATCAACAACACCTTTAAAATTACTCAAACATGTTGAGCAATAACCTAGTATATCTAAGTAAACATTGCCATTATTATACATTTTTGCCCTTTTATAAACAATTGTACACGGTAGCCGTGTTTGCTCAAAAAAATGCTCAGGGATTAAAGGTGTCCAAACGTTACACTTTAATGTTTGATATGATCACAGGATATTTCTTATCAGATCGTTTGTACAATGTTTCTGTTGGCTCTTGAATACTGTTCCATTCTTCTTTTGATAATGTCATATTAAAGTTTAATATAGTTTCTTCATCAGCTGTGTAGTCATCTGAAAAAATATCTGATTCTTCATCATCAATAACCTTCTTTTCAATAATTGTAGCAGAATCAAAATTGTCCACCAACTTATCGTTAATACTTAATGCCATATCTGTTTAATTTAACTATGGTATAAATATATTTTGATGAAATAGTAAAGCTTAATTCTTTAGATATTTCGTTCCAGCAATCTGATGTAGGAGGATTTATAATACCATTTTCAGGGTTTATGATTTTAGATTTTGTTACGTGCGCAACCACGGATCCTTTGAATGGTGGAAGTATGTAATACAAAATGTTTAACTATGACTTTTAAGTTTGTTTATTTAATATAAATATAATAAATCAATTGAAACTGTGGAAGGTGTGTGTGTGTGTGTGTATGATGTCTGGTTGTATGGCTGGTAGCTGAACTCGTTCTCTTCGTGGTGGCAGAGTCCGTACTTCCCGTAGCTGCTGTTGTAGTAGTATCTGTAGTACTCGTAGCTGTGATAGTTGTAATGTCTGACGTGAAGGCGCATTGGACTCAGCGGCTGTGGTACATCTTAATATGGTGTCCGTCCAGCTCCCTTATATATGGCCCTCGTATCCGGGACCTCGTGAGAACGTAGCCAACGCCCTTGCGGTTGTTATTGCATGATGCCGAGTCTCTTCGCATCGATTCCAAGAACTCGTGACGGTCGTTCGGGTCGGGTTTTCGAATGGCGCTAATCTTAATTGCGTTTATGCGGAATCTCTCGCTTTGGATTCTAAGAATCCTTAGGTCAATTCGACTAGTTAATAGGTTTGTTATTCGAACGACTATTGCGTTGGTACATTATTATAAACATATTTAATACAATTTAATATGATATAATATAATATAATACTGGTGCGACTTTCTAAGAGTCGTAGCCCGTAACACCTCCCCACAAAAAAATGTTTTATGTATGCAAGACAGAAATCTTTACAATTTTTAAATTTTTGTTACAATTTAATTTGATTTATTATATATTTTATTGACATTATATATATATATATAATATATTTTTTATATAATGTAAAGGTTTTTAAAACTATGACATATGTCATTTACAAATTTTTTCCCATAATATCCGTGTTAGTAATACAATACATATGTTTTTTTCTTATACAACAATAATTCGTTAGTAAATAACCTAATATAAATCCCTCACCATAATTCTATTTTCTTATGTGAATAATTGAATTAATCCTAACCGAGTAACCACAACATAATTGTTTATTTATCTATTTTTTCTATTTTTGCATATTTTATATAGATTTTATTGGTTTTTATATTTTTAACCACATAATTGAATATACATTTCGTTAGAATGACGTCAGCTATTGGATCATGGGACAATGTGATATGCGATGATCCATATTGCACATTAAATCATGTGTTTCCAATTAAGCTTAGCATTCTACCGTTTTTGATTTTATGTCCTATCTGTTATGTAAAAAGTATTCTTTTATTTTACATAATAATTAGTTTTAAGTTAAAATTGTAGTCATTGTGATCACTATAATAGGTCATATTAAAGTATCTGAGAATGCCTTTAAGTTTAAATCTTTTTATAATTGTTAAGTCTGTGTTTCCCGTTCCAAAATACTATTACTGGTCTACAACCTTCGATCGTTATGTATCTTTGAAGATAAATCGTAGACAGATTTGATGCCCCATGGAGATTTACACTCCTATATAATTGTCCCAACAATGGTGTCATCAACTCTGGCTTGCTTCGAAATATCCTCTTGATTGAACGAACGACGGTGTCTAGGTCACGGCGCTGAAATCTCCTCAGTTTGTCATCAGTAGTGAGTATTAGGGGGTTGCCCTCTAATTTCTCTACTCTGTATTTTTCTAGAATGTTAGAAATTGCACCCGGACACTAGTAGTATTTCGTTTCTGTTTATCATAGTGAACTCGAAGTCCACTATGAAAAAACGGACTGGGAACTAAAACAACATTTAAATTAAGTATATGTAAAACATTTTTATTGTTGATGTGAAATTACCGGTATTAATGTTTAATACCCCTGAATTTATTAAATTATTTAACGTGTTTCCTACATCCAACAAAATTGTGCGATTTAATTGAGGGTTGTCCACGACAGCTTGTATGAACGCCATAACTGGCCCCATTACCGACATTAGTGTTCTTTCTGACATTGGTGACGTGATACGGTTCATTCGCTTCCCGTACATGTTGTTTGAAACAATCTACTACTAACCGTTCCGTTTTTTAAGAGATTGGCAGTGTCTACCTGTTAGCATAACTTCCTTGAGTTCAGTTAAAAATCGATTGCCTGTATTGCAGCGGGGTAATCAGTGGTGTTTGGATCGATTTGTTCCATTGTTTAATAAATTTTTTATATATATAATATATATTTTTTAATTTATTAATCTCTTATGTGCTCTTCCCTTTCCGTTTATTATACTCTGTTAAATTAATAAACATAATTAGATAATTTTACTAGGACTAAGATTATACCTTTATATCATATTTCGTGATAATTATACATATATGTATTAATTAATTCTTAGTATATATTTTTTTTTTATATGTTACTTTATATTAAAATTTTTCTTATTTATCTTATCTTGGTGATGGTGGTGGGTTGTGAATGGCATTTCCTCATAGTTCCTAATGTAGCTAGCTCTAGCGAGGGTTGTATGGTATTTCACTACTCTCCTTGGTACATTACTAAGTTGTCTCGTACTGATGTAGTTACATTTTTAATACTATATATATCGGTTATTATTAAAATAAGATTGATATAGTAGCTAAATTATGGGTTGGTTGCGTATAGTAGGTTAGAGTGTATGTATTGGTGTTTGTTAGTTTTTTCCCCTTAATTCCTCGTTATCTATTAATTGTTGTACCTCGTTTAATGATTTTGATTTATCACTGTGTAAATTAGTTAGTTTTATGTTTGGATTTATTGTCCCATTTGTGGTGTATCCTCGTACCGGGTGTAACCTCTATTTGGTATATTATTTATATATGCTATCCATGTTAATGTTAGGCCTTTGAAATCTATGTAATTTGTATGGAAAAATTGCGTCTATAGGATGGTTAGTACTGCGTATACTGTAGTAAATATTTTGACAACTATTGTACATGTATTTTCTAATTCTCCTTTGAATTAATTATTTCTGTAACTATTGGGTCTGCTAATGTCGGTAGAAAACTTATTGTTTAAAGTTGTTCATTTCCTGAAAATAAACCATTTATTTTTGGTTTCTTAGTCTCTGGTATAACAATTTCTTTTTAATGTGAATTTTTCCAATATACACGAGTTTTGGTATGGATGGTTGGCTTTTTTAGGTATTTGTATTTCGCAGGCCTGTTTATTGTTAGTTTCCTGTATTGGTTGATGGTGCTCTACATAATCTAAATATTGATGTTTCTAAACATTAATTTACTTATTGTGTTCTGTGTAAGTTGTGAATCTAGTTTTGTCTTTAGTTGTTGCGATATAGTCCGTATGTGTTTGCGTTACTTAGGTACCAAGCGTTGGTTGGTTTCCCCTGGGTTGTTTCTAGGCTTTATGGTTTAAAGCCGTAAACCGCCGTATAATGTTAGTTCCCTAATTCTGTGACTAGTGGTATTTTTAGTTATGAATACGAGTGTTTTCATTTTCGTAATAAAATTGATAAATTTTTTGTAATTTTTTTGAAATTCATTTATTTCGTTATATTTCTGTTTCCCATGGGTATTTCTGTACTGTATTTTTTTACCTATCGTTCTGTTCTACGGTTTTTACTGTTGCTGCCTAACTCTTGTGGAGTCATAAAGACTTGGGTCCGTGTATTATACCTTCCCTTCGTGCGGCTGTGAAATATTTTTGATCTAAAAGGGTTGCGAGTTTCTTATGGTATTGTTTCGTAATTATTAGTGTATAAGTTATGAACTTCGAGCAGCGGCTAATAATAAGTCAATGATATCGGTCTGTACTGTTTTGTATTTGTGGTCATTTTTAAGTGTAACGCGTTCTCCTTAAGTTGTTATAAGTTTTATAGAGCTGTTTCGGTTTGATTTAAGGTGTTACCTAAATCTCTTTAACTAATGTTTTTGTACTACTGTTGGTCTGGGCCTTCATTATATGCAATATGTTTGTGTTTGCCTCCTCCTTGTTTGACCCCCCCCCCCCCCCACCCACACCCCTTTTAATTGGTTTTCTTTAGTCTTTTTAGTCCTTTTAGTAATTATTCGTCACTTACGCCGATATTTAATGTGTGCCCATAGGCGTTTGCCTTATAATATTCTTTTTAACCCATCGTTTGGTGTCTTATAAAGTTCTTTTTCGTTGTCGTCATGGTAAGCCTTTTCCCTCAATGATAAGTAACATTCGTTCACTTTCGAGTGTCGATTTCGTTGTTGTATAATCGTCGAGAGTTATTACTATTTGGGAATCTACCGCATAAATCTTTATGTAATCTTATCTTTGCATATTTTTGTTATGTTCTTTAACCTTTTCTCCTACTAACTCCATTATTTTTGCGTTGTATTCCTTTATGAAAAAGTAAGTTACAAGATTGTAATTTGCCACCTATTAATTCTAGTGGGTTTCCTAAGTTTGCGAGATAGAATTGTCTGTTCTGATAAGTTCGGTCATGAGTAGGTATTTTGAAAAGTCTATGTCATCACCAATTGTAAGTCCACCACATCATCACCAATCTAAAAGTACAAATAACTTTATGAGTTATTATAATTTTTTTTTTTATATCAAACATTTTTTTTTTTTTTGCTCTTTATTCTTTCATAATCCAAAAAACATCTCTTGGAATCATGGCATCAAATGCATATACTGATTAAGTTGTTTACAAAGCGTATTCGCTGAGGTTATTGGTTCTGTTGGACAAAATCATATATTAGTTTAGTAATTATTTCGGTGATTTTAGTTTAATCTCTGCTGATGTAAAAAGGGTTCATCATTTTATTATTTGCTGTATTTATGTGACCTATTAGGCCACCTGGATTGGTGTTTTTAAAACCCTAGTTGTATATGATTCGTGTAGTCTTCACGTTCCATTGGGACAATTCAAGTTTCCATAACTGAAATCTCGTTGTTTATTCTAAAAATTTAAATTAACCTATTAAAGGTTACGTTTTTTTTTTTTTTTATTTATTTAATTATTTGTTATTTAAATTATTTCCTATATTATTATAATATCGTTTTTACATTATTTTTGTGTACACTAGGTGACACTTCGTCGTCCTCGGTTTGTATGACAACATTTTCATTACCTATTACTTCACAAATTACTTCTTAATGGGTCCTAGCCAAAAAAGGTTTTGGTACGTTTATTTCTATGTGCGTTATCTTTTAATAATATCAAATCTCGTTTGACATGTATGTCCACATGGATTTTCCTTTTTATCACTATCTCTCCTTACTTTTTATTTTATTTTTAATTATTACTTGATCGCGAGCTATCTTATGTGATTTTCTTGCATGTTCTGTTTTAAATCATAAATGTAATCGGTCGTAATTATAACGCGGTTCGGGGGTGCCAAGATTTTAGTTTTACATTTGGGTATCTCTAAAGTCCGTGTCCGTATTTTGATACTAGTGCATATGGTTGAAAATTAGTCGAAAGTTATGTACTGTTGAATTATATACAAAAATATGCACAGGGTGGTAATAAATGATCCCAATTATTTAATTTAAATTTTTATCTACATAATGTCGTAAGTACTCGGCTAGCGTTCTATGCGATTCTCTCAAAGACCCCGTTTTGGTATTGTGGTCGAAAGGACTAGTGTTTTTCTTATTAATTTTTAATAATTTGCAAACTTCTAGTGTAAACGTTTTACTAAGAAAGTCGGTTTCCCTGATCTGTCAATATCGTTCCTGGTTTATTCCGTGTATGCATTACAAAGTGTATGACGAAAGCTTCCGCGACCGTGTTTGCTTGGTGATTGGGAAATTGGTACTCCCAAACGTATACCTTTGTTAAAGATCATCTTGCATTGTTAAAATATATAGTATTACCCGATAATGTAGTCGTCAATGGACCTACGATATCTAAGAATAATTTTTCGATAAACGGTTTCGAAACTTTGTAGAATGTGATAGCCATTGGTTGTAAGACATGACGATTCGAAATTTTATATACCCTGACAAGACGTACAGTTTTTTTTATATTTCTTTTTTACATTCGTCTTTTCATGCCTTTCAATCTAAACCTGCCTTTGAATGCGTTTAATAGTTTTAATTGATACCTAGGTGTCCTCCTAGTAAGAATCGTAAAATTGTTTTCAATATATTCATTTTTCTTCCTCTGTATATTCTACGCCCATCGCAAATAATTATTTTCAATTTTTAGTTTTGCCGAAAAAATGTATCTTTAACATTGACCTATTTTGCTCCCATTCTAGGTCATCATTTTGGCCATAGTTTTATTTCATATGCTATTTTATTTAAATTGTTTTCTTCACAGAATTGTTTCAAGTTTGTTAATGCTATATTTATGTTTTCGAGCGTTGACCCTTTGTCGGTCTTTATTTTTGTGGACCTAAAAAATATTTACATATCGGTTATCGTATTTTAAATGTAGGGGGTGTTGTGTCGCCTATCACTCTTACTCGGTTGGGAATAATGAGTTATTTCCCGAATTTCAAATGTTTTAACTCGTAAATTTTTTTCCTTGTTGTTAAATTATATTGTTTCGCGATCTCTGATACGCGATGTTAAATTCTATTAGGTGAATCAATTAATGTTCATTATCGTTTCCTTTTACAGTTATTGGTTTGTAATTTAAATTATGTTTGTATATTTTTTTCGAGGGAACTCTCGTAACATTCATTTTTTTATTTTCCTTGTAATTGGGGTTACATTCGGGACTTAGTGCGTCGACATTTTGAATTTTGATACTTCCCGGTTTGTATCGTATTACGTAATCATATTCCTCCTAAGCTGTATTAGGTACGCGCTCGCGCTCGATGAGGCGTTAGTTGCGCATATCGCCATAGTGTTTGTCACTTTAAATTTTGCAGAAGACGACGCATGACTAATGTTTTTTAAGTTACAAAAAAGCCCATGTGCAAAGAACGATGATCCGGCTAAGTATTATGAATTTTTCATACCGTTTCTTATAGATATGGTCTAAAAATTTGTTTTACACCAAAAATTTATAGCTAAACATTCTAACTTCGGTTGATTAGAATAATTATTTTCACTTTTATTAAATGTTTAATGTTCGTGATGCATAAAAGAAATCGGGTAGGTCGTACCTACCTTATTTTCCTTGAGATAGTATTGATACCTAATGCTTTTTATTACTCGGCGTCCTGTTGTTTAATATGATGTTATTAGTAAACGTATGGATTATTTAAGTATTGGTTCAGAACATTAAAGGCTGTTTTTAATTTGTCGAAACGATTTTTGACAATCGTCCACTCCATGGTAAATTTAAATGTCTTCTTCTTTAAAAGGGTTGTAGTTAAAGGTTTCGCAATTGCGCCTGTATCCTTGTATAAATTGTCTATTTAATATACAGTAAGTCCAAGAAAAGATTTTATTTGTTCTTTTACATTTGGTTGGTTTAGGGAAATTCTAATTACTGGATTTTATTTTTCTATCGTCGGGTTTTATTCCGTGTTCTTGAAATTTACGTCTGTTTCCTAATATAAATACATTCGCGTTTTTTTAAAAAACTCACACATTTTTATCTGGTTGTGTAATTTTAAATTATTGGTTTGTAATCGTTTCAAATAATTCTATTAAATTTTTCATTATGATCGTATAAATTTTTTACGTATATACTATTTATATCGTCTAAATAAGCTAAACATTTTATTCCTATAAGTTCCAGTTAATGCGCGGAAATTCATTAAATCCGTTGGAAAGTTGCGTGTTGAAGTTTTCATTACCCCATAATCATTCTTTTGGAAATGCCAATATGACCATTTGGCTGGTTGAAAAAGCTGTTTAAATTTTTCGGCGTGACTCTTGGTGCTAATTTTTATTTGATTAAAATCCCGTTGGGGAAAGATCTAAGTATCAGGTAAAATATTAATTGGACATAGTTCCTAATTGATCTAATATTTCGGTTAAAATTAAAAAATTCGGACAGGGGGTTGAAATTCGTTTAAGGTCACTTCATTGTGTGTACTCTAAAATCTACTACTATTTCTGAATTTTTGTTTACCCGGCGTTATGGATTTTCTTCGTACTAATTACAGTTTGGGGGAGCTCCCTTTCATGGACCTGATTGTAATTTCAAATTATATCATTCTCTTCCTTTTTTGTAATTTGTGATTAAATTTCGTTCTTGTTTGCGCGTTTGTATTAGTGGCACCTATTTATGGTTTTACGGATAAAATGGGTGGTTAGATCTTGTTTCAATTTTATAACATGCGGTCGCCGCATTAGTATAACGTTTAAATACTCCCCCTTTCCTTTATGATATACGTTGTTATATTTTTCGTAAATAGATTGTTTTTCTTTAGTAACCATGTGAGCGGTTTTAAATATTTGCTTTAGTTGTGCTATTCGGTCGTTTTATGATTTTTATTTTTTGTTTCTACTGTTTGTAGATGATTTATTTTTTCTTTATCGTCAAGTATTTTATTTTAAATCGCGTCTCATTAATATTTTTTTAGTTTCTTTTTTTTTCCGAAATGTTCAAACATACTAATATAGTTTTACCTTTCTTAACGGTGGTTATTCGTGCTACTACAAAATAACGGTTTTTAAGATTTCTTGTTTAGGAATAATTACATTTTGATTTTCTCTACTGTCTGGCAATCCAGCGATAGATATTTTTTGGACTATGGTCTCCGACCTCCCGGGTTTTTAAATTCGATTTTGTTTAATACCGGGTTTCGATCGTGTTCGTTCGTAACAAGATTTTTATTTGTGATCGGGGTTGTTTCGTTATTCCTGTTCATATTATTTGCTACATCTACTATTTACGTTATTTTTGAATAGAAAAATTCGTATGTCCTAGTATACCGTCCCCTTTCGGTTAGGGAATTGTTTTTCTACTACATGAAATTCTGTTTCTATACTTTCTCCCGTTTTTTAATTCTATTGGCTCCTCGCGCGCGCTTGTGACAATTTGCCTGAATGGTTTGTATGGGTTCCCTTGTGGAAACCTCGTTTAAATTAATTTTTGTTTTTTTCGGTAATATGTAATTGCCCTAGGAGACTAATTTATATTTTAAAGTATATTCACCTGACTACCTGTGCTAAATTAGCAAACTTCAGTTTATTTCGTTTTGCTCAGGGGTGATATACAATGTTATATGATTATTTTCTTTGTTGAGACGTTGTTGGTAAACATCTATGCGTCTTTCCCTCCGCGATTTAAATTTGGGGTTTATCGAACGAGTACCGCGTTCTTGCCCTGTTTCGATACATTTGCGTGTTTCCCGGGAAATTGTTATTTCTTACTCTCGTCGTTACGTTTTTATTTTAAACATTTTAAGTTATATTATGTCCGTTTCGTTTACAATATGTACACGTTATTACGCGGGACATTATTAATTTGCAGGTGGTTGTGTTAAAATTCATTTTTGATTAGGTGGGACGATTATTATTATAGTTATTCGAATAATTTTGGTCTTGGTTTATTTCTACACTGAGGATGCAATAATGATTTTCCATTACAGTAGTAACCATTGTTATTGGTGGTCTTATTAGTATTATGTGAGTGTATGAAATTATTCGGTCTTCCGAAATTATTTGGTCTTTCGAAATAATTTGATCGGTAATTTCTGTTATTTAAAAATTGTTATTATTTGGTCGCGTTGTTATTCGCTCCGCTGAAAGTTTATTATCATTTTTTTTTTAAAATTTTTTTTTTCGTGGGAAAAATTAAGTTTTGATTGTTATCGTGCACATACCTAGCGCTTTCCCTATCTGAGTTATATACTCTGCCTTTTCTCGCCTTTTGCTTTAACTGTTTTGCCCAGTTCTAGAGTTTTGGGGTTTCGTGAATTTAATATGGTTCTAATCGGTGTTATTAAGTCCTTTTATGTATATTGCTAATGTTTTGCTCTTTGTAATGTTTCATGTATTTACTTTGGCCTCACTATCTAATTTATTTTGCTTGTACTTATGGTGCATAATTGATAATACGATTATTTCTTACTCTATGACAGTATACTATGTACGTTACTCTCCGTTACGCAAATTTTTATTGAATTTAATTGTATTTGCAATGCTGATGCGGTTGTTACATTATCCAAAACGCGTCTGTTAATTTTAGATTTTATAAATGTCCATTTAGTAACGTTTTTTTTTATACTTTATCATTCTTTTAACGCTCTACCTGTTTAATCTAGTTGTTATGGTATTTAAACTAATGTTAGGTTGCATTTTTTTCTTCGACCAGGCTTACTGCCATGTCGCATTGCATTTATTTAAACTGATAAATATTCATCTTCTCCTGTACCACAAAGGTATTAATTTTTTAAAAGCGTCCTCTTAATCTAATTAAACTATTTCATTCGCGTCTGACATCTTTTTAGCTTTCGGCGTCCTTATCAAAACCTTAGTATTTTATGTCACTTTCTGCGAGTGTTTTTACAACGTGTGACTGAAACTTTCGTGGTTTAGTAATCTTTTAAAGTGCTCTATCTTACACCTTTACTATTTAAAACTGGGCTAGGGACTTCTAAAAAAAGGGACTTCCTAAAACAGCGACTTCAAATGCGCTAGGGCCCCTTTGGGCTTGCAAATAAGCGACTTCCCAACTGCGCTAGGGCTATTGGGCCTTTTTAAATTCAGCGACTTCAAAATGCGCTTCCGGATTTATACGTATGGAAATTAGTTCTTTCCAAAATGGAGATGTACCTGTGTTCTCGCTATCCATAAAATTTTTAAAATCATAATGCACCTTTCAAATTTAAAATTATTAAAATTTCCCTTAAATAATTCAAAAAAATAATAATCATTAAAATATGCCCCTCAAAAATTTTTCAAAAAAAAAAAATAATCAATTTAAAATGCCCCCAAAAAAAATTTAAAATAATAAAGCCCTCAATAATAATCTCAATAGATTCAATAATAAATTAATATGCCCCCAATAATAATAATCTAAAAAATTTGATTTAATAATGCCCCCCAATTTAAAAATAAAATTTTAATAATAATTCAAAATTGGCCCCCCCAATAAAAATAATTCAATAATTTAAATTTAATAATATCAACGTTTACTTATTAACATTACCCTTTATATACTCAATTACACGTGGTTTTTTTTTTTTAAAATTTTTCCCTTTTGGGTTTTTTTTTTTGAAAAAAAAAGTTTTTTAAAATTTTTTTTAAATATGTGATGTAATCCATTTTAATAAATTTTAAATTTTAAATTTTTCACTTCCCAAAAATGCGGGGTTCATCTTGCTGTTGATGTTTGGGAGCGTTTGCCAAATTTTTTTTTGTTTGGGTTTGGTTTTTGGAGTTGTCGGCGAAGAATACTGCAGGTTTTTCTTCGTTTGAACCCTGTGCCTTTACGGTTGGGGTCCTTTGAAAAAACCCACAAATCGGGCCCCGGCCCAGTTTTGTTACGTGGGAAAACCCCGGTCCCTTTTAATGGTTTTTAAATAAATGTAATACAAAATGTTTAAAATATTTACTTTTAAGTTTGGGTTTTTTTAATATAAATATAATAAATCAATTGAAAAGGGGGAAGGTTTTGTGTGTGTGTTTTTATGAAGTCTGGTTGTATGGTGGTTAACTTTAACTCGTTCTCTTCGTGGTGGGGAGAGTCCGTTCTTCCCCCTTTGTGCTGTTTTAAGTTGTTTTCTGTAGTTCTCGTAAAACTTGATTGTTGTAAGTCTGACGTGAAGGCGCATTTTGGACTCGCGGCTGTGGTTCATCTTAATATGGTGTCCGTTCCCGGTTCCCCTTTTATATGGCCCTCGTATCCGGGCCCCCGTTTTGGGAAAAAAGCCCAAAGCCCCCCTTTCGGTTGTTAATTTAAAAGATGCCCAGTTCTCGGATCGATTCCCAAAAACTCGTGATGGTACGTTCGGGGGTCGGGTTTTTTGAAAAATTTGGGGCTAATTTTAATTGCGTTTTTGCGAATCTCTCGCTTTGGATTCTAAGAATCCTTAGGTCAATTCGACTAGTTAATAGGTTTGTTATTCGAACGACTATTGCGTTGGTACATTATTATAAACATATTTAAAAACAATTTTTAAAAAAAAATATAATATTAAAATTTTAAAACTGGTTTTGACTTTCTAAGAGTCCAATTTGCCCGTAAAAAATTTATTTGAAATCCGATATTGATTAAAAAAAGAATCAATATTGAAAATTTAAAATTTTCGAGGCATCCTTCCTTCCCTTTCCCTTCCCAAAAAATTGGTTTTAATTAAAAAAATTTTAAAATTTTTCTGTGTTCTAAAATTAATAATAAAAATATTTATAGCTAATAATATGGCACTGGGATGTATTATTACTATAATATATATATATTTATTTTTTGTATTAATTAATTGATTTAGAATGTTAACTATGAATATTTGTAATATTTTGTTTATTTTAA